>JANIJH010000225.1:89119714-89161550 GCA_024520975.1 Erythroxylum areolatum | reverse complement strand
ATTGATTTGATGGAAAGATGGTATGAGAAGTTCAGAAGCTTCGGAGTTGAGCCTGAGACTCGGACCTTTAATATTCTGATTGGTGCTTACGGAAAGAAGCGAATGTACGATAAGATGTCATCCGTGATGGAGTACATGCGCAAGGTTCAGTTTCCATGGACAACCTCGACTTTCAACAATGTTATTGAGGCCTTTGCGGATGCTGGCGATGCAAAAAACATGGAGCTGACATTCAATCAGATGCGTACAGAGGATATGAAGGCAGACACCAAAACATTTTGTTGCCTTATCAATGGATATGCCAATGCAGGTATGTTCCATAAGGTTATCAGCTGTGTCCAGTTGGCCGGAAAGTTTGAGATACCTGAGAATACCTCGTTCTATAATTCTGTTATTTCTGCCTGTGCCAAGGCGGATGATTTAATGGAGATGGAGAGGGTATATAAGCGGATGAAAGATGTGCAATGCCAACCAGATTCCAGAACTTATAGTATCATGGTGGAGGCGTATAGAAAAGAAGGGATGAATGACAAGATCTATTACTTGGAGCTGGAGAAACAGGAAATGATTGCCAATGGCTCTGCAAAAGAGTAGGATACTAACTGGACTGCTGTTGATTGCTGATGGATGATCTAAAATCAAAACTGTTAATTTCACCTCCAGCAATTCATAATCTTTTGAAATGGGTTGGTGATTGGATGTTGGACTGGACCAGTTGAATCAGCTGGTTTTTTTTTTAACCAAGTTTACGGGATAGACGATAATTTCAACCGCCCTCTTCCTGAATGCCCATCTTAAAACCAGGAACTGAGATGCGAAGTTCCATGTACATTACAGTTGGTGTTGTGATCATCTTTCGTTTAAGGAATAATTGTCAAAATCAATTAAATTTTGTCATTAATTGCTATAAGCAGTCAGATATCCGTGTTTCTGCAAAAGCAACTGGAAGAATAAAAGTTCCGAATTGCTACAAGTAGCAGCTCTTCTCTCTGATTATTCTGTGGTTTTCCTCAAGGAAAATTGTCAGTTGATGTATCATCATCAATCAAGCAACTTGGAAGAAAGAAATTACATATTTTATAACTCGTCAAATCTCATTTTCCACAAGTGTCTCGAGTTTCAGATTAAAATATACAATCGTCTGGTCTGCTGTGATGACTAGAATTGATACTGCAAAAAACAAATCCTATGTTCTTATTAGTACTCGGAAACTTCCCGAGTTCCAAGTGGTATTTAGAGAAAAAGTCATATGAAGAAGCTGACTTACCATATTTTCAGTGTGTTCAAGAAAGTCAAGGCCATCAACTTTTATCCGTTATGAGTTATGACTCATGAACAGTTCGTTTGATGTTTGTTATCTTCCTGGTCTTCAAGAATCAAACTGAAAAAAGAAAAGAAAAAGCACATAATCAGCAAGATGTGTAAGAAGACAAGACACGACATTATCGACCATCAGCAATCTCGTTTGACTTTTTCATTCAATATTCAGCTGACAATAAGATTTAAGGCTCATTTCCATTGCTGACCAATAAGATGACGCATTGACTTACCTCATCCAGTGCAGGTTTCATCTCTTTTGTTTTTAATCTCTTTTATCTTACTTGAAACTCAATCAAATGATTAACTAAATATGTGCATGCATCTCCATATGTATATATATGCTCAAGACCCATTGTATGTCTCTAAACCTTCCAACCTGTTAATCCTACAATGGCCCAGCTGGCTGGCCCCGGTAGGATTGAGTCACTAAGGGTCGAGTTGGCTGAGCTTGGAAGAAGCATCAGGTCCTCTTTTAGGGCTAATGTGTCAAGTAGTTTTCGCAGTGTCTCAAGTGTAGTCTCTGGTCACCATAGTAATGTAGTAGATGATGAAGATCGCTTGCAGTGGGAAGCCGTTGAGAGGTTGCCAACTTTTGAACGTATTACAACTGCATTATTTGAAGGGAAAGATGGTACAGCTGGAGCTGGAACTGCAAGTGGGAAAAGAATAGTTAACGTTGCTGAACTTGGAGCTCAAGATCGTCATATGTTGATAGAGAAACTTATCAAACACATCGAAATTGACAACCTGAGATTATTGCAGAAAATTAGAAATAGAATTGATAAGTAATGATCTGAATGATATGCGCATAGTTCAAGCCTTCATACATGTATGCACATAAATTTAGGATCTGTCAAGTTTAACCAACGATTATTTGCAGAGTTGGTGTAAAATTGCCCACTGTGGAAGTAAGATACAAAAATCTTAGTGTTCAAGCAGAGTGTCAACTAGTTCATGGCAAGCCTCTCCCTACTCTTTGGAACACCACAAAGAATATTTGTTCGGTAAGTACCTGCATGCAATGTTAATGCTCTCTCTAGATTAGTTCTTCCAAGAAGGAAACTTGCAGGGTTCCACTTGAATAAATTGTTTTTTCTTTTTTCAATCCAGAAGGTTAGCTCTGTGAATAATTTCCGAAACCCTGATCAATGCCCTTGTCTTGTTTGTCACCGAGCTGTGTTTTTAAGTCTGTTGACTTCTTATGGTGATCTATACAGCTCAAATTTTTTCACAATCACTTTGAGCTTTCTTGCTGTGGCAGGGGTTCTTCAATCTGCCGTTTTCTGAAGAAAAAGCCAAGATAACCATTCTAGAGGACGTCAGTGGTTCTATCAAGCCTGGAAGGTACTCTTCAAATTTTGCTAGCTTTTATGAGTTTGATTAATCACTCAATTGGCATAGCTGCAGGTTACCCTTTTTCCTAATAAGCTAGACCAGTGTACTTACATGGTAGAGAAATGACGGAAATGTTTTGAAAAGTAAATTTACTTACATTAAAGGATTCATTTTGCAGGATGACTTTATTGCTTGGCCCTCCAGGGAGTGGCAAAACCACTATGTTATTGGCGCTTTCTGGGAAACTAAGCCATTCTTTGAAGGTTTTTTAATGCTTCCACAAGTTGGTGACGTTTATTGCATAATACATTTTGTTCTATGGCTGTCAAAGGATTCACGTGAAGATCTATTCTTTCACTAAAAAACTATATGCCCATCAGCATATCGTTTGTTACTAAAAACTATGACTTATTCTTTGCTTGACAGCCATTTTCTGAAGGTCTTTTCCTGTCTTGAGACTCGTGTATCGTTCGCTATGTTTGTTCTACAGGTTTCTGGGGAAATATCTTACAATGGTTACCACATGGATGAATTTGTTCCTCAGAAAACCTCTGTTTATATAAGTCAATATGACCTTCACATTCCCGAGACGACAGTCAGGGAAACAATTGATTTCTCGGCATGGTGTCAGGGTATAGGAAACCGAACCGGTAAGTATGCTTAATGCAGAATTTGTCAATTTCAGTTTTAGAGATGCTAAGAACCATTCCCCCTACTCGCTATGAGTTTCAAGGAAACCATTATGTTTTCATTTGAAGCAAAATGAACACATTAAGTTAAGAAACACTTTAGCGTAGACCCTTCTCAGCTCTTGTTCTTTCTTCTTCTCAGATATTTTATACGCGGTATGTTAGTTTCCAATTAATTTGTTAATCAACTTGGTTGAGGTTCAAATATATGTGCATTCCAAACTGTATGGCCTACGTAGTTTTGATCATAAGTTAGGATGAAATTGAAATGTTAGGACTATAGAATTTAGTTGTATCTCAAATTTAAGCATTTCTCGAGTGCAACATTCTCTTGATACAATGATTATCGCTTTTGATTTTTTTCCTTTGTGTAAAAGAGATTATGAAGGAAGTCATTAAGAGGGAAAAGCAAGAAGGGATAATCCCAGAACCTGATGTTGATGCTTACATGAAGGTAATAATACATTCACCAACTGGGAATTCCAGAACTTGAAAAATTATGATATTTTGAGCCCTCATTGTACTTCTTTGTCCCCAAAAAAATGTTTGTAATGATTTTTCTGCAAAGTTCGATTTTCTCTACTTGTGCTGAGAAAACTAAAATAGCATGAACCAACTTTTAACAAGGTTTGATGTTTAAAATAATGATTCTGAAGTTATAAAAAGAGCTTTGATTACTAGAATAATGAAAAGCTTTTCCTCCATTATGAGTCTCTCTTTTTAGCAATTATGTGAATTCACAACCATTTGTCACCATGACTGGAAGGTTATAATGCAGGCAATATCTGTTGAGGGTCTGGAAAGTACCCTTCAGACGGATTACATCTTGAAGGTACTTTAATGGTTTATTATTTAATGTTTGAATCTTTCAAGTGTTTTTTTAATTCAGATTTGGTACATGGTTGGCAATATTCGTTATTCTTTTTCTTCATTCTTTCAGATTCTAGGACTTGATATTTGTGCCGATACACTTGTCGGAGATGTCATGAGAAGAGGCATCTCCGGGGGTCAGAAGAAACGGTTGACTACAGGTAGCATATATAGGAAAAGGGACTCTCCTAGTTAAGAGCAGATTTCAGGGTTCTTGAGAAATCATTTCCATTAAAGTGCTTAACTTCAATATGATTTCCAGTTTTAGAATTCTTTTATTTCTTCTGTATTTCTCTATATATCTGAGGAGTAACAACCAAGCATGAACCTGTTTACCAGTCCAGCCTACCTTCTTGAACTTTATCTTCTTCTAAGAGCTTTATCTTATGTTTATACAGGAGAGATGATTGTAGGACCCAGTAAAGCTCTATTTATGGATGAAATATCCAATGGCTTAGACAGTTCCACCACATTCCAGATTGTAGCCTGTCTGCAGCATTGGGTGCACTTAACTGATGCCACAGCATTGATTGCACTCCTTCAGCCAGCACCAGAGACCTTTGAACTCTTTGATGATATCATTCTGATGGCAGAAGGGAAGGTCATTTACAATGGTCCGCGCTCTAACATCTGTAAATTCTTTGAGGATTGCGGGTTTAGATGTCCTCAAAGAAAAGCAGTTGCAGACTTCCTTCAGGAGGTAAGTTGGTGGATTTCACATCACGAACAGATATCATTACTGAACAAGAAATTGGAGTTGTCTTACTGTTCTAATCTCTAGGTAATATCTAGAAAAGATCAAGGACAATATTGGTACCGTGCAGAACAGCCTTATAGTTATGTTTCGGTTGACGAATTCATGAAAAAATTCAGAGAATGTTGGTTTGGGCAAAAGTTAGAGGAGGAGCTTTCTAAGCCATTTGACAAACCTGCTAGGAACATGAGTAACTTGGCTTTCAAAAGATATTCATTGTCAAAATGGGAGCTGCTCAAAGCCTGCACAAAGAGGGAACTTCTTCTGATGAAAAGGAATTCATTTACATATGTGTTCAAATCATCACAGGTAACTTCCTGTATGCTTATCAGAAGTTTTATGTCTGTACGTTCCTTGTCCTGAAAACATTTCTACTTTCTGCCTCTCCTGCAGCTAGTGATAGTTGCTTCAATCACCATGACAGTTCTGCTGCGCACAAGAATGTCTATTGATGTGATCCATGGGAATTATTACATGGGAGGCTTATTTTTTGCACTAGTTATATTGGTAGTTGATGGATTTCCAGAACTGCAAATGACTATCTCAAGACTTGCAGTTTTCCATAAACACAGAGAGTTCTGCTTTTACCCTGCATGGGCTTATGCAATTCCTGCTGCTCTGCTTAAAGCGCCACTTTCCTTCTTGGAATCTCTTGTTTGGACATCACTTACTTACTATGTAATAGGTTACAGTCCTGAGGTTGGAAGGTAAGATACAGATGAGTTCAAGATTAGCTTATAAAAACTGCAGTTTACTACAGTTATTCCTGATTTATAATTCATTTCATCTCTACTGTTTCTTTCAGGTTCTTCAGCCAATTTCTGATACTCTTTCTGATACACATGACATCGATATCCATGTTCCGTTTTCTCGGCTCCCTCTTCCAATCTGCAGTGTCTTCATTGACTGCAGGAACCATCTCTATACTGCTTGTTTTAATATTTGGTGGCTTCATTATCCAAAAACGTAAGTATCCTATTGCTCCTATAGTGATCTTTCCATAAATATTTTCAGATAACATGAGTGAGCAGTTTGTTCTATTACATTGCAGCCTCCATGCCTGTTTGGTTAGCATGGGGATTTTGGATCAATCCCGTGACTTATGGGGAGATAGGCTTGACGGTGAACGAATTTCTTGCTCCCCGGTGGCAAAAGGTAGAATATTCATCTCCTGGAAACTTTCTTTTTCACCCAATTTGTAAGCTACAAGTCCATCTTTTTAGAATTTGTATGAAGTTAGAGAATGAAGTAAAGTTTATGAATACTTTTAAAAATTTTCAGTCACTTGACTTTCCTTTCCCATTATCATTTCCAAAAACAAAATTTCAGAGTTGCTTCTTATATGCAGCAGAACTGATTTACTTTGTGATTTTGTTCACACATACAGATCGTGTCTGATAACATAACAGTAGGGCACCAATTGCTAGAAGCTCGTGGATTGAACTTTGATGCTCATCTTTATTGGATATCAGCTGTTGTCTTAATTGGATTTACAGTGCTTTTCAACATTGGTTTTACTTTGGCCTTGACCTTTGTGAAACGTAAGCACGTTCACTGCTCAGTACTTCTTTCTGAAAGACAGTATTCTAATGCTTATGGTAATGCTCAACCAGCTCCAGGAAGCTCTCGAGCTATTATTTCTTTTGAGAAGTACAATCAGCTGAAGGGAAAAACAGATACTGGAATTGTTTTTGATAAAGAAAAGACAACACCTGGAGATCATCCTAATTCTACTATAGGATCTACAACGGGTGAGTTTATCTCTATTAGGTGATGGAGTTTCGTGTGGTAAAAATTATTCGTAAAGAAGCTGATGACTCTACATGGAACTTGTAATGATGGAGATCAGGCATAAGGTCATTATCTTGCCCATTTAATGGTTGCTATGTACAATTTTGCAGGAAGGATGGTTCTACCTTTTGAGCCCCATGTTGTGACATTTCAGGAAGTGCAGTACTATGTTGACACCCCTGTGGTAATTGTAACAAAATAGAGTCATTTTCTTGTTATCATCAGAAAACTTCCAGCAACTTATGTCAACTGACTTTCAATTTGCATTTTTTCAGGAAATGAAAAAACGAGGTTTTGAAGGGAAGAAGCTCCAGCTTCTCTCTGACGTTAACGGTGTTTTTAGACCTGGAATTCTAACAGCACTGATGGGAGTTAGTGGAGCTGGGAAGACAACTCTTATGGATGTTCTTTCTGGCAGGAAAACTGGAGGTATTATTGAAGGAGATATCAGAATTAGTGGATACCCCAAGGTTCAGGACACATTTGCTAGAATATCTGGCTACTGTGAGCAAACAGACATACACTCCCCTCTAGTTACAGTTCAAGAATCTGTCATTTTTTCCGCTTGGTTGCGGCTCCCGTCTGAGCTTGATTCGAAAACTAAATCTGTATGTTGTTCTTAGACAATAGAAACTACAAGATCTTTATATTTTCAATGTTGAAGACCAAGTGTTGCATTGAAGTCTGAAACTTCCTGGTAATTTTCTTCCAGGAGTTTGTGAATGAAGTCCTTGAAACTATTGAGCTAGATGGAATTAAAGATTCCTTAGTTGGCGTGTCAGGGACTGATGGCTTATCTACTGAGCAGCGCAAACGACTAACTATTGCTGTGGAGCTTGTTGCCAATCCATCTTTCATTTTTATGGATGAACCTACTACAGGTTTAGATGCAAGAGCAGCAGCAATTGTCATGAGAGCAGTGAAGAACATAGTTGAAACAGGAAGAACAGTTGTTTGCACCATCCATCAACCCAGTATTGATATCTTTGAGGCATTTGATGAGGTAAATATTGTTGGTACCTTAATTTCTTTCTGGTAATCATAAGAACAGAAGCCATTCAATATGTCATCCGATGCCAAACTATTCCATTTGCTAGAATTAATATCACTGGCAAGCATGAAGACCTGTTTTTGCTAGTATAGGCATATCAGGAGAGGATGAATGGATGTTGAAATTATATGAATCACCATCTACTGAACTCTTACCTAATCTTCAAAAGATTTTTTTTTCTAAAATTTGTAGGATAAAGATAAGAAAATCAGCAGAAAAGGAGTTGACATTTTAAAGAAAGAAAATGAAGTATCCAACCTACAATCATTTTCTCTTTAAATTTGCACTCACAAAGCTTGGATGAAAAGGAATAGGAAAATCGTGTTTAACCTGGTTTCTTACACCCAATGCATTTCAGAAACAGTAAATCGATATTTATCTGATGCATATTATTTCTTAATCCAGCTGATTCTGATGAAAGTCGGTGGCCGCATTATCTATGTGGGGCCATTGGGTCAGCACTCCAGCAGAGTGATCGAGTATTTTGAGGTCAGGATTAAAGCTCATATTTATCTTGATTGGTGCCTTTCCACATGTAATCTTACATGAATATTATCTAACTATGGTGTTCCAACTCATTGCATAGAGTATTCCTGGGGTTCCAAAGATTAAAGACAACTATAATCCAGCAACATGGATGCTGGAGGTCACCTCTATATCAGCAGAGGCTGAACTTGGTGTAGATTTTGGACAAATATATCGACGGTCCACCTTGTATGAGTAAGCAACATCAAGCTCTAAGTTAACCAAGTATTGACAAAAAAGTTTCTATCATTTCCAATTAATAATCTTATGCCTGTCTAAGTATGTGGTCATAGTTCCTGACCTATTCTGCGTGCTGCTACAGGGAGAACCAAGAGTTGATCAAGCAACTAAGTTCACCAACTCCTGGTTCTACACCATTGCAATTTCCCACTCGTTTTTCACAGAACGGATGGGAGCAATTGAAAACTTGCTTGTGGAAACAGAACTTGTCCTACTGGAGAAATCCTTCACACAATCTGATGCGCCTTGCCTACGTTGCAGCCACCTCCATTCTGTTTGGCCTACTTTTCTGGCGACAAGGAACAAAAATGTAAGTCCTTGCGTTGTTTTCCATGTTTTCACAACTTACGAAGTCCTAGAATCTTTATAACGTTTGGCTGTTTTTCCTCCTGTAGTCGGAACCAGCAAGACTTGTTTAACATTTCTGGAGTAACATACACTGCAATGATCTTTTATGGCATAAACAATTGCTCTAATATTGTACCATTTGTAGCGATGGAACGGACTGTTCTTTACAGGGAGAGATTTGCAGGAATGTATTCCTCTTGGGCATATTCTTTTGCACAGGTTAGGACTTGCAATGTTTTGTTTCAGTTCTGTCATCTTTATCCTGGGCCTTTCAAGTCATAAGAGAGTCTCATTCAGGAATCAGATATATATCTAACCTTGGTGTCTTTCTTGACTCGTGACTATTTATTTTTTTAGGTTCTAGTTGAGGTTCCATATTTGATCAGTCAGGCAATAATATACGTGATCATCGCATATCCTATGATCGGTTACCAGTTATCTGCCTATAAGATATTCTGGTCGTTCTACGTGATGTTCTGCACATTACTAAGCTTCAACTACATTGGAATGCTGCTAGTATCAGTTACACCAAATATCCAAGTGGCTTTCATTTTGTCATCATCAGTATACACAATCCTGAACTTGTTTTGCGGCTTCTTTGTACCTAAACCTGTAAGTTGACAAACAAAGAAACCTATCATTTTTCATTAAGAAGAAGTTTATTTTCATCCTTGCTTGCAATTCCGCTGTTTTGGTGATGAGTGACCAAATTCCCTGCAGTTTTTCTGTTTTCAACCCTGAAACTAAGTATGCAAATGGTACCACATTTATGCAAATAGTACCACATTCAGGAATCCTAAGAACCAGTAGGTTTGATTTTGTTCAGCATCCTGCGTAGTCTTCTGATTCAGGAAAATTTTCACATTTCTTTCTTTTTGACATTGTGAGGTGGTGAGAAATGAAAGGGTTACACTAGAATGAATTGTTGGTTGTTGCAGCGTATTCCTAGCTGGTGGCTTTGGTTATATTATCTGAGTCCAACATCATGGGCAATCAATGGGGCGCTCACCTCTCAATATGGTGACATAAACAAAAAGATGACAGCTTTTGGCCAGACAACAACCATTGCTGATTTCCTAAAAGATTACTTTGGGTTTCACCATGACTTCTTGGGTATTGTTGCTTCGGTACTTATCATCTTCCCTGTCATTACTGCTTCTCTTTTTGCCTATTTCATAGGAAAACTGAATTTCCAGAGAAGATAAATACTATGCAAGTGCCTCTAGATGGATTATGATTGAATTGCCAGCCTGAGGCCATAATTATGACCACTTTACAGAAGTAATACAGAGCAACTTCGGCTGGATGATGTTTGTCTGCAATGTGGGAAAATATTTATAAATAGAACATTAAGTCCTTTCTGCAATTTATAACTCATTATATCGTTATCATACCATTGAAACAGAAACAGAAACAGATTGATTCTTTTAACGAATACAGAGAGATACCAAAATTTCTTTCTGCAATTTTAACTCATTATATCATTATCATACCAGTGAAACAGAAACGGAAACAGATTGATTCTTTTAATGAATACAGAGAGATACCAAAATTCACTTCTTGAAGTTCTGGTGTGAATGAATGCTTCTCTTCACTCCCTATTATTAGCTCTTCCTGAGAGGAAGAAACAACTTATTGAATACATCATCTTTCTCATCTGTTCTTCCCTCAGAATACAAAATTTTCCATCTTTTAAATAACATAAGAACTTAAAGAACAATTAAAATGAGCACTTGTTAAAAGTTTGATGCAATAGCAGATAGATAGAAGAAGCTAGCTTCATATTAATGCCATATAGTTTCGACATTAATTAAGCTTGGACCTTGTCCCACCTGAGGGGTTTCACCAACTCCCATGTGAAGTCAGCATCATCCCTGCCAAAGTGCCCATACGCAGCAGTCTTCAAGAATCGGCCATTGCCACCTCTCCTGAGGTCAAGATTGATGGAAATCATACCAGGCCTGAAGTCAAAGTTCTCTTTCACAATCTTGAGGATATCCTTGTCAGGAATTTTTCCAGTACCATATGTGTCTACAAACACAGACAGTGGCTCGGGAACCCCAATTGCATAAGAAACCTGAACAATGCACCTCCTTGCTAGTCCACTGGCCACAACACTCTTTGCGGCCTGTCTAACTATGTAGGCTCCACTCCTATCCACCTTGGTTGGGTCCTTGCCGGAGAAGGCACCACCACCATGAGCACCCCATCCTCCATAAGTGTCAATGATGATCTTGCGACCAGTGAGACCGGCATCACCGTGAGGACCACCAATGACAAAGCGGCCTGAAGGGTTGAGATGGAAGATGGTCTTCTCATCCAAGTACTTCTCAGGAATGACAGACTTGATCACGTGCTCCTTCAAATCAGCAGCAATTTCATCATTGGTGACTGTCTCGTCATGTTGTGTGGAGATGAGTACAGTGTGGACACGAACAGGAACCATCGCACCATTTTCATTGTAATACTCAACAGTAACCTGAGTTTTGCCATCAGGCCTCAACCATGGACAAGTACCATTCTTCCGGACCTCGGTAAGTCGAGAACCAAGCTTGGTAGCAAGAACATGACTCAAGGGCATAAGCTCAGGGGTCTCATCGGTGGCATAGCCAAACATGTGGCCTTGATCACCAGCACCAATCTCCTCAGGTTGCTTAGTTAAGTGACCGTGGACACCCTGAGCAATATCAGGGCTCTGTTGCTCAATGTTCACAAGAACCTTGCAATTGTCTGCATCAAGACCAACATCATCAGATGTGAATCCAATTGAGCGGCAAGTGTCACGCACAATCGCCTCATAGTCCACATTAGCCTTGGTGGTGATCTCTCCGAAAACCATGACCATGTTGGTCTTGGTGCATGTCTCGCAAGCCACCTTACTGTCAGGGTCCTGTTCCAAGCAAGCGTCTAGTACTGCATCAGAGATCTGGTCGCACAGCTTGTCTGGGTGTCCCTCGTTCACAGATTCGGAGGTGAATAGAAAGGTCTCCATTTCTTTCAAGCTGAAACACGACATAAAAAATCACCATCACAAGACCAATCAAAATAACCAGTTCCTCCAAAGACGATGCATGTTATTGCACAACGCACTTCAAAAAGAGAGAGACTGAAACTTTACACTTCAAAAAGGAAAGGATTAAACTTTGCAACTTAAGAGAATAAAAAGATTGAATCTTTGCTAGCTTCGTTAAGAAGTTGGAGAATGGAAGCAGCAAGGAAGTTGAATAAGTACAGGTGATTTACGTTTAGATCTAAAGCTAAAATCAGTAGAAGAACATGAACAACCATAATCAATACATCACCGAACATAGATCACAAACAAGCAAAAATGATAAACTCGACATGAATAAACCTGCACATAGCAAGTTACAGACTTGCTCACATCTAGACCACAAAGAAGCAAGTAAAGCAGGAGCAGAAATAACCAGGACCAGAAAGCAACAAATGGAAACAAGAACCAACCAAGTAGGAACAAAACTAGAAGGAGAGCAAGGGAAGAAGATGGAGGAGAACCTTAGATAGGTGGTAAGGAGGTACAGAATTAAGGTGTCTTTCCACTCAATAGAAGAAGTGAAGAGGAGACCCGATGGCGTGGCAGTAGAAGCGAGAACGATCGTATATATAACGAGAGAGTGAAAAAGAGGGCACGTGGTGTTTTAACATGACATGAGTTGAATCTGGACCGTTGATCAGAGGTCAAAAATCGTCGAGGCAGTCGGTGACGGTGGCTGGCTGAGACAGAGATGAAACGCGTATGTAATGTTAATAATAATTAACTAATAATCTCAAATCTCAATCTCACCAACCAAGTTGTAGTGAATTTGATGATGGAGCGCCACCACCGCACTTGACTTGGCGACAGCTAGAGTTGGTCGGAATTTTTGACCATTCACCTTTCCACAGATTGAGTCATGTCCACCAACTCAGCTCTTTAGGCTCAGCCACCTCTTTCTAAGTAACTTCCAAGTCCATTATGTCTTCTGTTTGTTTCAGGTTTTTATAAAAATGAAATATTTTCAGAATTTAACTTAGAATCTAAGATATTTCTTCTTTGAATTGAAGGTTGAATTATCGAACATCATGTGCATGCCTTAAACCCAGGGCCTACAATAATGTTTGGATGTCCTTTTCCTGCTATTACAGCCATAACATTTTAGATTGTCATTACTAGAATGAAGTTGTGAACCTCCTGTCCTGTCCTGTCAATGTTCTAATGATCATTCAGGATTCAGGAGGAGCAAGTGAAAGGTAATCCTGAAGCCATGAAATTTTCTTCATTTTCCTGTCCAGCAAATAAACACATGACAGCTTCATTCAAATGGACAGTAGCTTATAAATAAACTTTGTCCCCTTTTCTAACCACATGTTTGATAATTTCCCATGGGCATGGACAAGAATCGAGCTGTCCTATCCTATCCCTACCACACCTTCAATCATTTGGCAGAAGATACATCTCAACCAAAATTCTTACTTTGTCATGGTGAAAGAAGGTGGAAGTTTATCTTAACTACGACAAAAACCTCGACTTTGAGATTGAAAGCGAAGCCCAAGAAAGAAAGGAATCGGCAGGCTGAATGCAAGAATAAGGGCATGGGCTGAAGCGCGTATCTCGCAAGAATCCATGGAAGCCCATTGAAGAACCTGGCAAGGCCATGTGATGTGAGATGGAAGCGGAAGGAAGGTGTGAGTTGTCCTCGTGTTTTCCGTAACAAACTTACACGACAATCAAGCGCCTCTAGCTGTCTCAAATATGTCTACGCACCCTCGCTTTCAACTCGTCTCCAAGTAATTATAACGAATACCCAGAACACCATAAACGTCTCCTTTCCATCTTTTCAACTTCTTCTCTTTTTTCCCTTTAGACACCGACACCGTCAATCCATGGGCAAGGTTGAGTCTTTCAAGCACGAGTTCGCTTTTGGTTGGTCTTACATCTCCAAGTTTGCTGCTTTCATTGCTTTCTGCTCCTTTCTTTGGCAATAAGACACCCGACGTTAGAAATCATATATATTTGTTTACATTTAACGTCTATGGTTATGGTGTAGATGAGCGACTCCAAGAATCTAACAAGATAATCAAGAAATACCCAGATCGAGTTCCTGTAAGTTCCTCATTTACACTTGCATTTCTTATATTCCGGAGCTCCTGTTTTGTGCATAATATGAAATGTCTCTGTATAAAGATACAGAGTTTCTCCCCCCGTGTCAATAGTTTGTCCGTTTGCATTAGATTTTGCGAGAATCTGTCTCTGGTCGAGTGTTTCAACTTTCAATTAAGCATATGCAGTGATCATGTCTGAAACACGATGTTCATCAGGTCTGGTTTGATGTTCAGCCTATTACAATTAGGAGTCATCTCTTATCTATTGAATGCAACTGTTGAAACTGGAAAATGAAGTAATACATCATTTTCTCATGTGTATTGTGTGTCAAAAGATAACTTTCTGGATGTCCATCGATTCTCTTAGCGGCGCATAAGTTGGCAAGACGAAGTTTTTCTGCCTGGAATTATTGTTTTCTTGGGAATCAAAACGATAGTATGCGTATAAGTTGAATAAAGAACTCGTGGCTGCTGCGGCCAACAGACAACCATCTTTATTGCTGAATGTTACCGTTCAAACTCGAAATGGAGGGCAACAGATGCACTGTATCACTTAAGCCGTTGGATACAGTCTCCTGTTACAACCTGTTTTCGCTTCAAAACAACGGTTAAGGCTGAAGTAGTGGATGCTTTGAAATCTCATTAAAATAAAATATAGGTTTCCGGAGGCCAAATGCAAGATGTTTACACCCAGTTATCAAACAATTTGTCTCTGCAAACCTTCTCTGGCTCATCAGAACTAAATCTCATTCCTTTTTATTCCTCTTTTCAGGTTATTCTTGAAAGATATTCGAAAGCAGACCTGCCAGAAATCGAGAAGAAAAAGTAGGTCCTAGTCTCATTATCCAATGCAAAATTTTCTTCTTCTTCTAAAATTTATAATCAACTTAACCTTCCTTCTTAAAGTACATCTTTGTTTCTGATCTCAATGATTCTAATCGCACGTCTGATCCCTTGTTCAGCTATGATGATACTTTTTTCTGTTATTACTTATCTATCTCTCTGGTTCTTATCCATATTAGTCATCAGAGTATCAGTTGTTATTACATTGAGAAGACTTTTTTTGAAAAATACATTGAGAAGACTTGTGTGAAGAACTTTCATTGTTTCTAGTGGTTCGGTACTGTAATGAACTTGAGACATCTGACTAAATTGGTGTTTGAAAATCAAATTACTGATGATTGCTCTGAGACATGCCTGCTTTTTTCCTCTCTTCTCCGGTTAAGAGGATGCCATCTTTACTTTGAATTTCCTGTATTACAAACAGATACCTTGTTCCCCGAGACATGACAGTAGGACAATTCATCCATATGCTAAGTAGCAGGCTGCATTTGACTCCTGGAAAAGCTTTGTTTGTATTTGTGAAAAACACTTTGCCTCAAACAGGTACCAATACTTTTCCAGTTCCTATAACCTTGTAATGCAGTTCAAACAAACAATTTCCTTGATATATTTCGTAGCTCTTAAACTCGCATTTCACATTTATCTCAGCAAGTCAAATGGACTCGATTTATGAATCTTACAAGGATGATGACGGATTTCTTTACATGTGCTACAGCACTGAGAAAACCTTTGGTTAGTCTGTATCATTCTTTATCCCGACTCTCTGATGTCTACCTTCATTCTACTGTACAGTTGTTTACGTGGACATCGGCCTGGCTTACCACTGTCCATGTAATCTCTATGGTGTTTTCCATCATGTGAACACCTGTAACTTAATCTTATTGGAATTGTTAGCAGACAAACATATAGATGCTCAAGTAATGCCTGTTTTGAGCATTTAATTGTCAATAATATATTTATCATCTGATTCTAAAGAAAAAGTTGCAAGTGTTGAAATATAGACTGCAGATTCATGCAAGGATAGAGATTTTACCATTGGAAAAAGACCATCTTCATCATCTGCAAAATACTAACCATTAAACCTTAAAAGCTGCAAATGCAATTGGCATCCTGACAAAAGTTGACCAGAGATTGTGCAACACATTTCTGTAATGTCGTGAATTTTGTTATCGTTACAACATAATCTCTCTATTCTAGAACAAATTAAAACTTATCTCATTCTAGAACAACCGGCCTTTCCTAGCACCTGACTTCCGGCATCACAACGAGTAAATGTCTTTACACAAACCTTCGCAGTCCTTGTTGTCAGCTTGAAGCACTGTACCATCAAGTAGCTGCAAGAGAAAAGCATGAACACACCACCCTGAACCATACTTGTTTTCAAGATAAAAAGAAGGAAAAAAGCTAGTTAAGATGCATACAATAACAGGTGAATGGTTTTTCATGTGCAGATAGTTCGTCATATCATATACACGAGTTCAAGAAAGGCCAGAAATAAATGCTAGAATAGTAATATAAAAGGTTTTGACATTTTATCACTGGATCCGCAAGGAAGAGTAGATATCGATTCCGTAAACCTTGGAACTCGCGACCACTCAAAGGAACCAAAGTCAACGTTAGTTTTGCTTAAGAAAAGTAGACTAGTAAATATATACATGTACTACCATCCCGTTTTCGTGTTACAAGGGCAAGCCTGCGCTAATGTTCTTCTAGAGAGATTTACGCATCACGCATGCAATGAAAAGAAAAACAAAGATTCCTAACTAGCTTTGCAAAACATTTCCTACCATGTCTCAACCATGAGTCTCTTGTTACAAATCTTACATCGACTTCACAGCTCATCAGCATCTTTCTATCCTCATAAATCTCTGCTAAGCAGACAATAAGAAAGTAGAGCTACAAAAATCACAACAAAAGCATCACCACAAATCATATTCAACTATACACAATCGTCTAACAACAAATTCTCAAGTAACCATCTTCACTTCCAACCACAAAGAGCCTTGAGAAGGGCAGAATGCTTATGCTAGATAATATTGATAAGTTTTTCCCTCCATGATCGGCCACGTACAGCTTCTGTGGTTTTATCTGTCCCTGCCCTTCCTGCCACACATCAAAAAATATCATGAACTCATATATCCACAGTGGACAAAGGCATCAAACATTCAATGCCCTCTACATTGTCAAATTCCACTTCATTTGTGGTGTAATTGTGGCCCCTTTAACAGAACAGAAACATAATAAGTGTACATGGAAGAAAAAAACTCGTGTTAATCATGTCACTGGAAATCATAGATAGGGTAAGAGCGTATGGTAAAATTTTCAAGTCTTTGATGCAAGTCATGAGTTGGACATGTACAAAGAAAAATGTTCACAACATACCTCTTCTGAAGACCAAGACAGAGTGGAAAGCCCAATTTTATTTCTGGAAATTGAAATCACATCTTGACCCCATACAGAGAAACCAGATATAGCATCTGTATGACCTTTGTAGACAATTGGCTGTCGGGGGAAATTCCTGCAAAGATAATATAACCTGGCACTTTAGATTGCAAATTCTAGGCAAATCAGAACATGGGGAAAGACTATATTGATTGACAACTCATAAATAGAGGCGAAGAAAGTCCTTTTATGAATGAAGCAAGGTTTGATGTCTAAGGTGAAAAGGATGTTAGGAAATTGTCCAAGCTGACTAAGGTGAAATACTCTTGATGAATCGTTTTGTAGGCAAACAAGCAATTAACCACAGACAAGCAAACATTGTTAGCCACTTATCCAATTCGAATGATGCTTCAATTGTTATAAGAATGAAATCTGAAAGTAGTAATTAAGAAAATTTGAGATGCTGGACTACTTGCCCTTAAAGTGAGACTATATACGCAAATTAAAGTTTTTCTAACAATACCTTCGCAGGTCCCAAATTCGTAAAGTCCTGTCATGAGAGCTGGAAACAAGCAAATGCTCCTCTGGTGCAGCCAACTGTACACATGAAATGTTAGAAGGATGCCCCATCAAATTTAATGCAGTTATTCTGTTTGGCAATTTAATGATACCTTTGTCACATATCCATCATGAGCTCTCCAGAAGGCAACAACGTTTCCACTTCTTGAATCAAACAACCTGCAGTGACCAGAACTAAGTCCAGCTGCAATCCAAGATGGTGAAGGAAAAGCTCCATCTGCTGTAGTTGAGTCGGATCCACAAGAGCATATGGTAGAGACAAGAGAAGTGAAAGAAGATTCAAAAGATTCACCCTTCCATAGATGAAGCTTTTCACCTCGGGCAACATCAATAAACCTGAAAGAAAAATTTCCAGTTTAAACACTGTGCCTCCCCTCATTTTGCTACATTATGTCCAGTTTGTGGAAATTCACCTGAGAGAACCATTACCAGTACCAACAACAAGCCTTTCAACAAACTCTAAGTGGTGCATACAAGTGTATAAGCTTCCATCAAAACCACTAGTTAACAATCCACTGGATAACGTGTTAGCATTCAGCATGTTGGGATGTTCCATACTAGTCCTTGATGCAAAAGATGAAGGGCTCACGAGATGCGTAATATCGACTGAGGGTTCAGAAAAAACTGATATTACTTTTCCTGTTCTGCTATTCCAAACATGAATCGTACCATCACAAGATGCTATCCTTCCAGTAGATGATAATACACAAATGTCATTTACAGCCTGAAAATTTGGTGAGCAATTAGAGGCCTATTTATCACCAATGCATACCTAGTGAAAATAAAGACCTTTACAATCAATTTAACTATGGATGTCCAAGTAACAATTTCAGTACTCTCGAAATAGAAAATCTAGGACTTGAATTAGTCCATTAGCCTGCAATAGATAACAGCTATATTTGAAAAGGTGACCAGAAAATGTTGTTTACTAGTTTTTCTAATTCCAAAGTGACACCTACATTAAACAGATGCTTTAAAGGTCAAGTTTGTCATCAGGCATAACCACTGAACCAGTCTTAAAATGAACCAGTCACATGTATACATTAGGAACAACAAGAGCTCTCCTTCAATTTTTGCCACCACGCTACACATTTAATCAAAGCCTGTGATGCATTGTGCATTAACGCATGCGCTCCTATATCATAGTTAATAAATATATGGAAGCAGTTGGAAATATTAGGAGACACCAACCTCCTCATGACCATGATAGCCAGATGTACAATTTATTCTTGAGAGCTCCCACTTTTGAACAGTTCCTTTGAAACCTGGTCCTACACCTGCAGTGAACAATGTACACTCATCTCGGGTAATGGCTAAAGACCTTAAAGCTCCATGATGTGCACGAATCGAGTATATGATAGAAGCTTTAATCTTCCAAGGTGGTTCATCTTTCAGACTCCCAATACGCCCAATAAAATCAGGTCCATCCCAGCTCGGGGCAGAACTAGGGAACCAAAACCAGGGTTCTCTATTTGAAAGATTTGAACTCACTAAGTGGCTCTCAACAGGAATCTGGTGAAAGGAGTTGGAACGTCCCTGAGGCATCATGTTTTTGGAACCTCTAGTCAGTTGAGATTGTGGAATTGACCAGCCAACCCCATTAAGTAAAAGCTTAGCAGGATTGTATTCAGATGAAGATGCCTTATTAACAGCAGGCTTCTTTGCAGTGACATTGTCTGATCCACTTCGAGATGATTCTCCTGTATATTCCCACTGAATGATAACAAGTGTAGAAACATCGAGTCAAAAAATGTGCATGTATCCAAATGCAAGTGGTGCAAAGGCAATCTAGTTTATGCTTGTGTTGGGAGTAAAATGACAGCATACCTTCCAATTATGATACCGTAATAGAAATTGTTCAAGGAGCAACCAAGTGGCACAACGCTGACGAAGTTTCTCTATACCAAGAAGAGATGCAAAAGAGGGATAAAGAAGCACCCTGAAGGTAGAAAAAGAAAAGGCAAAACATATAAATGTAAAGATAGTGAAAATTAGCAGTATATGTAAGATAGCATAAGTTTCACGTTGGGTTTTAAGAATAAATATGACTAGCACCCACACAAGGTCCATACGGCTTTCAATTTGAAACTCCCCATCCGTCCTTGGCTTTGAGATCTTCAAGTTTTTGTCAAAGGAACCAGAGCCACTTCCAGTTTCCTGAGAGAACGCAAGCTCGTCGAAAAGGTCTTTAAGTTGTGGCAAAACATGTAACGCTGTCAAATCTGGTCCAATTCTATGACAAATTGCCATCAGAGTAGTAGTAGCAACCTGGTCGATAGAATATCATTGGTTACAGGTCTTTTGTAAACTAATTACATCACTAAAAATGAGGACAATCCAACTTGTGTCAAATAAAGAGAAAAAAACTTGCTACAAAAGATGAAATAAAGTTCACCAACTTAACAATGTGAAGTTTGTGGACGTTTAAAAAGCCTCTGATCTAAAATGTCAGCAATGCTGAACAATCAGACATCATGCAACAACTTGTGAACTATGAATAATGATGCCATGCAAATGAGGATTATGCATGTGGAAGCTGCAGATTCACAAGTTTAGATATGAAAAGATTCATCCTTTCTTTTACCCTTATTGTACTCTCTCTCTCTTTTTGTAAGCCAGAGGGATGTCAAGTGGGTCATTTACACAAGTATGTTGCCTCTTCAACCATTTCTGATCAATTAAAAAGGGAAGTTCCATCTCAAAGCAGAACAAGATACAGGTAATGACATTCAGAATTGAATTCATGAGTAACTACTAAAGATTTAGACCACCTGAAGCACGGGAATTTCCAGGTTGGTCTGCATGAGAACCATGACATATAAGCAACCTTTATCCTGCATGAACAAAAAATAGATACATGCTTGATTACAAAAGAACCGACAACAAAATTGAAATAGGAATCATGGTCAATGTCCATACTTCAATCAACTCTTTTACAACCACCTCCAATGGCAAGAAGGCAACTAGACCATCCAATGTTGTTAGACAATCAATCAAAGCTAACCCACTCCAGCTCTGAATTGGCTCGGGCTTATTCATATATGAAAGACTAGTGCAAGAACGGACAACTTGTTTAAGCAATGGTAGTATATGTTTGACAATAAAATTCTGCCCTAAAAGACCACCTGAAATATGGACATAAATGTAGCTTGTAAGCTGATCATCAATATAGAAATGGACATTAATCCCAACAAATCAAAAAATGAGAATACCAATTCTAACCAGCGCATCAATTCCATCAGAGCAAAGTCCTTTCCCAAAGCATCGAATCAATGGTAAAATTGTCTGGATCAGAACACAGTATCTGTTTGTTAAACCGTAAGAAACTAAAATGAGGTTGATTTGTGTATGCATATGTGTGTTCCTCTTGAGATCATGCATTCTATAAGCAAATCACATTGACAAAAAGAAGAGATAACCTGATTCACTGTGATTGGTATACCAAGCTCTTCACTTGTGCCAATTAGCAGCACAGAAGCAGCAATTGCCGAAGTCTTATGAGGAGCTCCATGTAGATTTGATATCACTACAGGATGCAACTTTTCCAAATATGCTTGTTTACCAATGAGGTTCCATATCTCTTGCACAAACGAGACTTGGAGGAGTGATACCTTAAGATGTGAGTAGCCTGTAGTCTGAATTAAATATTTTAGTAAGTAGGAAACAAACAAATGAAGTTGCACATACTGCAGCTGAAAATAAAAAGGTTCTTAACTAGCCTGTAGAATCTTCTGGATAGCAGGCAAGATTAATGTCCTCACTGCTTTGGGCGTCAAACATTTTATAAATTCTTTCAGTAAGATATATGCAGATTCAGCTTCAGAATCTGACTGAGGTCTCACTACAAGGGGCAAACAATAAGGGGCACACATTTCAGCTGCAAATGTCCCCATTGCTTTTAAAGCACCTTGTTTTGCAAAGTTTGCAGCATAAGTGAGCCGAGATCCATCTTTTGCCAGAAGCTGGAGTGGAGCAACATACAAGTAGGAAGACTTCACTGTTGTGGGGAAAAAGCAAGATTCCAAAATGCTTTTGGTGGATGGCCTCCTAATTATCCAGAAAAAGGAAAGGGACAGAGAATTCAATAGGTAAGGGGGAGGAGATAAGGAAAGAAATAGTTCAGCCATAAACAACAAATATGGGATTAGCCCATAACATTGCTGTGAAATGAAGTTCCTTGAAAGTGTTGAATAACACATTCTTCAACCAAGTTATCTCAAACCACATAATAAGTAAAGGCAATACCTTGTCCAATCCTTCTGAATGCAGGCCTCAACAAGTAGTTTGGTTTGAGGAGGAAGTTCATGTATTGAACTAGGCAAGATGCCAAGGTCAAGATATGTATGCAATGAGGACGAATTGAAAAGTGGCTTCTTCAAATAAAGTTCTGCTAAGACACAGCCAATAGAAAATATATCCTGCGAAATATCATAGGAGCGGGTCCCTGAATTACATGATTTCTGCATCCAACATAATAACTCTTGGTATTCCATTGAACCTTCAACCTCTGTTTCCATGTTCTCAAGAAGATTGCTTGAATTAATATAACATCGCAACCCATAATTTCTGCTTATTTCCAAGGGACTGACTAAGCTTTCCTCAGAATACCTACTCACTGAATCTTGTGAAGAACTGATGTCCTTCACAAGTTCATCCAAATTATAGCAATAGCGAGGGGTCAAATGCTTGGCATGCTGAGTGAATGCAGATGCTTCTTCCAATTCTTGCAGAAAACCAGTTTCAAGTAGGACTGGTTTTGTGCCCTGTACTTCACTTACTTGGCATTCATTCATAATAGAGGAGGTATAGTGTTTTTCTGATTTAGCACCTCGACGTACAGGATGTGGACGAGTGAAGAGTTGACGACGTCCCATTGATCTTGGGATTGTGGCCTCTGATGATGCTAGCATAACGTTCTTGGCCTCAACAGCTGCCTGCCCCGACATCTTGTAGCCAAAGGTGATGTCTATCCAACTATGGATTTGACTTGAGACCCGTTTACTTTCTAAAGCATCTCGATGTAATTTAATGAACTCCTCTGGACTTCCTACCCATGATGGTACTGCCAAATCAGTCATACCAGAGTGCACAGAGTAAAAGATTTGAGGGTCGCAATAGAACTCAGGGATGCACTCATCAGGAGTCCATTGGTACAGCCTTTGCATACTAGAGGGATACTCATTAGGTTCATAAACTGATCGAACAGCCCTGCGGAGAACACTCAATGGTAGCCTCCTAGCTTTGTAACTACAGACAGCTAATTCAGAAAGGCATTCATCTGAAATATGATGTGGAATTTCAGATGACGCATAGGTAAAATCTAATTGTTCATCTCCTTTAGCCAACCGCCATTTGCTTTTGCTTAGATCACGCCACCCTGCATCAGAACTTTCCTCTGGTTTTGTGCTGAAGTCAATAACCCATGGCATTACTGTGTGAAATGTGTGATCCCCCCACCTTCTCCCCGCTAATCTATTCAAGATGAGTAGATACTCAAAATTACTTAATTCTCCCTTCCACCACTTTTCAAATTGAGAATCCCAATCTGTATATGGGGAAAGACTCAGATCAGTATAGAGTCCTTGGGAAGGGCACGGGTCAGCACAGCAACCCAACTTTGCAGAAGTTGCAGGAATGTTGAATTCAATGTCTCTTAAACTTAAAATAGGTTGTGATATAGGCTTGTTAGAAATAGGGAGCCAGGCCCAGAATAAATGAGTAAGCATTATACTAGATGGGCATATATTGCCATGGGAAACGCCCAAACCATGTAAGTAAGCAAGGGCAGACAGCAGCTGATATATCAAAAACCTTGCTTGCCATTCAGACTTAAGGGCATTGGGGCAATAGTGCAGAATGCCTTCTAAGGTATATGGCGTTTTGGGAACCACTGAATAAACATAATCAGAAGATTTAAGCAAGCCAAGAATAGGAGCCATATTTGGATGCCTTAAGCTACCTGGCATAGCACTAGCGCTGAATGACGGTATGCCAACAAGGTGAAGAAAATTTACACTTTCTCTCCCTGAAGCTTTTCCTTCAGTAAGTAGATTAAGTGAGCACAACACTTGATCTTCTAGGCAACCAGAGGAAAATTCAGAAACAAGTTTCTCAAAGAAATGGTAGGAGCAAACATCAACACGGGCAAATGGGGCCAATGCAGAAATGATTCTGAAACAAGAGAACCTGCTAGAAAGCGTACACAACGAACTCTCACATCCCATCCAATTTACAGTTGATTTACTGTTGTCGTTAATCAAATGAGAAGGCTGGTCCAAAGAAAGAAGTGTTGTACTTTTGCAGGCACTCAAATCTCTGGCCCCAACCAGACCTTGGTTTACATCGTGTGTTCCCTGATTGTCACCATTTTCAATATGTTTTGGCATATATTGTTTACTGCCACAAAGAATGAACGAAGCTCAGTTGAGAAAGGTAAATTCTCGTGGAAAGGAAGGGCAGTGAGTTGAGAAGAACAGAGCATTCATTCATCTAACTCTATAATCATAGATTTTTATTAGAGGGTGGAAAAAAAAAAGGAAGAAGAAGCAAGCAAGCAAACTGCACTCTGTAGGCATCAAAATCCAAAATCGGTGTTGTAAAACAGTAGAACAACATTTCAGTGATTTTACAAAAAAGAACTAAAATGGTTTGTCTTCTATGAAGTTCTTGTAGGATCAGACTCATCCACTGAAAACTGAAGTCTTAAAAGTAAAAGCAGCTGAAGAAGATCTTACACGTAGTTGGTAAAGCAGTTGCTTTGACGAGCAGGAAGCTGAACCAATATAAATTGAGAAGATGAAGATGAAGCCGAATTCTCTGCGTTACCAGTGGAAATCTGATCCAATTCATAAAACAGAAGAGTCACATGAGCAGCAATAGTATTGATAAGAAAAGAACGAGAGAGAGAAGGGACGTAGTGAGACGAGTGACCTGCACAACCGCGGAGGAGCCGAAGGGGAGAGGAGAATCGGAGAGGCCATAAGAAAATAGAAGGCGGTGGTCGGAGAAATCGGAATTGATGCATCGTTCAAGGCAACCGAAGCAAAGATTCCACATTTTTCATTAAACTAATGATAAAGATTAAAACTTTCGAATCTTTCTTTCTTGAAACGAACTAGATGAAGCTACAGAAGCTAAGTTTGATCGTTAGGTGAAGATACTTCTTCCTACCAAGTTCCAACTTCCTTTTCCTTCGCTCCTCTTCTTCTTTCACTTTTGATTTTTTTTTCCTTTTTTTTGTTAATTTAATTAAAACTAAAGAAATCATTATTTAATTAATTTACATAAAATTTTAAAACTTTTAATTGAATAAACCTGAGATTGATTCAAGTATTATTTACAAGTTTTAACTTTGAACGCATCTTTATCTTAATCGATTGATCATTTTCTTCAAGATTTTAAATGTTCGAACTCAGAGTGATGGAAGAGACTTGATCCTGCGAATATGAACAAGTACTTTGTGTACTGTGAACCTGATAAACAGACTTGATCCTAAACTACCCTTTTGAATCCACAATACAATTTTGAAGATCATCAGTTCATTCAATTTGATAATAGAAAAAGAAAAAGAGAAGGAACAATTGAAAATATCATTCAAAAGAATCTATTATGACATGTGATTCCTGTAAGATGAAGCAGCATTTAATACACAAACAACTACAAATTCTGATCCTAAAACCCTTCTTCAATCGCTGGAAATGTTCGTAGACAAGTCCTTGGCCTAGGTTCTCTGCAGCTATTTTCTGCACCAATCAATCCTTCCTAACTTCAGGTGTATGTAAACTTCAATCAGGCTTCTTCAAGTTCAAGCAATTATCTGTTGCATGGCTAAAAAGCTCCCGGACCTGCTGTAGTTCTTTCTCTGCGATCATAAAACAGACAAAAGATTTACTTTTTAAGAATCTCACCAAGAACAATGTGCAGTGAGTCAATAGAAGAATTTTCACACACGACATGCTAAATTCTGTACAGAACACGAGTCTTCATGAGCTGAAGTACCACAAATGGTTGTAAAGGATTTACCTGCCGCTTCAAGTTGCCTCTGGAGCTCCTGCCCGACAGCATCATTTTCAGCCTGAAGAATTTGGATGGAGGATGAGAAAATTGGATACATTAACGTTCAGGAATCTTGAGGTTTAAGTGAAGCTGTCTACTCTATACCTGTAGTTCTGCAATCCTCTTCATCTGAGCTTCTTCACCTCCCTCAGCCAACGGAAGTGCAGTCAAAAGAGCATCAAACTAAAAGAAAAGAATGCAAAACAAATAGTTGCTTGCTTGCTTGGAGGACCTAAACTCTAACACTGGAAAATTGAAAGTTCATTCCTAGGAATTTGGGACCAATTCAACAAGCCAAAACCTTGCGCAGAACCGAAGTTCCTGATAAATCCTACGCATTACAAGTAGCTACATAAACAAAAAGATGAGTTTGGAGACAACTGTGATTTCATTTAGTAACTCTGAATCTATGTTAAGAAACAATAAAGTACCTGCTTAGCAGCCTTAACAAGAGCAGCACTCATTAACTTAGGTTGGTCCGCAAAGTCCTCAGGAGGAGGGTTAGCTGTTGGTTGAGGATAATCAGGAGAAAGACGAACAGGAGGAGCATCTCTTTGTAGGGTCCCAATCATATTAAAGGTTAGGGAAGCAATTGTATCCACTTGTTCTTGTAATTGTGATATGATATCCATCTGAAGCAGAGAAACCCAATTTTATTCGATTCAGTGCTTAGACGAAGCAGAAAAAACATCCAAATCCAAAATAAAGTACACAAAATCCCAGCTCCTCCTAATTGGAATACGCTAAGGTACGCATGCTAGTAAAAGAAAGAAATGATTTTGCTGAATCTCGATCGTATTACAATCATATACACAAATGAAAGATGTGATCTTTTGAAGAAGAAGAAGGAGAAGGAGAAGAAGAAGGAGTTTAAACCCATACCTGAATTAGCGCAAGATGTGATCTTTTGAAGAAGAAGACCTTCTTCCCTCTAATGGATCTTTCGCTCCACCCACTGAATCAGTGAACTCCAACGAACCCTTTTCTCATAAAAACTCACCTGACAACGAAACCCCAGCCCCAGCGTAAATCATATTTATCCAAAGGAAATAACTTAATAAATTTTTTATTATTTAAAAAACAAAGGAGAGTAGATTCTCGTACAGGCCCACCACCCACCACGTACGAAGCTTCAAGTACACGATAATGCCACGTAGGAATAGGAAGGAGCCGTAGATATATGTTGCTGTTTCTATATTTGGCATTACAGTGTGGACACAAATCTGTTCCATGTTGACTTTCATCAAATTTTCACTCTTTCTTCTTCTTCTTTTTTACCTTTTTTATTTGGCTTTAACACGTTTTTTTCCTCTCTCCTTCACCCATGTCCCCGCCTCTTTCACTGCTTTCGTTTCTGCCATTTGGGTTCATTTCCGTTTCTGTTTTCATGTACTCAAGATTATAAATTGAGAGATTGCGTGTGATGGGTATATGAAGCTTTGTTCGCTCGTTTGTTTGTTTGTTGTAAATGGCTGAGACTAGTAGACGACACCTCCCCAAACAACCTCTAGGTATCTTCCTCTTGCTCCTTTGGTTTCCTTCTTGTCCTCCTGATTATTTTAGTCTGTATTTACAATAAAGTTATTGTCTTTTATCGCAACTGTTCATCAAACTGATTCTTTCCCTTCTACTGTTTAAAAGTTATTGTCTTGGTTGTTTCCTGCATTTTAGTTGTTCAGTAGACAATGCGCAAATTCATAATAAAAGGGTATCTTTTGGCTGGGTAAACGGAAAACTATTCATGTTCCATTGCGAGTTATGGATACCTCTTGAAGATAAACTTCAACTTCATGTATCTTTTACATTCTTTATTGACTTTTACGTTATTATAACATTGAAACCTTGAAGATCCTTTTGTAATTTATCTTTGCAAATTTGGCAGACCTAGAGAAGATACTACAGGAAGCTAAACACCGGTGGCTTCGACCAACTGAGATTTTGGAAATACTTTCTAACTATCGGTTGTTCCCGTTGACTCCAGAGCCACCTCTCAGGCCCCCAGGTTGTGATTTTTCTTTCTAGTACAGTTATTATATATATTTATTGGATAAGCATGTCACACATTTGTTGTTTCTCATTTGTGACTTCTTCAACATAATGCTTCATTAGTTTTCTAAAGTTTATATCTAATTTTATGAGACTTTCTTGTTTAAGGTGCCATGTACTTGCAATTCCATTTTTTAGAGGAACATGTTCGAACAACCTATATATTTTACTTCAGAACTTGTTACTTGATGACAAAAGTTCTAGTTGATTATTATTTCCCTGTAGTCCTTCCTCTTGATGCTGATGGTAACTGATTTCTGTTTCTTAATGTTCAGCTGGTTCTTTGTTTCTATTTGATCGAAAGTCGCTTCGATATTTTCGTAAAGATGGTCATCGATGGAGGAAGAAAAAAGATGGAAAAACTGTCAGAGAAGCTCACGAAAAGTTGAAGGTGTGCAGTTGAATTTATTATTTGTAAGTTCACTTTTTTCTTGGTCAGTTTGTCCTACATCACCAAACTACAGCCAGAGCATGTTGTTGTTTATTTCTATTTCTTCAAAAATATGAGTTTTCACCCAAAACTTCATTAAGCCACTCTTGGTGAACCTCCACTTAGGTGGTCAATCAAAGCACTGAAGATCCTTTGACTCCCCTTGGAGGGGATTAAAAATAGACAACCATTCTAGGACCTAAAACCTTGGGCATGAATTTGTTACTACTTTGGATGTAGTCAGGCCTTGCATTTTTAGATTAGATTGTGTGATGCCTCATCCCTACAATCAGAGAAATTGGTCATGCCATTTTGTGTGTATTTACTGTCCAAGAGACTTCTAGTTCTTCTCTATACAGCTACATTTCAGTGGTTCACTTCGATTTTGTTTTTGTTCTTGAGTAAATGAAAAAGTGGAGTAGTATGTTAATCCCTGTTTTCTTAGGCAAATTAAAAAAAATTTATGCACTGATTCTATAGGCTGGCAGCGTGGATGTTCTTCATTGTTATTACGCCCATGGGGAGGATAATAACAACTTTCAGCGACGATGTTACTGGATGCTTGCTGAGTAAGTGCCACTGTTGTTATTATGAGTTTTCATCTTGAATATCTTTTGTTAACTGTTTTGTTTGCTTTCCAGGGGTTTAGATCACATTGTTCTTGTGCACTACTTAGAAGTGAGAGAGGTACTTCTTTACACTAATCTGCTTTTCCCTCTAGGTTTATGCATGTATTTCAGCATCCGGTGGGCATAAAAGTTCTGGTAACAGTTTTTGTTCCTGGTCTGCTTTGTATATTGCAGACACAGATATTCAATTGATTTGGACGTATGAAGTCTTTTAATTTGTGGCAGGATTAGATATGAATTGTCTAAATAATTTCTCTGTTTTCAACTTGGATGGAAAGTTGTAGCTGAACTGGATGCAGATTGCCTAAATAAGTTCTTTTCTTATGACTAAGATTAATGTGTGTTGAACTCTTAACTATTGCTGTGACACAGGGTTACAAATCTGGTGTGTCACCTTTGTTAACGGATTCACTCGTACAGATTGAAAGCTCTCAACCTATTACTATTCCTTCATTAGCAGAAGTAGCATCACCTACTTCTATATCTCTGACATCAGATACATCAACTACAAACAGAATTGACTGGAACAGAGAAGCAGCATTATCCTCAGAGTTTGAAAATGTCAACATGAGGAATTGTCTAAAGGACATTTCTCTCAACGAATCAGCTTACAATCACAACTCTAATGATCCTTTATCTGGATCATATGTTGAGGGTAGCCACATTGCTTGATCTCCCATAATTCATTTGAAGTCTTGTTCAAATTTTTGAATAGATCATCTAGCTTATCTTGTATATAAAACATCGATCAACCTGAAGTGTTGAAGATCATTTTATTTGCCTAGCAGGATTGTGTGTCTTGTCAAAGAACTCTAATGGATCATGGGGTAGAGGAGTGGATGAAGGCAGAGATTTATCTTTTCAGCTTGCAACTTGCCGGAATTTATGTGGTATGCCTAACCAGAATTTTGCAGGAGGGCAATCTGGGGTTGCGGATTACGTTTTGCATAACGTAATTGATGCTAGGGTAGATGGTCCGACAACAGATAGCATAGTTAGTGAAGATGGGTTGATAACTCTTGTGGATAACCAAGATGTGAAGGCAACATCTCAGGGAGTAATTCAGGTCCGTTCTTTGCATTTTGCAGCATGTTTTTAATTTGCATATTTATCTTCATTTGATAGTCTTTTATTTGGAATTTTCTGCAATAAAATATGCATGAAAAACATTATATTTTGATGTGCTTTCTTGAGATAGAATATGAATACCGTGTGATAAGTAACGATCACCTAGTCAATCCTGTGCCATGTTATTGCCCTGGCAGGAGTATGACTTCAATTTGATTCCTCCCCATCTTCACAATTATACTGGCTCTGACGCAATTGCTGCTTCTACCTTACAAGAGGAGAACAGTTGCAGAGAAGGGAATTCAAATAATGATGATAGAGCAGAATTCAAAAGACTTGATAGCTTTGGAAAGTGGATGGATGAACAAATTGGTGGAGATTGTGATGGATCTTTGATGGCTTCTGACTCTGGCAAATACTGGAGCACGCTTGACACTGAGAATGATGAGAAGGAAGTATCCAGCTTCTCCCGGCATTTGCAACTGGATATTGATTCGCTTGGTCCATCTCTCTCCCAGGAACAGCTATTTAGTATATCTGATTTTTCTCCAGAGTGGGCATGCTGTGGTGTCGAAACAAAAGTATGTATCCTAAGCTTAAGGCCTTCTCATTCTCTTTGAATTAAGATTTCAACAGAAGTATAAGTTTTTGGTGATGTTTAATGGTTGCTTTTCTCATCAGGTTATAATCTTTGGTGAATTTTTGGAAAGCAAGAAACTTTCAGATGAAATTAAGTGGGGTTGTATGTTTGGTGAAGTTGAAGTTCTTGCTGAAATTTTGACTGATAGTTCCATAAGATGTTATGCCCCTCCACATGCTGCTGGGTGTGTTCCATTCTATGTCACTTGCCGGAACAGATTAGCATGCAGTGAGGTGAGGGAGTTTGAATATCGTGAAATTCCATCAAAAAGTATACATCTGCTGTTCAGAAGCACTGTGGAGGAAGAAGTACGCTTTCAGGTTCGTTTGGCAAAATTGTTAACTTTGGATCAAGAGAAGAAGTGGTTGGACTGTTCCAACAATGAGTGCAATGGATGCAAGCTAAGAAGTACCATGCAGTCAAAGCAAACTTCAGAGGAAAATGACTGCGAAAAGGATAACATGAGTTGCAGAATGTATGAAGGTGGTTGCATGGACTCCAGAGATAAACTAATCCAAAAACTGTTGAAGGATAAACTGTGTGAGTGGCTTGTCTATAGAATTCATGAAGGTGGTAAAGGTCCAGATATTTTAGATGAAGAAGGACAAGGGGTTATACACTTGGCTGCTGGTCTTGGTTACAATTGGGCTTTAAGTCTTATAATCAATGCTAGAGGCAATCCAAACTTTAGAGATTCACAAGGAAGAACAGCACTTCATTGGGCGTCATATTTTGGCAGGTTAAATTGCTATAATTCAGTTTTCTTCTCATTTCATTCTAATCGAGTAAGAGTTTTCTTGTTCCAAATTTTGTGTGATTTCTTACTCTATTTATAGCTTGATGATTTCCATAAACCTTCGCTACTGATGTTGTAAAGAACTCCTACCATTCTTCACAGAAAATATTTTCACTTAATTGATTTTACATCCGTTTATTGGATAAATTGTTGCTTATTCACTTCCAGTTTCCTTTGATGTTCTGTTTTAATTCATGTGATGGAGGGAAAGTTGACTCTCGTGCCAATTACAAGTTTTTTTCTTTACTGAGTATATGTTCGTTAATTTTGCCCCTTCCTCCAGAGAGCAGACAGTGGTTGAGCTTGTTAAATTGGGAGTGGATCCAACAGCTGTTGACGATCCAACATCAACATTTCCTGGGGGGAAATCTGCTGCAGATTTAGCATCAAGTCAGGGGCATAAAGGAATTGGTGCATATCTCGCTGAAGCATTTCTAGCGAGGCATCTTTCCTTGTTAAATATGAAAGAAAATCTGATGGATAGTGTTGATGCAGCAATTTCGGCAGAAGAAGTGACTGAGGTTGCAGCTGAAGCTGCTAGTCCATCAAGTAAGCAGTTGGATGGACAACTGTCCTTGAAAGGATCTCTTGCTGCTGTTCGGAAATCTGCTCATGCTGCAGCTCTTATCCAATCAGTCTACCGGGCCAATTCATTTTGTCATAGACAATTACATAAGAGCAACACTCTAGGCAATGATACTTCTGAACTTGCACTTGACCTGGCTGCTCTTGGTCCTCTGTGCAAAGCTCAAAAGAGCCATTTTCAAGATTATTTGCATTTTGCAGCAGTAAAAATCCAACAAAAGTATCGTGGCTGGAAGGGCAGGAAAGAATTTATAAAGATACGTGATCGAATTGTAAAAATCCAGGTAAATTTCTGCATATTAGGTGGCCACTTATTTTTTCAGAAACTTTTGACATGATCAGAGTCACACTGCTCCACTGGGGCAAAGAAGTGCAAATAGCTGTTCGAGAGGATTTGAATTGATGAAGTCTAAGTCCGACGTAGTTAACTATAAATGAATCAAAGGCATCACCTAAATTACTTATGTCAAGTTTTTAGAGTGTCACTTGATTTGCAGGATATCAAATCCATCCATTATCGGTCCCAGGATTTCACAACTGGATGTCTTCACATTTAAGCGCTTGTCATGACTTTATTTGTTTTTCCATTGAAAAGTCTTGCTCTTTGCTACTTGCCCTGTTAAATGGCAAAAAGCTTATTGCATTTAAATCCTTATTTGTGTCTGCTCTTATTTGCAGGCTCATGTGAGGGCACATCAAGCTCGCAAGCAATATAAAAGGGTTGTTTGGTCTGTTGGTATTGTTGAAAAGGCAATATTACGTTGGAGGCGAAAAGGAGCTGGTTTACGAGGTTTTAGGGCAGAAAAACCTACTACTGGAAAGGCCATATCAGAAACTGATAAAAACGATGAATACGACTTCCTGAGAGTTAGCCGGAAACAGAAAGTTGTTGGAGTTGAAAATGCACTTGCAAGAGTCAAATCCATGGTTCGTTACCCAGAAGCACGTGACCAATACATGAGACTAGTAACAAAATTTGAAAGTCTAAAGGTAACATCTCATTGTTCACTACATTAATCAATCTCCAAACTTGTTCGGTTAGCTCATTGTGCAGAAGTTTGGTTGCCTGCAATGCTACCCCCTTGCGATGGAGGCCAGGGCTCATTGTACAAGCTCAGATGGGTAAAAGAATTTGGAGATTAGCTTTTCCAAGTCGATGCTTGCACTTTTTCTGATGAATTCTTAGGATGTTACTTTTAAATACTTTTTGTATTCTTTTACTCGTTCAATCACTCATCTTCATTACCTGGTGTCTAGAAATTCACTACTAATTTTGTTCACAGCCCTCTGAATTCAACAGCCGAGTATGAAAGGGACTAAGGTGTGTGTGACAGCAGGGCAATACAGGTTGGTCTAAGAAGAGTTACATCTCATTGTCTATGGTCAATTATGAGCAGTCAAGCAGCCTATATAGGTCTCTGGTCTTGTTAGTTATATGGAATTTCAACTAACATGTCTTGAAAAAAATATGTAATGAAACGAAGATAAATGAAGAGGTAGTGGGTTTTTAGCTAAATTGTGATGGATTTTTAGCTACAATGTGATGGCTTTTTAATTTTGAATGTCACTAGTCTAAAAGTAAGGTTGACAATGGAGCGGTTATAAGACCTATTTCAACTTGAAGTTCAATCAAATTAAACTTTGTACTGATCTGACTTTTTTATCAAACCTATCTAAAGAGCCAGGAACATTGAAAAGTATTATCATGATTTATAACAAGTAAAGGGGAAGAGTAGATTGAACAAACACCACAATCAATTATCAACTTTATGTTGGCATCTCCAGATGCAAAAGTCACAAAAGCAACAAGATGATTTGCATAATTATTACAAGCGGCAACTATACATATTTGCAGACCTCAAGTGGGAGTCACAAGGCAATTTTAAAAATTACGCCAATCTCACCGGAAACCAAGGAGCCTGCTCGATCGTTTGCAATCCAACTATGACAGTACACCAAAATCACCAACACAATCTTCGATGAAGCTTAAGAAAGGATAACAATATTGTACCTTTCATCAAACAGTAAGCCTCGGGCATTAACATTCTAGTAGGCGAGGTGTGGTCGTGGTGAGCCAAGTGTAAGAGATCGAAGGCTTTTGTTCATGTCAAGCTTTCTACTTTCTGTAACCATAAACATTCCTGGTATGAAAATTGTATTATATCCAACTTTGGTCGATACACCGTGTATATTCATGCAAAGCTCAATTACCTGTGTCTGAATTCTGTGACGTGCATTGGTCTTGACATGCTCATGACTAGCACTCGCTCTATGATACTGAACAAGTTCATTATTCGCACGAGAAAGGAGCCTCTCAGAATGAGATAACTTCTGAGCTAAATCAAAACCACCCAATTTCAGTACACTCTTTCCCTATAATATCAACCAAACTCAAGCCGTGAGTGAGACTAAATCAAGACATTCATAGAAAACTATGGCAAAATTGAAACATGCCTCGTCCTTTGACGCCTTTTGAATCTGCTTTTGGTTACCGTGTGTTCCAAGAAGGGCTTTTGCCATTTCATCCAGTTCGGCATTTCTTCTTAGTAGATTACTTTTATCCATCTGTAGCAGGAAAACATTAAGTGAAAAGAAAAACATGAAGAAACAACACTGGCTGCAACCAGAATTCGAGGAAGGCTGTTCTTTTTGTAGTCCATACCTTCAACATTCCATTATGTGCTGAAAGCAACTGGTCCCGCTCTTTAAGCTGCTCTATGGTCACGTGAGCAGCTAGAATCTCTGTAGCTTTTTCATTTATCTCACACATACAACTGAAATGACGAAATGCAAACATAATCAAAAGCTTGTAGGTGCAAGACTTGCAATTAACTGCTCTCTTCTCTTTTTCAAATTCAGGGCTGCAACTATTACATTAAACCAATTGTTTGAAAGATATGGAATACTTTAGCCTCGGATTAGGATGAAGGATTCTGACCTCTCTCTTTCCTTTGTGAGGTCATTAATCTGATTCTTTAGGTTCAGTATTTCTTGCTCCTTACGCAACAGAAAAAGTTAGGGATCAGACACATCTATAGACAAAATATCAAATACATGTATACATAGATATTGCATTGAAATTATACCTTTTCTCTGAGCTCCTCCATTTGCTGATGACTATCCTCAACTAATTTTTGAAGCTGGTGCTGGTCAATCAAGTTCTAGAACACAAAATAAAGAAAGATGCATCAAATTGTGCAATGCATTATAAATCTTCATTGTTTGAAGTTAAAAATTTCAAAACTTACTGCATAGTTTGTCATGTCCAATCTCACGCCAAGTAAATCACGAATCACATCATGCGTCATGTTTTCTGCAGCTGCCAGCCTGGCGTTTAGCATGCATACCTGATGCAGTATAAGATATGGATCAAATTCACTTACACATTGAAAGTATTATTCTGGACTACGTGCTTACATCAATGTTTCTACTCTTTGCATACGTATTTCTTTCTTGCTTACAAATGCGCCATTGTTTGTGCGTGGGAAAGGGAGTAAATAAGTGAGATCGACACAAGGAGACAGAAAGACGTAAACAAAGGGTTTTTCAGAATTACAATTTGGACTTTGAAACTAAAAGATGGCTGAAGTTGAAATTTAACATGTATATTAATGCATTTGACGCAAACTGTTAAGAGTGATAAAAGACACTAAACCTCCTTTTGCCGATCAGTCAATGCTGTCTCTAGCTCTTTTATACGAAGCTTTTTCACTGTCAGTTCCTCATCCTTCTCCAAATTTATCTGCTGAACCAAATTCGTAATGCATCTAAGCGGTGAACTTGAACCCCTTACTCTCGTTGAACTTTTCACACTTTTTTCCCATGTTGATGTTTCTGGTTCTGAGTTCGATAACTTGGTTTTTACTTCACGAATCATACCTTCCAAAGTCTTATACTGTTCAGAATGTAATAACAGAACTATTACACGTGATACATAACAAATTGCATTTCTTGTTACAGCCTAAGATAATGTAGCAAAAAATATCCTGTTTGCTGTTATGGATGCCAAAATTCTGCTACTTGTTGAAATCAAATTAAACTCGACCTGTAAATCAAATATCAGATTCGTGCATGGAGCATCCACATGAATTCTTGTTCCAAAGGTTTACGCACGATACAAATTGATGACTAGATATAGGTGGTTCAAGCGTGGGAATACTACCTTCTCTTGATACTGTGACGCTTGGGCCTCAGAATGCAATACAAGTTCGGAGATGTACTCTCTGATTTGCTTGAGCTTCAAATATTTGAACTTTTTGTTTTAGAACGTAGAGTAGACCAGAGAGCATGTAAAGCATATAACCACAAATTCTGAAACTCCTAATTGAAGCCTATCACTCGGCACCAAATCAAGCCATACCTCTTTCTCCTTGTCTGCAATGTCGTTCTTTAGAAGCCTTATCTGATTATGTGCCTCGTGAAGTTCTAACCTCCTACCGTGCAGTTTGCGCTGGTCAATATATTGTCTAGGACCAGAAAAGGAAAATGAACGAGTCAAATATCAGGAATGAGATAAGTTATCCAACCTGGATATATGATGTTCATTGTTGGAAAATTCTCTATTTTCTGAATCCATAACATCAGAGAGATTTTCAACAGTTGATAATCTGTGTCTCAAACACCGAAGCTCCATTTCTAATGAATCTCTCATCAGCCGATGTCTTTCAACCTCTTCACTCATTTCACAGACCTAAATAAGGAAAACATACAGAAATATTTAAGAAGAAGAACTAAGAAGCGGTAAGTAACACAAATAAATTTCAATTAGATTAACCAAGGCCAGAACTTTTTGCGGTTAATATGATCTCGACTTATCAGAGCCAAGAAGCATACCTTTTTCTCCAGCACATTTACTGTATACTCGAGCTCTTCAACAGAATTCTCTAAAATCTTTACTTCCTCTTCTTTCTGTTCGGCATATAGTTTACTTGCCTCTGACTCCTGGAAAATTAACGCACAAATTAAAATCCACCTGTAACGATGGGCCTCAACTAAAGAAGAAATAGTTCTTGAGTAAAAAACCTGTCGAGCTTCAACGGCAATGGCTTCTTTTTCATCAGCCAATACGTTGGCCATTTCCAGTTTATCATTCAAAGAGCATATTTCTCTACAGAATTGATCTCTTTCATTTTTAACCTTTGCTAATTCTTTCTCAGTGGTTTCAGCAGAGGCATGCGAGTTTCTCTCAGCAAAGGTTGTCAAGTGAATAATTTCTTCTTCCAACCCCTTAACAACCTGCTTATATTCTGCCAACTGTTCTTCAGCTTCAGAATTTTTGAGATAGATGTCTTTCAGAAGCATTCTCAACTCGGCATTTTGTTCCGACAGAGAGGTTGATGTTTCTTGAGCTTGCTCAAGATTGGAATTTGATATGGACAAAGCATTTTCAGTATCTAGTAATTGACATTCAACTTGTCTAAGTTGAAACTGCAGGTCCTCTAGCTGGTTTGTTTTCTGATCTAGGTCATGTCGAACACTGTTCAATGCCAGAACTAACTTTTGAGTTTCATCTTTCCTATCCTTCCTATTGGAGGCTGTTTCTTGCAACAAACTAAAATCAAAAAACAAACCCTTCAACAAAACATCTTTCCTTTCCAGCTCTCTCCTAAGAGACAAATTTTCATTTCCTAAATCATGCTGTAATGGATTCAGTTCTTTCTGATCCAAATTTATGAATTCTTTCTGATCCCTTTCAAACAAGACTCTATCTTGAACACTCGAACAACTATGTTGCAAAGTGTTTGATGCCATAGCGTGTTCTGACTGCCTGAATGGATAGAGATGAGGTTGCACATTAGAACTTGATATTCTATGGATAATCCCTGCTGCAAGGCATTGGTAGAAGACAAAACAAGTGAATCCTTTCTCTAGGATCTCTGAACAAACATCTACCAGTAATGATCTTGAATTGCAAACGGTATAGAGCATCTCTCTTCCCATGGATAAAAGATCTGAATATAACATTCTGTAACTGTCCTCCATTTCTTTTTGCATTTCTAGGAAATATCCTTCCAGCAAAGAGATGGAGTTTGTTAGTTCTATAAAACCCAGAGACATTTCATCAAAGAGTAATTTGTTCTCTCCTTCTTTCAAATCTAATGAAGACTTGAGTTGCCAATTTTCTTCAATTAAGAGTGATCTTTCTGACATCAGTCCCTCACTGGTTTTCTTCCACATAACATTCAACTGTTTTGCACTCTCATTTGCTTTCATTAATGCATTCAACATATGATCAGCTTCTTTCATGGTTGCATGGGCTTCTTCACAGTTGCTTAAGAATACACTAGCATGGCTAGCCTTTTTATCAGCTACCACCTGCACAATCCAAATATTCAGTGGAAAAGGTTACAGTGACGTCTCTTTTTGTTTTTTGGACATTTGGTAGATTTTTAAAGCTATGAATGTATTATTTTCCAACAATAATAAAATATGGCCTAATTCTGTAAGCAATACATGTGAGATTTCAATATTCGAGTGTACCTGGCCAGCACTATGGCAGTATGCGTCAGCAATCTCCTGCCTCAACACAGAAGACCGAACCATATCCATCGAATCTGCCAGTGCCATATGTTAGTTGTTTTAACTCCACATCTAGTAGAAATTTGCCGTAATTATCACAACAAAACATTTCACAAAGATATGTACCTTGAGAGCCACTATTATCCACTACATCATTCCAATTGAACACTCTGGTCAAACGATTATATAACTTGTTGAAAGCAGTAAATGTCATATCCAACTCATTTCTGAGAAAGAATGGCATAACTTCGTCATGTTTCTGAAATTTATTCAACCGGTTCTCAGATTCAACCACTGAGCTTTTCTGAAATTTTGGTTTAACCATCTGTTTAGATATGTTGCTAGAGAACTTTGAGTGGCAGGTATATAAGAATTTGTCCAACATATCACCAGAAAAATTATTTTTGGATGGAATAACATGTCCTAATGTGGAATAACTTGATGTAGAACTATCAGCACTCCAGCTATCTGTCTCCGTTAGATATTCATCCGTCGATATGCAGCAATCTGCTCTTGCTTTTGTGTCAAAGGAATCATGTATGATCCTAAGTCTTTCATTCACCTTAGCAACTTCATCTCTTATTAAATGTAGAAAGCCAGGCTCTATAGAATTAGTTGGTTTTAGTCCTTGCATTTTAACCGTAGAAGGATGGGAAGACATGTGGTCCTCCACTGCTGCAGTTTTACAACTCAATTCGTGAGTTTCTTCAACTAATTCCTGAACCAAGCTCATATAAGTTGTAGAAACTTCAAGAATGTCTGCTTGGGCAGCTGCCATGTGCACTTCCACATCCCTATAACATGTTTTAATAGCATCATGGGATTCGAAAATTAAATTTTTCAACTCATTTTGAGTCTCAGTAGCTTCAGCATCCCAAGTATGTGCATCAATGCTCCCCTCAAAAGGCTTATTACTGCAAGTAGGAGAAACCAGTTCTGAGATCCGAGTACTTCTCTCAGTGCTGTTCTGGTAAGAAACCTTGTATTGATCAGAAAGCCATTTTACAAGCAGGAATGCAGCATCAGCGCGTTTTTCTGCTTCACGAATATGGTCCTCCTTGTCTTTAACTTCACTTTCTAGCAACGTTACCATATTGTTCTTTTCATTTAACAAAGCACGCAGGTGAACTGCCTCTTCTGTGTTGTCATCCCTATCTACTTGAGGAAAATCATTCAAAGCCATTGTTGCTTCCTTCAAGGAATTCACCTTCAGCTCCATGTCCACAACCATCTGCTGTGCATCCGCTAAGCTTTCATGAAGTTGCATTATCGTTTCTTCCTTGTCAATGCAAGCTCTGGCAGCCCTCACAACCTTTTCACTAATCCAAACATTACCTTGAGGAAATGAACAAGCAATACTTTCAATCTGACTAGAAGCATCTTTGAGGGATTTGGCCCCTTCAACAAGGAAGTTTGTTAGTTCCAAGGTCGCTCTTTCCCACTCCTTGCGAAGCATCATCAATTCTTCCTCTTTAGCAGCCATTGCGTTTCTTAATCTCATGTTTTCTTCATCCATGCAACATAATTTTTCATTAAGCTCCCACTTAAGGCTCATAAGTTCCTCCTGCAAATCAATAATTGTCCTACTAGTCTCCATCTCAACCTCTTTGCGCACCAACTCACTTTCACGTTGATGAGCTAATTGTGATTCTTGAACCTCTTGATAATGACAATTACGTAAACTGGCCTCCTCGAGATCTTTTGTAATCATGTCTAACTTGGCTTGCAAAGATTTTATCTTCAAATCATCACTGCCATTCATGACTGAGCTACAAACTGGCTTTCTTAAATTTTCTAATTCCAGAGAATCAATTTGCTCAGATTCCACAGCTCTACCAAGCACCCTAGCTTTAATCAACTCCTTTTGACTATTTCTAGGCTGAACAATAGAGCCAGAATTTGCGACCACATCTGAACCATGTTTGTATAGCAGAGCTGCATCATATTCCTGGATATGAGAAGCCACATCATCCCCTGAATCACTTCCAGTAGAAACTGTTTCAACCTGTAAAATGGGTAGATGAGTATAAGTCAACAAATAACCATTAAATGTATACTCCGGTATTGCTTACCAATGAATACTTATCAGTATGCCTAAACTCTTCGGGGTCCAATGGGCAAGAATCAGTCACCTGCAAGGAAGTACGATTATAGGCTGCCTATAACACAGGCTTGAGTTGCTTTAACTAATTCTTTATCCCGATACCTGGAACCAGTCCTTACATTCTCAAATGCAGTTTGACCACTACGCTTCACGTACATTATCACTTGTTCTCGCAATTCATCAATTTCTCTGAAAAAGAAACCAGAGTTTACATTGAGGAATAAGCTCAATAACTCTATTTGAAAACTAAATTAACTTCTTTCTATCTAGATCATAACATCACCATCTAAAAGTCAAATGCATTGAAAAGAAATCATTTACAATTCATGCAGAAAGGAAAACCCATCAAAAAAAAAAAGGTCAATGTACTTTGTGCCTAAAGATCCTATTTTTGTGATTCGACCTTATGGTCAGGGGCGGATGCAGAAATGTTTTTGAGTGGGAGCAAAATTTTATTAAGGACAAAATTTTATTTTTGATGGGGGCAAAATTTTAATAGGAGTAAAATATTATTTTTTTATGAGGGCAAAACTTAAAATAATAATTTTTTTATAAAGGATTTGTTGGAGGCAGTGGGGGCAAGTGCCCCACTTGCCCCCATTGTAGATCCGCCCCTGCTTATGGTCACCAAGGAGCAACTTTTACCGATTGCTCCAAAGCCCTCCCTCAAACTAATTTCTAAATAAAAGGTAGAATAATAGAACAAAGAAAACTAGAAAGATGCCCAACCTAAACTTCAGTTGGCATGGCAAATCAGATGATCAACCTATAACCGTAATATTATTCCATAGATGCAAATTGATTGTAATTGGATTATGCTTTCAGCCTAACAAACTTCTCTGTAATAGTGTGTTAGGATTATGTAGGATCTATCCTGTTCCCTCACCCAACAACTTGAATGGTTTTTGCGGTCAAAGATATGCATATCTCATAATATTATGATCTGATCCTAATCAAATCATTTAAAATTAGATAGCATTATCTTGTAGATATATAGAATCCTAGGATTATATTTCCATATCTGTACAGATTTCTATCCTATTCTGTAACCCTATGCATGTATATATATACTGCAGTCTATAATAAAAGAAATATAGAGCAAAGAAGCTCTAATTCACATGGTATCAGAGCCACGTG
>JANIJH010000225.1:89016139-89112162 GCA_024520975.1 Erythroxylum areolatum | reverse complement strand
AAGTAGAAATTTTATAACAATAATTAATAATAATTAATAATAATATTATTATTAACAATAAATAATAATAATAATAAATTAATAATAATAAGAATAACTTATTAAAAATTAATAATAATAATAATATTATTATTATTATTATTAAGTTATTCTTATTCTTATCAATTTTTTATTAATAATAATAATATTGTTATTATTATTAATAAAAAAATTTAATAAGAATAGGAATAACTTAATAATAATAATAATAATAATGAGTTTAATAATATAATAATGAAATTAATAAAAATGAAATTAATAAGAATAAGAATAACTTAATAATAATAATAATAATAATAATGAGTTTAATAATAATAATAATAATAAGTAGAAAATTTATAAAAATAATTAATAATAATATTATTATTAACAATAAATAATAATAATAATAATAAATTAATAAGAATAAGAATAACTTATTAAATAATAATAATAATAATAAGTTTATTAGAAATCTCAACTAAACAGGTTTTTATTTTTAGTTTTTATATTACAAATCTCAACCAAATAGGTTTTTATATTTAAAAAAAAAAACAGAAACTAAAAACAGGAAACAGAAACTGAAAACAACAACAAAAAAAACAAAAGTGAAACCAAACAAACCCTAAACTTTTTTCCTATATATATACACACACAAACACATATGACCTTAAATCTTTTTTCGATACATATATATATATATATACACATATATGCACACAAATAAACACACAAATATGACTATCAAACTTTTTTACACACAGGCACCCAAAAGTTTTCCACTAAACATACATATGACCGCTAAACTTATTTTCTACATATATACATACATTACCAAAAAATTTAATTCTTATATATACACAATATGACAACCAAACTATTTTCACACACACACACACCCGTGGCCTTTATCCTATATATCTACACACATGGCCATAAAAAATTTCTCCTATTCATACATGTTAGTTTTCGAACTTTTTTCTCATATATATACACATGTGGTTAACATATTATTTTTTCTATATATAAACACATGGTCGTTATATTTTTCTTTATATATATACACACACGTATATGATAACTAAACTTGCCTACTAAATATATACACATACGTGGCTACCAATTTTTTTCAAACATGTAAGTTCACATAAGGCCACTAAACCTTTTTCCTATATATATATATGTATACACAAGGCAACCAAATTTTTTTCCTATATATACACACATGCCCACGAAACGATAGTCTAAGATATATATACACATGACATCCAAACTTTTTTTAATGTATATATACACACATTACCACTAAACCTTTTTCCTTTTTCCTTTTCGTATACAGGCACACATGAGCATAAATTTCTTTTCCTATGTATAAATATATACACATACATGACTACTGAACTTTTTAATCTATCTACACAAATGGAAACCAAACTATTTCCAATATATATATATATATATATATGCATTGCCACTAAACTTTTTTCTGATACATATACACACATGACCTCTAAACCTTTTTTCCTGTATGTGTGTACACGTTGCTAAAATAACTATTTTTCCTACATATATGTACAAACAAGGCCATCAAGTTTTTTCTTTTATATATACACACATTGCATAATATTTTTCCAAAATATACCTAAACATGGATGACGAACTTTTTTAATATTTATCCTCTCCTATGTGGCAATCAAACTTTGTCCCTATATATACATACATGATCACCAAAATTTTTCGTAACTATATAAGCACACATGGTGAGAAAACTTTTTTCCTATGTATACACACATATGGCCACCACAATTTTTTTTTTAATATAGAACATACATGACCATCGAACTCTTTTCCTATATATATACACGCATAGATACCAAACCTCTCTCTCTATTTGTATATATATATATACTACCAAACTTTTCCTTATATATATACACTCATCCACCAAATATTTTTCAAATTAAGCACATGTTCAGTAAACTTTTTTTCAACACGCACACACACACGTATATATAAACAAAGGTGCCAACTAAACTTTTTTCATATAAATATATAAATATATACATATGTCACTAAATGTAACTCCCCGTTCTCATCTGACATATGCACGTGCGTCCATCGGATACACGTGTACATGCCTGATAGAAATGACATGTTAACTCTCTCATCTTCACTGTACGTATCATGACATCATAAACTCAACTATCAATCACATAATTGCTAAGATCCAAAATGTTATCATATTACATCAAAAATCATAATTTTCATTTTTCAGTTGCCATTTGTCCCTAATAAATCAATCCACATGTCACATAATAATTGGTCAAATTGTCATTCACTTACTAGTCCATTTGTCACTCATTTAACTATGTCAAATGTCTCTCAATTTTAAGCTTGATCATCCAAAATTTTCATGTATCAATTTATTCTACCACTTGGCATTTGTTCCAGTCTAAGTACACATTTTAATCTATCAATTTTTCAATCCCTAACATTTAATTCCAAATGTTCTAATTGAAATTCAATCATATCAAAATTTAAGATATATCAAAACTCAATTCACATCATGATCACTTAACATTGTTCATACCCAAATTTTCAAAAATTCCCAAAAATTCACGAAAAATCTAAAATAATCAGATTGTTCTCTAAATAAATTTCCAGCTCAAAAAGCTCACAATTCAAATTTTAATTTCGTTTTTGGACCTTCGATCATTCTTAAACTTTCCTCATTTCAGTATAGAAATGATCAACACTTCCTGCCATACAACGTCTCATACGATGCCCTCCCAATGCTGCTACGATAATGATTGTTATAAGCAAACAACTTGAATGCATGGTCATACATTAGCCAAATTTTCAAATGCACATAGTCTGTGATATTTTAAGCATAGCTCGTAGAATAATGAACCAAATTGAATGATTTTAGTATCAATAAAAACTTAAGACATAAGAGAATAATATGTTAGAAGGAAGTGTTACCAGCTTCTTTCACTTTCCTGATGAAAATAATTGTACAAAATGGCCGAAAGTATAGCTTTAAACAAATACGAGTTAATCAATTGAATGTGAATATCCGAATGATTATTGTGACAAGATTAATGATAAGAAACCTGAAATTATCATTAACATGCATTGTACTTATTCAGTATACGTGAATGTGCATTAATGAATACATAATTGTGCAATATTGTGATATGTGAATGTACTGTCTATATAGAGGAGCGCATTACACGACAACATTCAGACATTGCCAGGACTTCAAGGCAAGAGTTGTTTTGAGCATATTGTGAGTAACCTAAGATGGTCTCACCTTATTCTTTTGTACATCATTGAACTGTATTGCTGTCTTATTGAACTGTACTGAATTGTGCTGATTGTTAAGTAATAGCCTATGCAGCAAGATAATTAATGTCAACGAATACATGTACAAATAATTGTAATATATAAGATCAAAAGTGTCGTGTATATGTATGTTACATTATGCATAAGCATGAATTATGATTCCTAATTTCTCATTAATCTCTAATAATCACCGTTTTAATCTTAATTCAGAAAACAAGATGTTACACTAAACTTTTTTCCCACACACACACACACGCACACGCACACGCACACGTACGTACACACACACACACACATACATGCACACACACACATGCACACACGGCCACCAAGCTTTCTTCTATATATTTTCACCTATAAACCTATTTCAGGACCATGGTTCACTTTTATGATGTCCCATTAACAAAATGTAAAGATCAACTACATGAATTCAGTACTTGGATAGATCTTTAAATGACAAGATCGAACATTTCTCTTAAAGAAATATTGACATAATTTGTCTCCATAATGACATAAACTTTAAGATAATGGTTCCAAAGCCTTGGTGAATACAAACGCATGCATGTCATACAATTGTCTAAAGTCATTTCCTTTGTAGGAATGATTCAGAAAGAATTTATCAATGATTTTCAACTCATTGATCGATAAAGCATACTTGAGTGCTTTGCAATGAAGTTCAATTCTACGAACAAGAAAGATTTGCATAAACATTTTCAAATAATGTATAAAAATACTACATGTTCAATGGCTTTGATGATGTTAATTTTCGATAGATATTCATTGCTTTTCTTTATGATGAGTTACAGTCAAAATTACAAAGAATGGTTAATTCTCTTAATATAGATGTGTCTGAAATCTCTTTCGAAGAAATCTATCAACTAGCTTTGGTAATGCTAGAAAAATTATGTGAATAACATAGGTTTTTCAAGGTTATGTTAAAAGGTGAACTTCAACTCAAACAAACATGTAAAAAGCCTTACTTAAAGATAAAATACGAAGACAAAGAGAAATGTGAATGTAACACAAAGAAAGAGAAACACTTCAAAAGAAAGTCGTTCTGAATTCATCCTTATCCTTTCAACAAAAAGAGGAAAAAGAGGATAAGATTTTTGAAACGACATGCTTCCAAAACTAGAAACTAGACAGATGCTTCTTTTGTGGACAACCAGGTCATTATGCAAAAAGGTGCCCTAAAAGGATAAAAAAGGATATCAAAATCCTACAATCCATTGAGGCTATGATGCTTTTAAAAGATGACGAGGCCTTCGAGTCTCTTTTTGAAGAATAATTTATTGAAGATAAAGAGATAATATTTGCACTACTTGATTGTGAATCCACCTATAATGAATTCTCTTCTTTTGATGAAGAAGACAAAGAAATTTGTAACATGGCCATAGGTCAAATTCCAGTTGTTTATAGAGAAGTATTACAGACCAATCTTAGATATTGTTTACATTGATATAGGCTCTTGTAGGAGTGTTATGAAACCACATATTCTTCTAACAAATTAATAGTAATTTTATGAGAAATTCTTTGTTGCAACTAATGTCAAATCCTTTAAGATAGACAAATATATTAGTTTAGACGAATATAAAATCTTCACATGTTTTATAGTTTAGAAAAAAATATTAGGAAGCAATCTTTCGAGTCCTGACATACTTATTATGATGAGTGTTTATTGCCAAGCAGAGAAGTTACAAATCTTGCCCAAAAGAATTTGGTATAAATAAGATTTTCGTGCATAAACTGAAGACCTCAATACCTTTGAGCTACAATATATTCCCACAGGATATGAGGATATAAGGGATCAACTCTTACAATATTGCATAAAAAAATCATGATTATTTCGACCCTCAGCGTCTATTATGATGCAATTCAGATTTTTATGTTTAATTCCCATTCAAAAAGAATGAAAACATTAATCTAAAAAAGGCAACTCATCTAGGAATGAATCCCTAAGACTAGAAGATGGCACAAGAAGAGTGTGTTATACTTTTGAAATAAGGACTGATACAACCAATAAAATCGGATTGGGCATGTCAAGCCTTCTATGTGAAAAAAAGTAGAAAACAATAGAGAAAAGAAAAGGTTAGTTATTGATTACAAGCGTTTAAATAATTTTCTCTAAGATAGTAAGTTTCCTCAACCTATGATAAATGTATAAGTGTTATTTCTAGAATAGGTGAAAATATTCCCAAAGTTTGATTAAAAAGTAGGATTTTGACAATTAAGTATTGACCTAAAGGATAGGCATAAGACAATATTTTGTATTCCTAATGCCCAATACTAGTTAACAGTAATGCCATTTAGGTTAAAAGTTGTCCCATCATTATTTTAAATAGCCACGACAAGGATCTTAAGTGCTTTGATTTACATTGATGATATCCTACTTTTTTTTCATACTCAACAAGATTATTAAGCCTCATTACAATAAATTTTAAACCTTAAAAAGAAGTATGAGATCATGGTCTAAGGCCATAAAAGCCAAATTGGATTAGTCTATATAATTTACGAGAATGAAGTTTCGTGATGGTTTATATTAGCTTGGCCCACATATAGATGAGCAAGTCAACCAATTATCAAAGTTGCTGAAGAAAAAACCACAATTATGGGGCCTAAATCAGATAAAAAAAGTGAATCAATTAAAACAGACCAGTCATCATCTACCTCCATTAACCTAATAAAAAAAACCCCGTACAGACTGATGCAAGTAATGATTTTTAAAGAGCAATATTAATAGAGAAAAAAGAAGGAAAGAGGCTTTACTATGGACACGCTAGTGAACAATTTAAATCCTCCGAAAAGCGCCATCATGCAATCTATAAAGAGAAATTGACAATAAAAAGAAGTATAGAAAAGTTTAATTTCTACCTCAACCCTTATCTCTTTATAGTAGAAATGGACAATATCTCCTTCCCAAAGATATTGGATATGAGCAAAAGACTTTTGACAAAAATCAATTATTCGCTGGAAAGATTGGTTACGTTGTTATAAATTCATAGTTAAACATCTCAAAGGCCATCAGAACATCTTAGTTGATTTTCTTAATTGGCCTAAAAAAATACATTAGCTTCATTACTCCTTTAAGTATTATTCATTTCATCCTTTCGATGGTTGACCTACCTAATATTGCTAAGATAAAGAAGTTCTTTCCCCCCATTAGAACACCCATTAACATTGATGAAATAACTTATCTAGCCTGAATTAGCCCTTTTTATCACCTTCACCTTTCTTAAACAATGAGGCTTATATTACCGTTCATCTCTCTTTAACATTTAGACATCATATCATGCTATGCTCTTTGAAAAAAAAGTCACTGCTAAGAAATGAGGGTGTGCTTGTTTGGTGGGTATGAGGAGAGAGGAATGAGTATAGAATAAAAAATAAAGCTCGGTAAGAGGTAATGATTATTTTGCTTCTACTTTCATTCCTTACTTTGGGGTATTGATGGGAGTCATTCATAGCTTTGCTTAATGTTTAATGCTTAATTTTTTTTGGTTTAGTAAGGGTTGGCATTCTTTAACTAATATTATTATTAATTAATTAATTACAATATAATTTATTCATTAATTAAAATATTATAGTTAATTAAAATATTATAATTAATTAATTAATTACATTATAATTAATTAAAATATTGTAATTAATTAATTACACTATTTTAATTAATTAACATATTATAATTAATTAATTATAATATACATTTTGTGCAACAGCCCTTCCTATTTGATAGAATAATTAATTACAATATTATAATTAATTAATTGATTACATTATAATTAATTAAAATATTGTAATTAATTAATTACACTATTTTAATTAATTAATATATTGTAATTAATTAATTAAAATATAATTAATTTTTATTTCTCAATATTTTTTACAAATCAACCATTATTAATGGTAATAATAATCATTCATTTCTCTTAACCAACCGTCATAATTTTAACGATAATATCCATTCTTATTCTTCACTATATTCATTTCCATTCATATTACCGTTCCTCTATACCAACCAACCGCCCCCTTGAGTTTTATTTCTCCACTAAATGAAGGGCATGGAGAATTCCCCAAAAGTGAGATATCAAACTATTACCCCTATAATGATAATCAACAACCAATCACTCACTTTTCATTCCATACCCATTAATCGCTTCCCAAACCCATCAACCAAGCACCTCCAAACTTCACTCAATTTTACAATTATAGTCTGACTTTAAAAAATGACAATTAAATACTCAAGCTTTTAATTTTTTCAATTATATACTGATATTAGTATCTCCATTAAGTTTACTGACATAGCTTACCAAATGTTTCAGAAACCCTAAACACTTATACATCAGACCTAATAAAACTAACTAATTAAGTTTAATTAAACTACGTTATTTAATTAAACTAACCGATTAAACAAAACTAAATTGTATCGTATTTGGCTTTGCAACTATAATTCTATAATTTTATAAAATTCTTTGCAAGTGTGTTCAAAGGTCATTATTCTTGAAGAATTTTGTTCCTCTATATGGCTTAGGACACTTATGATTTCCTCCATGTTGTCTAACTGCTTTTTTCGTCGTGCAACCTCTATTTCCAACTTTCCTTCCCCTCCTGCCCAATAACCATCTCCTTCTTATTTCTTAAATCCCTATCAATCTCAAATCGCTATCAATCTTAGGTCAGACGTGTATAAGTTTTTAGAGTTTCTGGAATATGTAACAAGTCATGTCAACAAATTTAATGTAGGCACTAATGTCAAGCTAGAATTGAAAAAAATTAAAACTAAGTATTTAATTGTCACATTTTAAAGTTCGAGCTATAAACAAAAAATTGAGTAAAGTTTGAAATTTTTTTGTTTGCTATTAACCCTTTTCATTAAATAAAAGTATTAATGAAAGTTGGAAATACTTTTATTTATAGTTGTGTGTTTTCATATGGCTTCTCTTGGAACTCTACCTCTCCCCTAAAAGCTTGAATCATCAATAGATTTTGAATCTTCAATAGATTTACTTTTGTCACATAGAGATACGAGTTATGCTTTGCACTTACCTTGGTATAAAGATCATGTGCATTAGAAAGTATCTAAACCATAATCCTGATCGAGTTTTAAGTTACGGGGAGAAGATTCATTAGCTTCTATTTCCAAAAAAGCAGCATTGAGAGTTGATGCCCGCTGAGAGATGAAGGGCTTGTGTCTCAGTTAGTATGCCTAGAGTTTTAGCTATAATTATCTTTATCTATCTTTAAGCTCTTATAAAGATTTACTTTATAATATTATCTTAAAAAATGAAATCATTTTAATATGAAAGTTCAAATAGTCCATGCAAACCTTCAATTTATTAACTTCAAACTTAGTAGGACCAAAATTTTCTTTAATCTTTTTATCATTGTTGTTGCAAGCAAGATATGAAAACAATGACATCAAATTTACATCATTATGAAGGTCTTTTTTTAGGATGCACAATAAAGTTCTTAAATATTTGTTGAATTGATTCTAAAGGTCATTCTGACTTAGTTTTGGATCGTTACTTAACTTGGTCTAATACGAAATTTGAAATTTTTGGATAAAAATAAAAATAAAAATAAATATTTAAGTGCTATCAAAACAAAAAGTAACAGACATTGTTGACTCATTTATTCTTTCCCGCCAACATATCATCAATCGCGCCCTCTCCTTTCCGTTGTTCTCGAGAAAGCAAAATTTTAGGGTTCTCTCGTACCATCCTCACCAAAAAGCTCTCCCAATGGATTTGGAGGTTGCTCAGATCGCTCAACTCTTAAACGACACTCTCAACCCCGATGGCAATGTCGTCCGCTCCTCAACCCAGGCTCTTGATCGTCTCTCTCTCCTCCCTAACTTCCCCTTCTCTCTTCTCTCCATCGTCGCCGGTCGGTACCATTTCCACTCTCCTACTCAATTCATTTTCATGTCTCTTTGTTTTCCTTTTCTTTGTGGTTCTTAATCGATTGTTTGACTTCTCAGGAGGAGAGACTCCGGGTCAGAAAGTTGCCGCCGCCACATACCTTAAGAACTTCACTCGCCGGAATATCGTCAACTCTCAAGTCAGTAAGGAGTTTAAGGATGCGCTCTTGAGAACTTTGCTGCAAGTTGATTCTGTGCTTCTTAAAGTCTTAGTTGAAGCGGTACTCCTCTTTTTACATATATAACTCGCCTTTTCATGTCCTTCCTCATTTTAATGGCATTTTTGTTTCTTTTTGTTGATATTTACTGGCAAGTGTGTGTTGTTTTTCGGCAGTTTCGAATCGTTGTTGTAGCTGAATTTGTTGAAAAGAATTCTTGGCCGGAACTTGTTTCCGACGTCCAGCGTGCTATTCACATTAGTACTTTAAATTCCCAACCTGCAATTTCAGGATTAAAAGCTGTCAATGCTCTCACTGTCCTTCAGACACTCATAAGACCTTTCCAGGTTTGCTTTGTTTCGCTCGGATAATTAGCTACTATCCTTCTTTCCCAATTTCACGTCGAGAAGCTACCAACAAATGGTTGTTCATGTTCAAAATTCTTCATGCAGAACTTTAAAGGTTAATCTGATGATACTTAATACTCTACTAACGTCTTTTTTTGTTTTTTTTTGGATCTGGCAGTACTTTTTAAATCCTAAAGTTGCTAAGGAGCCTGTGCCACCACAACTAGAGCTAATAGCAAAGGATATTCTTGTACCCATGTTAGCTGTATTCCATCAACTTGTTGAAAAGGTTGTTGTTCTATCTCTTCTTTTTGTGTGTATTATATTCCTTGTTCTAGCTAAGAAGTTGTATTATGCTTCTTTAGTGACTGGTTGTATGGTGCATGGGACAGGTTTTATCCACCCACGGTAGAATGGAATCGGAAATAGAGAAGATCCTTCTCGTTGTATGCAAATGTGTATATTTTGCTGTAAGTAACTCTTTCTATTACGGTATTGAGAAGTCAAAGGGATCCACAACCATCAGTGTATATTTGTATATGCAGAACTTCAGTGCTAAACGGTAGACATTATGCCTGCAAGTATTTTTTAGTTCAGATCTTACTCAGACACGGTTGCATACTCCATATGGAGGAATTATAGCGCATTCTTGTGAAAATATATCCTGATCTATGATATTCTTTTTTCCAAAATCATATTATCTTCCATTCTTTTTGAATTTCACTTAGTTTTATAGGTGAGGTCTCATATGCCTTCAGCATTAGTTCCGGTTCTGCCTTCATTTTGCCATGCCTTGGTTGGACTTCTGGGCTCCTTGAACTTTGATATTATTGACATGGAAGATGAATATGCTTTGCGAATGAAGGCTGGAAAAAGGAGTTTTCTCATTTTCTCCGTGCTGGTCACCCGCCACCGCAAGTATTCTGACAAGTAAGCCACTAGTCTATTTGATTTTTATTTGGGATAGAAAAATGGCAATTATTCTGACAAGTAGGGGATAGTTTCTGTTTGATTTTTATAAGGAAAGGAGAACTCTATTGATGCTCATTGTCTTATTTTCTACAGGTTAATGCCAGAAATTGTAAACTGTGCTCTTAAGATTGTGGGACATAGCAAGAATATAGCCGTAATTTCACTTTTCTTTTATGTTTTACCTAAATGTAATTGGTGGGTAGTTGCCATAATATATTATTGAAGCATTATGCACTATGCACTATTGTCCATCTTGAATGTAGCTGATTAATAGCCTGTGTTCCTGCCATTTATTACTTTTTTCGTCAAATTAGAACTCTTAAAGTGGATTTTTGCATGCAGAGCCTCGATTTTCTGTTGGAGAGGATCATTTCATTAGCATTTGATTTGGTATCACATGTTCTGGAGACAGGCCCAGTAAGTTTACTTATACTTCTTTTATTTAGTTATTGTGGTTGTTTTTTATTATGGTCTAGATACCTTGTTATGATTATTAGATATGTGTTTGCATTAAGAATAAAATTTAGCTAATAAGGTCTGGTGGTATCTGGTTGGGTTTGACCACCTGGCATTCCTATTTTGATAATAGTTCTCTTTTTAAGGTACTGTTTCACTGGTAACAGGGATGGAGATTAGTTTCACCCCGTTTTTCATTTCTGCTGGAGTCTGCAATCTTCCCAGCACTTGTCCTGAACAAGAAGGTACAAAAGTTGAAGTGAAGAGCAATTCCAATTGCTTGTTTGATTTACATGTTAGTTGGATTAATGTACTCCTATTCTTGCTTGGGACATTGTAGGATATTTTGGAATGGGAAGAAGATGCAGATGAATACATACAGAAAAATCTTCCATCTGAACTTGTATGGAAGTTAACAATCGTCTTTTTAAGTGGTTAGTCAACAATTTTGTTGCTATAAGTTCATTGGTTTTAATTCATTTACAGGGAGAAATTTCTGGATGGAGGGAGGATCTGTTTACAGCCAGGAAAAGTGCAATAAACCTACTCGGTGTAATTTCAGGATTAAAGGTTTGTACTCAAAATCCTTGATTTGTCTCTCTAGTTTCTCATTTAAACAACAGCTATAACAACAATTTATCCTGCTCCTTAATGCCTATAGGGGCCTCCAGTCGGGAGTTCTAGCAATGTCTCTTTAGCTTCATCCAAACGTAAAAAGGGTGAAAAGAACAAGAAGCATAATCAACGCAGTTCTATGGGGGAGCTGTTGGTGATTCCTTTTTTGTCTAAGTACGCCATGCCTTCCGACTATAATTCAGCTGAAGATAGAATTTTAAACGAGTAAGCTCATCAGAACTATACCAAATAACTTCATGCTTCTGCAGTGTTATCAAGTCCTCGAAACTGGATATTTGGAGATACATCAATACTCTTCACAAGTTTGTTCTCTTTCACTTCCTATACACACACACACACATAGTATGCATATGAAAGTGTGTTTTTTTTGGATATAGAGCTAGCTTTTTCACCATCCCCTTGTTGGCTCAGTTTCATTTTGTTCTTTCAAGATGCCAAATGGAAACCTTGCAAGGATAACTGATGGTAATAGATGCACTTCCTTAAAATGTCCCCCTTGATTTCCTTGAAGAATACCTTGGCTTTTGATGCACATAATCTGGTTGACGTCATAATTATTATCTTGGTAGTTAATATCTGCTAGTGTGTAAAATTTTGGGTAAAATATAGTCACTTAGCTTCTTCTCTTTCTGTAAATTTTAAGGCCAATTTGTGATGTGCATAATTAATTGTCTCTGTCCAGACATTTTGCAAGTTTGTTCTTGGGGAAATATTTGATTTTGTGCTTCTTGCTAGTGGTCTGCATTTATTCAATTATGCTTGCTGTTTTTCAGTGAAGTAATCATACATACTCATTGATCTGTGACTCAAAAATCGTTTCTGCCTCTGCCTTTTTTTTTCCCCAAAGCAAACAACACTGACATTCAAGAAACCACAAGCTCGTAAAAGTAATTCTTGTGGCTAGCCTATGACCATATACTGTTTTGAGCTAGAATATCGTCATTGTCTTATAATATTGTACTTTATGTCCTATCATTTATTGTCTGTTCAATCCACATGGATGTATGCCTATCTTGGTTTAATTTTTATCTTTATGCAATAATGCTTGATGCACACTGTATCTCAGTTTATTTTCTTGACTGTAATCCTTTTCCTCAACCAATTTGTTTATTGACTGTGGCAGTTATTCTGGTGTCCTCATGGCATATGGTGGCCTGCAAGATGTAAGGAACTATGATATGATAGTCAGTCACTGAACTATTGTTCAATCAGAGTCTTATCATTTTCTGTTTTTGAATTTTGTGAACAGTTTCTCAGGGAGCAACAACCTACATATATAAATGTTCTCATTTGCAGTCGTGTGCTACCATTATACACATTATCTATCAGCTCGCCATACCTAATTGCCACAGCAAACTGGGTTCTTGGGGAGCTTGCATCATGTCTACCTCAAGTGAGACTTCTTCCAGCTCATGCTCTTAATTTTTTCACTTTTTTGTGTCATTATTCCATTTGGACATTGTTATCTGTGCAAAGCCGCAAAATCTTGTGTGCTTATTTTTTCTTGTGTGTTTCTCAATTCAGTACCCTAGATTTTTTAGTCTGACACTCGTAGACATCCCTTTCTGAGTTTTCACCATGTTCTCAGGAGATGAGTGCAGATGTATATTCCTCATTACTCAAGGCACTAGCAATGCCCAATAAAGGGGATATTTCTTGTTATCCTGTGCGAGTTTCCGCAGCCGGGGCAATTGGTGAACTTCTTGAAGTAGGATTCCATTTGACACCATATTGATTATGCAACTTGGTTTTCATAGCGTCTTTCTAGTTTCTCACCTGCATTATGTTTGTCTTCTACAGAATGGCTATCAACCACCTGAGTGGTTGCCACTTCTTCAGGTCATAATTGGTAGGATAAATATTGAAGATGAGGAGACATCTGTCCTATTTCAGCTTCTGAGTTCTGTGGTGGAGGTGGCTGATGAAAATATTGCTGATCACATCCCTTATATGGTCTCATCATTAGTTGAAGCTCTGTCAAAATTTGCATATTCTGACAGGGACTCATGGCCTCAAGTACGTAATCCTAGGACCAGTTGTTTTGTGTAGTTACATGGTTGGTGCTTCAACTATTGTCTTACCCAGGGTATGAAACTATTTTATTAATTCAAAATTTGGTTTGCAGTTATTTGAAATGAATCAAAAGGAAAGAAGTATAATCATTTCTTCCATCAAACTGTTTTCAGTTCTTATACTTAATTCAACCATATGATGGCACTTACTGAATTATATGTTCATTGTTCTGCCTAATCTTAGCCATGGAGGGATTCACTAGTTGTGTTCATATCATCTACATTTTTTGCATGAAGTAGCTGCTCCAAATAGTTATTTATCTCATGGTTCAGAGAGTTTTTATTGAACCAGGAATTACCTGAACTAATCTTGTTTTAGGTGATACAAGATATCGGGTCAACCAATTACAGTTTCTGTTTAGGTTTGCCAAGATTATTCTTTGAAACTTACGACTAGCTTCTGTGAAGAGAATCCATTCTTAATTACATCTTAGGGAGAGGACATGGTTTTCATATCAAAATGCTTGTCTTATCACCTATCAGATGGTTGCTTCTACCATTCAATTTTGCGTGTGTTAGTTGTTTGTTGCTTTTAGTTCCATGACAAGAACATGAAATGGTTAAGTTTGGATGTTGATGTAAAAGTCGTCTTTATCTTTGCTAGATGTTTATGCCTTCAGATTCTGATCCCTGCTCAAATTGTTTAAATCAATAGTATGAAGATGTCAAAATCTTGAAGTTTCTCCTTTTGCCCCAGACAAGTTAAAGCCTTTACCTTCTTGAACTGCACTGGATATTACAGGTTGTTGAGAGTGGCTTTTCAGCATTAGCAGTGATGGCAAAATCGTGGGAAAATCTCATGCCGGAAGAAGATGAGCAGATCAAATCTAGTGGCAAGTGGGCATCTGGACTAGTGGCCATAGGTAGAGCTTTGTCATCTCTGTTGCAGCAGGCTTGGCTTTCATCCGTGCATCCAGAGGTTAGTCATGTCTTTTTCTCATATTCTGGAGAGCTTGATTGGATTCCTATATCTTTTTAACACATGATTGGTTTTTTGAGCACTAATTACGGCTCCCTCCGGCTGTGTCTTAGCACATTTCACATGCTTGATGTATTTGACGTGTTTCTAGATGGCTTATCTGAACACGGCTATTTGAAGTAGGGCCTTGTAATGTTTTCTTTGGGTCCAACTGAAAGCAGTTACCCTTTGACATGTTCTTGCAAGCAGATTAGGAAATTCGATGCAAATCTAATATCATGCTTCTTGCTTCTGCTTTGACAGATATTTCTTATAGGAGTAGGTTCTCATTTTCTATTGGTTCTATGCACTTATTTACTTCAGTATTGATATAGACTTTTCTTTGCTTGCATATTGGAAAGGAACAAGAAGTTGAGGTTTCTCAAAGTCCAACTTGCATAGATGACTCATCAACACTTCTACGATTTATTATGCTATCTGTTTCTGGAAGCAATGCAATTTCAGAGCTTAAGCTCTCTGAGCTTTTGTTAGCTTGGGCTGGATTGATTGCTGATTGGGATTCTTGGGAAGAATCTGAAGATTTATCAATTTTCGACTGCATCAAGGAAGTTGTTAACCTGCACAAAAAATATGGACTGAAGAGTTTTGTTGTTCAACCGATGCCATCGGCACCTGCTCCACCCGTGCCTAAAAAATCTATAATTGAAGGAATTGGCACATTTATCAGCGAGGCCATTTCACAATATCCATCTGCAACATGGAGGGCTTGCTCATGTGTGCCTATGCTACTTTATTCCCCAATTTACCCACCTGAAGTCAATGATGTCAGAGAGTCATTGGTAATTGCCTTTACTCGAGCAGCTTGGTCTCGTTTCAAACAAATGCAAAGCAATCCTTGCCCGCTGTGGAAGCCTTTGTTGCTTGCCATATCTTCATCTTATTGCTGCTATCCTGATAGAGTGGAGGTGATATTAGAGAAGGATGTAGAAGGAGGCTTCAAAATTTGGGCATCTGCATTGGCTCTTACTTGCACCAGCTCTTTTGAACCTGGTCTGTCGGCAAAGTCCGAATTTACCTTAACAGGTTTGAACTTCTTGTAATCTTCACAGCTGTCAAACAATGTTATGCTTGAAAATCTCTATCGATAGTTTCTGTTATATATGCATCACTATCATTTTTATTTATGTGCAATTGCAATGTTCATGCATTTCACCTTGTATCAGTTGTAATGCTCTTTGATGCTTTGCTAAGATGCTGGGATTCCACTCTCTGTGTTTACGGAATGCATGATGAACAAAAATTTCCATGCCTCTAGAATTTTACTTTCAGACACGATGACACTGGACAGCCTGACTGAAGCAGACACCCTGTGTTCTTTCTGACTCATGGAACTTTCGCTAAAGCATTTTCCTTCTGTACTTGACTTTATTGTACCTTAGTTACGAACATGTGATAATGTCAAAGGCTGCTCGTCATGTTGTCTTTGGAGGCCTAGATATATCTAGTGTTTACTGCTTTGTCGGCTATAAAATATGCCTATTAAGCTGAAAGTCTAAGTGAATACTGATTGTCTGTTCTCAGTTATGACACTGGCCAAGTTAATTGAACGACTGATGGGTCAAAAAAATTCCAGCAGGGATCTGTTAAGGGATTGCTTTAATTCAATGATAGAGGGATCAATTAGGTTGAAAGAGTTGCAGGAAGACATGGGGGAAGATCAAGATGAGGATGGAGATGAAGAAGATGACGAAGATGACAGTGATGATTATGATGACAGTGACGATGAGGTGAGACTGTCAATTTTCCTCCTTTAGTAAATGAAAGTTTATGGTATCATGATTATGTAAAATGACAATTCCCAAGGATCAGCCTACTGTACTGTCTCTTGAATTCCTTTTCCATGTCACTTGATGGCATGTGATGTTATTTTTCCTTAGGATTCTGAGGGTGATGAACTTGAAGAAACCGAAGAACAATTTCTTGAAAGGTATGCAGAAACTGCTGCTGCCTTAGACAACGGGATCACTGTTGACGAGGGAGATGTAGATGACCAGGAACGGGAGATTGAATTGGGTAGGTTTATGACATTATTAACCAGAAATCACTTGACACTCCTCACGTAGTATTTACCACAAATCTAACAATTTGTTCTTTTATAGAAGATAGTTAAGCGATGATACTTCAATTGATAAGTGATTCACTGATTTGCTTGGTATCCCTTTAGATTTTAAACCCCTCGCATTCCTGTAGTTAGAGAATAATGTATCTAAAGTGCATACCACATCGATTTCAATAGATTAAACCTGGCTGCAATTAGAAAGATTATTAAGCCCAAAGTTGGTCCGACTATCATCTTTCGTGTGTATATATATTATATATATAACACCTAAAGGGAAAAAGACGAAATATATACAATCTATGGAAACATATTTATACACAGACCGACAATATGTACAGTACATTTCTGCTATATCCGTCTACCTGTTGTTTATTTGCAGGACGGCCACGATTAGGATCGTCAATTTTTTATATGTAATCGTGTGTCTAGCTAGTAGCTATTTCATTTATACTATAACGGATGCTGTCTGGACTGATAAGCTGACATCATTGTTGGGTTTATAGGATTTTTGGGAGAAATAGATGAACAGAGACTAGTTTTCTCATTGATCCAGAGGTTCCATTCTGATATAGTAGGAGGACAAATACTGGCATCAGAAATCAGATCAAGGTTCTTGAATACGTTTCCAGAGTGTGAGGTTTTCTTTTCATGATGTGGGATTTGAAAATTTTTCAGTGACAAATTTACAAAGGCGTATAGATGTTTGATATGATTATTTTGATTTGTAATCATTCCGGTTGGAATATGTTTGTACAATGCACAAAAACTTGGACCTATTTATCAACTATGAGACGTGTGAAACATTTGTATACAAGTCTTTTTTCTTTTCTTATACATCAATTTACATGCATGAACATGCTCTTTTTATTCAATTGTCAGAGATTATAATCTCCTGTTCTTTTCACAAGGAGGAGAGGTAACTAAGTCTGAAGTAAATATCGTCCTTCCCTAAAGGGATGATGAATACTAAAAGTAGGATCACAGTTTCGTTGGAATATGATGCTATCATTTACGGGAAATACATAATTGGAGACTTGAAAAAATTCCTCGGCATATCTACCTGTAGTGCAGATTGAGCTTCCGGTTTGGCATTTGCTTTATCGATAATCTCTCTGGTAGCCGTAGGAAAAGCAAAAGAGGAGCAAAATAAGACACTTGTTATGTGAAAAGTATATTACTTTGACATAACATGCAAGGCTTGTTATGGTGAGTTTTAGGTAGATTAATGAAACCAATCTGCTTATCTTTATGCTAATCCGTATGAGATTGTTTGGTATCCATATTATCCCTATACCCGAGACTCCTGAATATGATGGATTAAGATGAATGTGATTTCAGAATTCACGTTAATGTTTTGAGCAATGCAGAACGTAACCTCCAAATGATGTGTTGGGCAGCTCCACAGGCACCCCACCAAAGTGTGGACGCAGGGGACTGAATAATGACAGTTAATCCAAGTCCCCTATACAAACCTCGCAGCCCTTCGGTCTGTATCACTCTCTGTACCACATCAAAGGGGCCTCTATAAGATGGAGTTCCGGGAAGACCTTGCATCATTAGTCTTTGACATACCTAAGAAAGTGTAGCCTGATCGTGATCGTTATCGTGATTGTGAATCTTCCACAGGCAAGGAGTTAAGAGAAAAGTTAGATCTACAAACATACCACATCCAAAGGTACGTAGTAGACGCGAGAAACAATGTTAGAGAACATTCCGGCCACTCCATTAGCAATCCCAATGCGAGTAGCTTGAGGCATATCTGAGTCTTGCACGTATCACAACATCAAGTCCTTGGACACTTCCAAGATGTCAAAGCCAGGACTGTACCAGGTAAAGCACCAATGGCTCCAGTCCAGACCTCTAAAGAGACCTCGAACACCCTCGTTCCTCAAGACGTGCTCGAAGACAGCGGTCCCTGACATGTGAGAGAGTCCAGAATCAGCGACTTGCATCCTCGTCTTGAGAAGAGCAGCCAGATGTAGTAACGCTTGCTGAGCAGTGAAGAGAAGAGCTCCGATGACGTGAAGTCTCGTCTTGTCCAACCTACATCACAAAGACACACACACAAACACGTCTTTCCACGCAAGCAACACCAGAATACCGATTATCGGAAATGGATTGCGTACAAACCTGGCCCAGTTGATGTCGGTGTTGGCAAGAGCTAAGTTGGAAGCGGTGGATCCGTTGCTCTACAAACTAACTACTGCCCTTACATGTCTCACCAATTCATGTAACCAACCGCCACCGCCTAGCTACGAATAACCGTTTTCGAAACTCCCAGCGTGTTTTCGCTAGGCCCGACCGGCCCGAAAATCGAATCCATCTCAAAATGCGAACCATTTTGAATCGACTTTGATTCCAGCTAAGCTCCAGAATCTCAAATTTTATAGATTTTCAGCTAAAATTTGGGCTTTGATCCAAACTTAGAAGGGTTTGGGCCAGTTTTTCAAATTTAAAACTTTACATGAAACCTAAAATTCTAACCAAGTAAGGAGATGTTTGGTAGATAACTTTTAAGCTATATTTTAACTTATTAAAGAGTATTAACTATTTGACTAATATACTTTTTTAGTTAAGAGTTGGTTAGGTTAGTTGATTCAATCCAACTAGTTATTTTTTGAAAAGCTACTTGGGAGTAGCTTTTCAACCAATCAGCTGATAAAAATTTTACTGAAAGACAATTGTGCCCTCAAACTTATTTTTAATCTATCTTAAATATATGGGATTAACTACAAGTGTTATCTATAAATTCATCAAAACGTCTATATGGTAACTTAAATTGATAAGCAAGATATTATTCATCGAGTAACTTTGCAGACAACACAAGGTATAAAACTAGATATGTGATTTGGATTTTGTTGTTGTTATTGTTGTTATTATTATTAAGTTTTGTTATTATTGTTGCTGTTGTTGTTGTTATTATTATTATATGTTCTATATTTTTTATTAGAGTTATAAACTTAATTTTGTACAATTAAATATCTAAAATCTAAATTACTATAAAAAATTTCAACGAAATACTAAGTTCATACCCTTATAAATTTTTTTAAAGTCATGCTTTCATAAGTTATTTTACACATAAATAGTTAATATTAAACAGTTAATTTTACTAAACATTAAATGACAATCAGATAATGTAATTTGCTGGTCAAATCAGCTAATATAATCAGCTATTAACTAACAGTTAATGCAATCAGCTGATTGTTAAACATGTCTTAAATTAAATTATTTTCATTAATCTCTAATTAGATTTGAGCACTTCTGTCAAATTTAGAGACAACACTTCTAATTTGCTCTGATGTGGAGTGAAATTAATACCCATACATGCCGATTTAGTCAAATTAAAATTAAAATATATAAATAAATTAATGTCATTTTAAATTTTATAAAAATAATCATCGTAATTGATTCGGACCCGCTAATTTCAGGCTGATCGAGTTTGAACTATCCAATCCTATCGGACTTGGGTTCGGACCACAAGTTTCGGGTTATGGTACGGCAACGTTTGCGTCTTCTTTTGTTTAATTAGAAAATCGGACAGCCGTCTGATCACTGATGACAAGTGTACGTTCCAGATTTCTACCCGCTGACTAAATAAATTAAGCTTTGATGGGGCTTTTGCGCCCCAACCTCCTCTTCTTCCTTGTCTAACCCTAGCCATCTGCTCTGTTTTGCTCTCGTCCAATTTCTCGATTTCGTATATCTCCGGACAAGGTATGGTTGACTAGACGCCCTCATTTTCGATTTTCGTTTTCGATTTCGATGTCGAGTGTATTTTATTTTATCTCTGTGATATCAATTGTCTTCGATTACTGTTTTAGCCCGTATTTCTTTCATGCTCTGTGTGGTGCTCGAATTTGTGTTTATGTTTTGGATGATTATCAACTCCTTCGATCATCAGTTTTTTTTTTTAATTTTTTGATTAAAGTTTGCCGATTTGTTTTAAGCTTGCATTCTACATTTGTTGGTGCAGTAGACATGGCAACTGCTGATTCAGCAGCTTCTCTTGGACCACGGTATGCCCCGGATGATCCCAGTCTTCCGAAACCGTGGATGGGTTTGATTGATGGAAGCACGGGTCTTCTCTACTACTGGAACCCTGAAACTAATGTCACTCAGTATGAGAAGCCTGCTTCTCTGACTCCACCGGTGCCTCCTGGTCTACCTCCGACACCTCAACCAAATGGGTTCATAACACAACAACAGGGCCAACACATTAGCAACTCACCTCAACAGCTTAGCCAGCCTATGTCGCAGCATCGGGGTCCTACAATAGCGCAGGTTTCTGAACAGCAACAAGGGTCACAACTGGGACAACCAATGCAACAGTCAGGTAAATTGAGACCGCAGATGATGCAGCATCCTGACCAGCCGATGCCATCATACATGGGCCAGCAGGTGCCTCAACAAGGAGCTCAGCAGTTGCTACAGAAGCCAGGACAGTCGACTCAGCCACAAGCTAGCCAGCAGATAGGACAACAAATGATGCAGCATCAAACTGGTCAGATACCACCACCACATGGTCAGCAGTATACATATCAGCATATGCAGTATATGTCGTATCAACAAGCTATGCTTCCACATGGCCAGCAAACCACACAGCATCAGAGTCAGCTTGGTGCACAAGGGGCCTCTTTCCCCAATCAGAATGAGCACAAGGCAACAATTCCTACTAGGGAGGAAGTTGATTTCCAACAAGGGAGTTCAGTGAGATCTTCTCCAGCTCAGTTTCAACATGCTAATATGACATCGTCACATAACCTGCCTGCTGGACACAATTCAGTTTCCGCTGGTGCTCATGTTGGCCAAACTCAACAATTTGGAATGCCTGCAACTAATGTGCCACAACGCTCCTCTGTGGCCCAGTTATCAGAGAATGGAATTGATCTTGTTCCCCGAGAACATGATCGTAGGTTTCAGAATCTGATGGGCCCATCAATGGTGCATAATCAGCAGTCTAATGCACCTGCTGGGGTAACTGTGGGTTATGAAAAGAATGCACAAGGTGGGGTGGGGAATGATCACTTTTTCAATGCTAAAGTGGAAGGACCTCCTGCATTGTCTGGTCAGCCCAATCTTGCGCCCATACCAATGCCAAGAAATCAGGTATATCTTGTTCCAAGTTAGTGTTTTCATGATTGAGTTGGAGTTGGAGTTGGCATCCTTGAAGATAGAACCTTAACCTTGCATTCTTATGTTTTTTGGGTTTCTTACCATGGAGGATGTTACTTGTCATTTAAATTTTCAGGAGTCAAGGATGGGTGGTACTCCTTTCCAAAATGTTACACCAGGTTATTCTAGTGGATTTGGTTCTGGGCATTCCATGAATAACATGTATAACCATGCAACTGCTGGTCCTCCATTTACAAATAATGCTTTTATGAGGCCGCCTTTTGTTGGACCCCCAAATCTTGGCAATCTTTCACCTGCTGAAGTTTACCGTCAGGAGCATGAAGTCACAGCTATGGTTTGTGTCTTGACTGATACTTTTATGATGATGCCTTTCAATTCATTCCAAATGGTTCTGATATACAACATTTCTTTCTTATTTGTTCAAAGAATAAGTGGTGATGTACTTGAATATTGGGTGTTTCAAAGAAATTAAATGAGATTTCGCCAATCTAGTTGTACTCATTTGTTGCTTTATTGCACTTGGTTGATGGCTTTGAGGCTTAGAATAATGCACATTTGTGGCTCAGAGATACATGAGCTGTGACTTTTATACCAGATAACTGACTGTGGTAACACAATGACAGACTAGATAAACCACTGTTTCATGTATGTGTTAATAACATATTCGATTAAGTGCAACTGTCATGACCTTTTCTTTCTCACATTGTGTAGGGTGAAAATATTCCGCCCCCATTTATGACATTTGAAGCTACTGGTTTCCCTCCAGAGATACTTAGAGATGTAAGTTTTGCTTACTTTATTTTGTGTCTCATTGCATCAGATTTAGAAACACAGATACTTTCTTCCTTTTCTTGTGTTAATTTTAGATTTGTTTTAAACTCATTAGTTTTCACTTGTCGCAGGTGCGATATCTGCTCCGGAGGAGGAGCATATGTCGTACGCTGCCTGCTATTGGCACACTTAACATCCAACAAGTATTCTGATTTTTGGAGGCTGCAAAATGGACAGTTGGAGCCTTTCTTGTGCATCTTCTAGAAGGAGTGATTGGCTTTTGTCCAATTCACACCTGATGTGACTGCCGTTACTTGCTTATTGGCTCCGCCTCTTATGTCTTTATTGGCCTCTTTTAGTTGGATCGAGTTGCTTCAGTAAGCAACTGTATTCCTATGGAATTTTAGTTTTTATTTTTCTCCATCGTGAAACTTTGTAGATCCCAGTTCCACTTGTGGTATATGTTGTACGAAATTGGTTCCCTTCGGTCCTCATCACTGTTATTCATCTCTTTGTTTCAGATACATTCTGCTGGGTTCCTGACTCCAACCCCAATCCAGGCTCAAACATGGCCAATTGCAATCCAAAGCAGGGATATTGTGGCAATCGCAAAAACTGGTTCTGGCAAAACACTAGGCTACTTGATCCCTGCCTTCATGCTTCTCAGACAACGCCGTAATAATCCTCAAAATGGCCCAACTGTCTTGGTGTTGGCTCCAACAAGAGAGCTTGCCACACAAATTCAAGATGAGGCGATAAAGTTTGGTCGCTCTTCAAGAGTCTCTTGCACGGTTGGTTCCCCATTTTGCACGACTGTTAGTGATACCTATTTTCCTTTATCAGAATACTGATCTTTCAGATTAATGAGTCTTTTATTTCAGTGCTTGTATGGTGGAGCTCCAAAGGGTCCTCAGCTGAAAGAATTAGATCGAGGAGCAGATATAGTTGTAGCAACCCCTGGTCGACTTAATGACATTCTTGAAATGAAAAAGATTGACTTTCAACAGGTTTCTTTACTTGTGCTTGATGAAGCAGATCGAATGCTTGACATGGGTTTTGAACCTCAAATCCGTAAGATTGTGAATGAGATACCCCCGCGAAGGCAAACGCTTATGTATACCGCAACATGGCCAAAAGAAGTTAGGAAAATAGCAAGTGATCTTCTTGTTAATCCTGTTCAAGTGAATATTGGAAGTGTTGATGAGCTTGCTGCAAACAAGTCTATCACACAGGTATCATGTTCATTACTGGTTTTTTACTTTGCTTACTGTGTAATGCTCTGAGGAGTGAACTGGATGGTACAATATGCAGTATGTTGAAGTAGTCCCACAGATGGAAAAGGAGAGGCGCTTGGAGCAAATCCTCAGAGCACAAGAGAGAGGTTCCAAAGTAATTATCTTCTGTTCCACAAAGAGATTATGTGACCAGCTTGCACGCAGTATAGGTCGCAACTTTGGTGCTGCAGCAATCCATGGTGACAAATCTCAAAATGAAAGAGACTGGGTTCTAAATCAGTTTCGAAGTGGAAAGTCACCTATTTTAGTTGCTACTGATGTTGCTGCCCGAGGTCTTGATATCAAAGACATAAGGTCAGCTTTTGTTCCTGCATCATAATTAAAAACAGGTTCTATGAATTTAGGAAAAATGTTTGTGGAAGTACCTCTAGGAAGATGTAGAACGCAATGTTTGGGTTTGACTGTCCCTAATCAAATTTTAGTTTACTCGGAAGTTGTGCAATTAATTTGGACTCACCTACTATATGTTTACACCGTCTCTTAATGTCACAGGGTGGTGATCAACTATGATTTCCCTACTGGGGTTGAGGACTATGTTCACCGAATTGGTAGGACAGGAAGAGCCGGTGCAACTGGTGTGTCGTATACCTTTTTCTCCGAGCAAGACTGGAAATATGCTGCTGACTTGGTTAAAGTGCTGGAGGGAGCTAATCAGCATGTGCCTCCTGAAGTGCGAGACATTGCTTTGCGTGGAGGTCCTATTCCTAACAAGGATAGAGGTGGGATGAATCGCTTTGATTCTGGTGGTGGTGGTCGATGGGACACCGGAGGTCGTGGTGGTATGAGGGATGGGTTTGGTGGTCGTGGTATGAGGGATGGGTTTGGTGGCCGTGGTGGCGTGAGGGATGATGGCTTCGGTGGCCGTGGTGGCGTGAGGGATGGTGGCTTCGGTGGCCGTGGTGGCATGAGGGATGGTGGCTTCGGTGGACGTGGTGGTATGAGGGATGGTGGCTTTGGTGGACGTGGTGGGGATCGTCCCTTTGGTGGACGTGGTGGGAGAAATGACTCGTTTGGTGGGCGTGGAAACAGAGGACGGGGATATGGCAGCCCTGTTGGTGGCCATCTTGGTTGGGGTAGGAATGAACGAGGTCCACATGATCGTTTCAATAGTTCGGATGGCCGTGGGCGAGGTTGGGGACGGGGACGATTTGATGGCAGAAGGAGTATTGCGGAGAGGAGTAGGGGAAGAAGTTACAGTCGTAGCCCTGGAGCGGTGCGGACTTGGCGCAGTAAAAGTAGGAGCTGGAGCCGGAGCCGGAGCCGGAGCCGTAGTAGGAGTAGGAGTCGGAGTTGGTCAAGGGACCGGAGCCGAAGCTACAGCCGTAGCCCACGGCGCAGTCAAAGCTACAACCGCAGCCCTCGTAGCCGGAGCTACAGTCGCAGTCGAAGTCGCAGTTACAGTCGCAGTCCTAGACGTAGTGGCAGTGGGAGTCACAACTATGACAGATTTGGAAGTCCGCATGAGAAGAACATGAGTGAGAAGAAGGATGTTATTACAAACCCAGAAATAAGGGAGTCTGAAAAGGGGTCATCTCCTATGCCACCTATTGCACAAGGTGATGGGTTTTTTCCAGAGGTTGAACAGTTACCAGTGGTCATGAAAGACGATGATGCACCTTCAGCCAAGTGATCATGATTTTCTTAAAATCAAATTTGATAAGCCACTTTTGCCTGTGAAGTCATCAAAGCACACATTTATATATATATATATATATATACATGTAATCTGATTGGCATAGAGATTTTTATTTATTTATTTGCTCATTTTTGCATTATGGATGAGAACTCAACAAGGCATCCAATCCATTAATTAAGATAATGATGGGGATTCCTCTTGTTTTCCTTGGTTTTTGTTGTGTTATGTTAATGGTTTGCTAGGATGATATCACATGATTCGCCCAACCAATTCTGAAAATCATTTATGTGTTTATGGGACTTTTGCCTTTTCTGTTTGGCCACAATTCAAAGTATTCCATGGTTCGTTGGAGAGGAATACTATATTGTGCTTTGAAGATTAGGCGAAGACATACTTCGAACCGAATTTGATCAAATCTAACTTTGAATTGTTATTTTTATTGACCCATACAAATTTTCAGATTTGGTCAGGTTGTTAAATCTGAATCTGAATATGGAGATGCTTTTTTTAACGTACAGAATTCTCTGTCTAATATTATGTTATCTTATTCTGTTTTATGAATATTAATCATTTATTTATGCAAATTTTGCGTTTATTTACGGGTGATTTACGTGAGATTTATATAAATAAATAATTAAAATTTATAAAATAGAATAAAATATCATAAAATTGAATAAAAAGTGGGACTCATTTTTTAACAATAGAGCAAGTACTAAGTGCGTGCAAGATGATAAAGATTCCCGAAGCTCATCCCTTTTTCTTTATTCTCTCATTTAGCTATTCCTTCCTTCTTTCCGTTCTCAAATCATTCCAGTCTTTTAATTTGGAATTGGCCTCAGCTAAACGATGTCGTTTCTTTCGACGCCAATATTACTATTAAATTAAAACTAAAACTTTGGGTAGGGGCAATTCGGGCATTCCCGATGAAGAAAACTCTGCGAATCCTTCTTTTCTCGTCGCTTCGCTTTCTTAACCAAACCGCCGTTTTCAAGTCTCCATTCTCTACTCTCTCTGTTTCCCAGGCCTAGCTAGGGTTAGGGTTTCTCTATTTCCATACATATCCAATTTGAATTTGTCACTAACTGTCCTTATTCTTATCCTCGCTTCAAATCTCTGCCTTCCTAGGTCTATAACATGTTTTGATTCTGCCCTTTCCATCTGGTAATTTACTCGCTGTCGACTCTCCGCTCTCACTGATTATTCTTTTGGGCTTACGCTTCTTCTTTTTTTTCCCAGTTGTGAGTTGAGATTTGTGGATTCTTTTGGAGTTCATCGTGAGATACTGTTTCATTTCTGGATTTGATTTCTTTGTTTGACTAACGAGTATGTTGATTTGTAAGTGAATGAGTTTGTTGTATCGTTTCCGTAAATAAAAAGCCATCGTTTTGCTTGCTTTTTTTTTTTAAAAAAAAGAGGTAGATTTATAGGCTAGAGAACCGTGCGAGATTTGTGGGTCCCCTGCCTGGATTTCTGGAAGAATTTGTTACCTTCTCTTTTTCAGCATTTGTAATTTGGATTGTGCCCTTCGATTGGGCTCTCTATTTGAGTGTTGGAATTCATGAATTTGTAAGCTTTATTGTCAAAAGATGGAGAGATAAAGCTTGCGTATAGAAAGTTGAACGTAGACGATTCTTTGCATCCTCAAATTATTTCCCACCCATTTATGCAGGAGTGGCTGTGCTTGAATGGAAATATATAATGTTTCTGGACATGGAAATGGAGAACCTTATTTGATGCTTTCTTCTTGTTGTCTAGGTTTTGTTTTGTATTATGCTATACGTCTAATGCAATCAGTTTATTTTTTTGGTTGATATTTGATAAAATTCTTAAAGCATTAGAGTGTCCTCTGGTTTCTTGAGTTGAAATGTCTGTTATCTTGCTTTTTTAGATTCAAGTTACAGAGTCAAACCCTCAGCTGACAAGTCCTCTTCTAGATCTAGTTGAAGCCATGTATAATGAAGGAGCCCCTGAGTTTTTTGTGGATCAGGGTTTGTATTATCCTATTCCCGCCAACTATGGTTACTACTGTACAGGTAATTTACTAGCCTGTTTGAATATGGTCAAGCAGTAATTCAATATTGCATTCTTATACTTGCCACGATCGAATGTGGTTAGGATTTGAATCACCCGGTGAATGGGAGGACCACCAAAGAAATTTCGGTTTAGATGGTCCAGATGTCCAATATGCGGTGAGTGGTTTTCTTTTAGCAACATCCCCTTTTTTAAAAATTTTTGTAACTTCTCACTAGTAATCTACTCTTCTTGCTGTGGTGTAGGGTGCACAAACTGAAAGTTTGCCTTATGTATATTATACACCTACTTATGGATATGCACAGTCTCCATATAATCCGTACAATCCTTACATCCCTGGTGCAATGATTGGAGCTGATAGCCCTTATGTAGGGGCACAGCAGTATTATACGCTATCTCCTTATCAAGACCCCGTATCTTCACATGGCTATATCCCGGTTATTGTTCAATCAGACATCAATCCAACTAGTCCAGCAGACTTGTCGGTGGAAACAGGTGTAGCAAAAAATATCAAACATGGTCCTGCTTCAACATCTGCAGCTTTTCCAAAAAAACTTCCAAAACATGTTGCAGATCAGACTAATGCATTGGCAAGGATATCAGAAGCACCAAGAGCTAATGTTGGGCAGGGCCAACAACCCTTAGCGAATGGCAGTGTTTCCTCTGGTTTCCTTGAGGTATGAATTATTAACACAGTGTGTTGCCATGTTCCATTTACTAATTCAAGAATTTGATTAAGCTGGAGAATTTTATGATGTCCAAAAGCTGCATCATTCCTGAGTCGTGTACCTGCTAGTGGTTATATGTATATCCAAAATATTATTTGGGGCAGATATCTTTTGTATTTTAATCAAAGCTCAACTGTTCTATTTTGCAGGCTAGAAATGCTTATGGATCTGTACAACCTATGGATAATACTTCAAGCGGGAAAATTCTGTCTCATTCTAATCACTTAAAAGCTGCTCTTCCAGTCAACAAAGGTTTTTCTGGTTTTGAATCTAGTGCTTATGGGGGTACGCTAGTGGATAAGTTTAGATCTAAAGTGCCTATTGGGAGAATTCCAAGTGACTTAAATGGAAGCCCAGATGGTATCAGTGAGCAGAACCGTGGACCTAGAACAAACAAAATGAAAAGTCAATTTGCTGTTAAAGCCTACACTAACAAAGTGGGAAACAGTAATGCGCAAGGGCATATTATTGTGTGCACTGAACAGTATAACAAGGATGACTTCCATATTGACTATGCTGATGCAAAATTTTTTGTTATCAAATCGTATAGTGAGGATGATGTGCATAAGAGCATTAAATATAATGTCTGGTCTTCAACACCCCACGGAAACAAGAAACTGCAGGGTGCATATGAAGATGCACAGAAAGTAGCTGCAGAGAAATCAAAAGGCTGTCCCATCTTTTTGTTCTTTTCAGTGAGTTTCTTATAGAGAATGAAGTTGACTTTATAATTTATTACATTGATTTGTTAACTTGAGACATTATCATCTTCTCTACGTACAGGTTAATGCTAGTGGTCAGTTCTGTGGTATTGCGGAAATGATTGGTCCAGTTGATCTCCATAAGGATATGGATTTCTGGCAGCAAGATAAATGGAGTGGTAGCTTCCCTGTGAAGTGGCATATTATTAAAGATGTGCCAAATACCAGCTTTAGGCACATTATATTGGAGAACAACGAGAATAAGCCAGTAACTAATAGCAGAGATACTCAAGAGGTAAGTCTGCTATTCTTTTGTGCTCTGTTAATTTGCAATGTATTTTATGCCCACTGGATGATAAGCTCGTTCCTTATGAACATGATTCAACAAGGGCTTTTTCTCTTCTTTTTATCACTAAGAGTGATCCCTTATCTTGCACTGTATAGAAGATAACTGGTACCTTTACTAGCAACATTTTATATCAAACTTGTATATTCCTTATAGGTATGAATTTGCTGTTTAGCCTTGTGAAACAAGCTCATTTGATATTAACTTTTAAAAGAGTGTGGCTCAAACGTATGATATTGACTTTTGAACTTAATGTTGTGAATTCTGACTGTGTTTGAGTTATGTTCCATTGTGGATCACCGAATTAAATGCTGTGTGGTCATACTAGCGTTGTTTATATGCAGATAATGTACAGGCAAGGGCTGGAGATGTTGAAAATATTCAAAAACTATCCTTTAAAGACTTCTTTACTTGATGACTTTATGTACTATGAGAATCGACAAAAAATTATGCAGGAAGAGAAGGGCAGGTTAATTTTGAAAAGTTTTGGTGCTCCACTCGCAGCTGCTGTATTAGATCCCAACCATAAGATAACTTGTCCAGAGCTTCATCCAAATAGAGATGAAAAAAGCATGAAGCATAGTGATTCGAACTTGTTGAAGGAAACAGAGTCTTGTATCAATAAGCAGGCTTCTTCAAGTATTGATGCTCCAGATTTGGCTAAGAACAAAAATTCTCAAGAGACTGTTGTCAATAATGACGACATTGCATCTGCTTTAAAAATCGGTTCGCTCAATATAAATACCAAGCCTTTACCCAATACTGGTACTGGTGTTGCTAGCAATACTGTGCCTTCAGATGTAGTGACAGTTGGATCTGTCCCAGTTAAAGTTAATGGGTTTGCAGAATCTTCCCGATTTCTAACAGTTGGCACCATTCAGCTTGATCCCAGGGCAATCCAGGTTGAAAAAGGTGATGAGGTCCCTAAACATGCACCTTAAAAGTGCTGTAGCCGTGAAGGTTTTTGGTTCTTAGCTGCGTTTTTGTTTGGTCCTGGAGCATAATCTTACATGGTTAGTTTTGACATTGCGGAACTTTGTAAAAGTTGAGCATGCCATGCTCATCATTTGTGGTTTAACAAATTAGGCTGTTGGTGAAATTGGCCTTAAATTGTTTTGCAAACCCACTGCCAGACCAGTTGAAGATATTTTGAATACAAATTCATTTCTAGGATTGATTTGGGGCTTCCCCGGGGGAGGAATCAAGTGGGAATACAATGTAATGTTTTCAATTCCATCCTTTTTACTGGAAGATATAAAGAATTTCCTTTTGTGATTTGCAATTAACATGGTTGACTAATACTTATTGTTTTTTTTTGGTTATTTTAAAAATCTCCTTTGGGATTCTGTACATTTAAGTTGTCTTGTCCTTTTCAATTGGTGTTTGGACTTCCTTGTGATGGATGATTCATAGACTAAATGATGACAAGCTATGACAACCAAGCAAATAGATATGTGAAATCTAATGGAAACTATGTCTTCAAAATTTACAAGCAACTTATCATCTTTAATTAGAAATCTGTGCTATGGTACAGTAGGAATAGAGAAAGAAGATGAGACAGATGTCATCACGAAATTTACATGAAAAATGTGCACTCTTACAACAAAGACTAGCCAAACCCAAGTTGTTCTAATGACCAAAAACGTGCAACACTTTTGGTCTGACTGCACGTGCAAATTCACACTGATAATTATAATAACTAAAATGGATTGTGGAAAAGAAATAGAAAAGGAAAAAGAGAATAATGGTATTGGTTTTGTTACTATGTTATTTATGTTGAGATAACATTATTAAGTATTGCTCATAACCAACATTCATGCATGGATTTTGGACTTGGAGAGCTGAAACTGAATCGACATCCCTCCAATCCGTGTCCTGTCTTGTCCTTTCCCTACGCGTTTTATTTATGAAATGCCAATCATGTTCTTCTCTTGCTTTATGCCTAAAAAACACTGTAGAGATTGGATGCTTGGTTCTAGTCAAGTGAAGCGAAACTACTTGCTTCCTTGCAAGCCAGCTTGTTGTGGACTGGCACTTTGTCTTTCTTACAATCTTCCCTGCTATCATGGAGAGCTTCCTCCTCTTCTAGCAGCTGTTTCTTAAATATGTTTCTCTGTTTCTTTTAAAGCAAAGAAGATTGCACAGAACTAACCTAGCCCTCCTACATTTCTTTCTCCGCCATTTTGGTTGTCTTTGAGTTCAGCTGGTGAGATTTTTTCATTTCTACACTCTGAATCTCTTTTAACTTTCCGTATCTTTGATTCTTTTTAGCATATCTTTTGCTCTTACTTTTGTGTATAAGATGTAAAGTTTTCGTCTTTCCTTCTTGGCACTGGACCATTATCATTCGTTCCCTACCAGTGTTCCTTTCGTCCTCTTTTGACTCATATCCCAATCAGCATCAAATCTAGCTTTATACACTTCTTTAGGATTATAAATGTGGAGTCTTTCTTCAAACCCTTGCGTCTCCTCTCCATGTTTTGGAGGTCAGTACTAGTCAAAAGCTTTGAGATTTCAGATTCACTTGGCATTCTTCTTAGGAAGTTGAATTTTGTTTACCCAGGAATCCAATATCTGACTGATGAGTTTATCACTTGATACTTGGAGCTTTAGTGGCAGAAATCTATTCCTTACACTGAAGACATCATTTTTACTTGCTCTATAACTACATTTTACAATGTTTGAGTTAGCTTCTTCTTCTTCTTCTTGTTCTTCTTCTTCTTGTTCATTTTTGGTGCTCACGTCTTTATTTATTTGTTTATTTTCGGAACAGATTCTGTGCTTCATAATCCTCCAATGCTGGTCTTCAAAACACGAACGTGAAGGCGACTGTTTCTGTTGAGAAATTTGTTTCTGGTTCTTTAACTGGCACACACAAGAAGTTTCGATTGTTGTTCTGCTTACATAAGAGATTATGGAAGAGAGCTTTGTGCCGTTACAAGGTATTAAGAATGATCTTAGAGGGAGATTGATGTGTTATAAGCAAGATTGGACCGGTGGCTTCAAAGCAGGCTTCAGGTATGTCTGTCCAGGATAAAATTGTGCATTCTTCATATCATAAAAATATACAACATAACAAGTGGTGATTGATTGAGATGTTTTGACCTTTGTTTTCTTAGGATTTTGGCCCCAACTACGTATATTTTTTTCGCATCAGCAATTCCGGTTATTTCGTTCGGAGAGCAATTGGGAAGAGATACAGGTAGCTTGCATACTCCTCCTCCAGTTAAATTTTGCAATCTGTACACCAATGAGTGACTCAAAAGTTCTGAAACATATTGCCAACAGATGGAGTTCTCACAGCTGTTCAAACCTTGGCTTCTACTGCATTATGTGGAATTATACATTCTATCATAGGAGGGCAGCCTCTACTGATACTTGGAGTTGCAGAACCAACTGTGATAATGTACACATTCATGTTCAACTTTGCGAAAAGTAGACCTGATTTGGGATCGAAGCTGTTCTTGGCGTGGAGTGGATGGTATTCTCTTTTCTGCTGACTGTGCAACTTAACTCAACTCGGCAATCTCTATTCTTGAGTTCATTTCCCATAACTCCACTTTGTTTCATCAGCCATTTTGACTGCTTCATACTTTTATTTCTTTTTAACAATTAAGTGGCTCTTTTGTTGGATAGGGTGTGCGTATGGACTGCAGCCTTGCTCTTTCTGCTGGCTATTTTAGGAGCTTGCTCCATTATCAATAGGTTTACTCGTATTGCAGGGGAATTGTTTGGCTTACTAATAGCCATGCTTTTCATGCAGGAAGCAATCAAAGTAAGAACATTAACCTCTTTACTTTTGTTCCCATTTCTTATCAGTGAAGTAGAAACTAATATAATTTTGAGGTATAATTCATATTGTTAAGAAGATTGTTATGCTACTGTTTTATACTTCAGTTACAACACCCTTTTCTTAGCTTTTATTGATTTTCTCAATTGGGATTTCCCAGGGGATTGTGGAAGAATTCCGGGTACCTGAAAGAGAAAATCCAAGGTCTATTGAGTTTCAACTTCCATGGAGATTTGCAAATGGCATGTTTGCTTTGGTTCTGTCATTTGGTCTTCTGCTTACAGCATTAAGAAGTAGGAAAGCCAGATCTTGGAGATATGGTTCTGGTGAGTCTGATTTGATGTTCAATGAAAAACTAGGAATCACTCACCTTCATACTTTTTCTGAATCCATTTTTATTTTCTGACAGAGTGGCTTCGAGGCTTCACAGCTGATTATGGAGTGCCGGTGATGGTTTTAGTGTGGACTGCTGTTTCCTATATACCAGCAAGAAGCACTCCAGAAGGAATCCCAAGGCGTCTTTCTAGTCCAAATCCGTGGTCACCTGGTGCATATGAGAACTGGACTGTGATAAAGGCACTGACTGATTCTTGAAACTTTATGCTTTTTACATTCTCAAATTCTGATTCTCCTCTGTATACTAATACATCATATGCATTGAATCTACAGGACATGCTAAATGTACCGATTATGTACATAATTGGAGCTTTCATTCCAGCGACTATGATTGCAGTTCTCTATTATTTCGATCACAGCGTTGCTTCACAGCTTGCTCAGCAGAAAGAATTTAACTTGCGAAAACCACCTTCTTTCCATTATGACTTGCTTCTTTTAGGATTCATGGTATTGTATTCTGTCCTCTAGTGCCATGACTGAAAATTATGATTATTCATAATGTTCCTGAAGCTCCTTCATGGGGTTGCAGGTCATATTGTGTGGTCTTATCGGCATACCTCCTGCAAATGGTGTCATTCCTCAATCCCCCATGCACACTAAGAGTTTGGCTACCCTGAAGCACCAAGTACAAGACTGAATCCTTACGCGACTCGAGTTTTAATGTTTACCACTACCTTTTTTCTCATAAATTCCACTAAGCAATGTACCTAAAACCAACATATGTCCATGTGATGCAGTTACTTCGTAATCGCCTTGTGGCAACAGCAAGAAAATGTATGAGTAAGAATGCAAGCTTGGGACAAGTATACGGAAGCATGCAGGAAGCCTATCAACAGCTGCAGTCACCACTTGTTCACCAGCAACCTTCTGCCTTGGTATACCAACATCTTATTCCATTTCTGGTTATTCCACTAATCAAAAGGTTGCTGATGGTACAGAGGGCTCAGGAATTTTTACTATGATACAATAACTTGATGACATAATTTAATGTTAAACAGCTAGCTATGGATTGAAATCTTTGGAATTGTAATTTCTGGTGTTGAATGAATGGTTCTGTGCAGCCTATATGGTTTTCTTTTATACTTTCTGCATAAGTTTGATAGTGTATTACATGACTGATAATCTTGACCTCTTCTATGCTTATGCAGGGTTTGAAAGAATTGAGAGAGTCAACAATTCAGACAGCTGCAAGCACAGGGAATGTTGATGCACCTGTTGATGTGACGGTCTTTGATGTTGAGAAGGAAATTGATGATCTATTACCTGTTGAGGTGAAAGAACAGAGGCTTAGTAACTTTCTTCAAGCTACACTGGTTGGAGGATGTGTAGGAGCCATGCCTTTAATCAAGAAGATTCCAACATCAGTTCTTTGGGGTTATTTTGCTTTCATGGCCATTGAGAGCTTACCTGGTAACCAGTTCTGGGAGCGAATCTTACTGCTCTTTAGTGCTCCAAGCAGGAGATACAAGTAAATAACACATGGCCTTTTCTTCTCCATTTATCTAGCCTTTTCCTGTATCCTTAATACTTTGGAAATTTCTGAAGTTATATCCATCTTTACAACTATGCCAATGAACATTCTTTTCTTTTTCTCTCCATTAGAGTGCTGGAGGATTGCCATGCCACTTTTGTGGAAACTGTACCATTCAAGACGATAGCTATGTTTACCATGTTCCAGACTGCTTACTTGCTTCTCTGTTTTGGCATTACATGGATTCCGATTGCCGGGGTTCTCTTTCCTTTGTTGATCATGCTTTTGGTTCCTGTGAGACAATACATTTTACCAAAATTTTTTAAAGGAGTACACCTCCAGGATTTGGATGCTGCAGAGTACGAAGAGGCTCCTGCTTTATCGTTCAATCTTGCAACTGTAAGTTTTTCAATTTTCTGTCTCTCCACTGTATTAAGTACTAGTCATGATATTTTCAAGTTCTTTAGTTGTGAAGATGCAATTCATGTTTACACCTCTTATTGCATTCGATTTCTAAGTTGAAATTAGCATATACAGACTAAGGTCCTCAAGTTAGTGTTTGCTGCTCACCAAAACTTGTGTTACTATTATAATATTGTGATATCAGGAGTCGGAGATTAGTCGAACAACTTCATTTGCCGGCGAGAAAGAAGTTTTAGATGGGGCGATCACTCGAAGCAGAGGTGAAATACGACGTATGTGCAGCCTCAAATTGATAACACACTCCACAGGTTCACCTGCCAAAGAATTCAGGACCGTGCATAGTGCAAGATTTGCAGAGAGGGTGTACAGCCCTCGAGAAGGCCAAGGCAGAGGGGATTTCAGTCCTCGACTTGGTGGAAGAGGACCATTTAGTCCAAGAGCTGTAGAAACTAGACCATCAAATCTAGGAAAGAGTAGTCAAAACTTGGACATCTGAAGTACCTTTCTTTTTTGGCGATTCCTCCTTTAACTGGAGGACTGAGGCCGAGGTAGATAGGTCAGTGATTTGTTTGTCAGCGGAAATTTATTCCTGAGTAGTTGTAAAATGTAGACAAGGCGATCTTGTTAGAAACATTTATCAATTGACGAGAGTCGTTCTTTCAAGTGCAAGATCAGACATAATGAACAAAAGAAACATACATATGTATGTAGTGTTTTATATCCTTCCTGGAAGAGGACAATGTGACCCTTGAAGCACAAACTTTCCACTTCCCCAATCATGTGACCACAAGAAAGTAATCTATGTCCTAATAGCCCGCCATAGTTGGAAAGAAAACCAAAGGCAATATAATCAATGAGATCAAATGATTCTGTGTAGGCTTTCTTCGCAAGGGAAAGTTATGATATCATGCGACTTTGCTGAATGCTCATCCATCAATAAGTTGATTAATCCAAGTTTTGTTCTATTGAACAGATAAGATACAGAGAGCCAATATGAAAATTCCAATCATTATAAGCACATGTCGATGACAGTAGTGAGTCTGCTTCCTTTATTCATGTTCTAACAGGCAAAACTTCATCTAACAAACAGACTATCGTGTTGGACAAGAGATAGCAGTGAATCAACCACTCTTGCTGAATTTCCGACCAGACATTCTCTCAGTCTCATACAATAAGTGGTTTATAAGTCCTCTTGCCGCACTGCAAACATGAGAAAGCATGTCAAATTCAGCAGTCCATTTTTTCAATTAAGCAACAGCACAAGTGTTCTCCATCATAAACCGTTATTTCAATAAAAAAACACTATGAAACAGATAATGGAACTGATGGTCATTGATATTCTCCTGAAAATGATCTAAGGGTGAGTGAAACTAACTCGTCTTTCAACTTTTCAATCTTCTCGGGATCTGTCTCGTGCATGTTCTTTTTAAATTGCTGCCTTACGATGCCAACAAGTAACTCTGTGTTATGTTTCTGCACCAATAAATCATCAAAATTCCAATTTAGTCTCCAAAGTCCGGCATTGATACATTTGCATTTAAACAACAATTCCTGAAAGTAGGAAGAACCCCTCGTCCCGGAGCAAAAACAAAACATAAGAAGAACCAATTCAAAATTCTAGTGTCCTCAAATACTATGAATTGCAAGCAAAAAGCAGTCAGCTTGCGCAAGCCATCCTCACAACTAACAAATCTTTGAAACATAACGCAACTGTATATACCTTTAACATTGTTTTCCAGGTAAGAGATTGTGTAACCAATGATCAAAACAATGAACAACAAATTCAAACTGAAAATAGAATTTGTTTATACAATTTGAAGATTAATAACAATTCTTCAACACCAAGAGCAATAAACTTCCACTAGAAATACAAATTTAAAAAATATATATACAGAGAGAGAGAGAGATACCTGTTGACCAATGTACTTAGCTCTTCTAAGGCACTCTCGATAAAGCTGCAAAAACATAACCATAAATTAGAAAAAAAAGAGGAAAGCATCTGAGAAATCAAAATTTCGTAAACACTACAAATGAAAGCAAAGTAAGAGAAACGGAACCCTAATAACATTGTTAGCGAGCTCAGGAGGCAATGCAGTTTGGAGAGACGGCATTGTTTTTTTTTTTTTTTTTTTCGATTTCTTCAGAGAGATTTAAGAGAAAAAGAGAAAGAAAGAAAGCCGCGGGAAAATCCCTTTTCGCTGTTCTGTCGAATTCTAGTCTTAAGCTCGAGCCTTGAGAGGAAAAGGAACAAGCTTTCAGGGGAGGAGAAGACGGCAGGCGCACAGAGAGGGGACCAGCTTTGCGGGCAAAGCGAGACGGAGAACGAAAGGCAATGACTTAAAGGTCCAAAATTGAACACCCAAACGGTGCGCTTTGCTCAGATAGCTAGGTATTAAAAAAATTAAAAATTTATTATTATTATTTCTATTCATCATTTAAAATAATCATGTATAACAAAATGCTAGATAATATTAAATTCTTCCTAAATTTTGCTTTATTACGAGACTTTAAAATATGACGATGATAATAATAATACATAAATATCAAATTAGTATAATGTGAATTTTTGCTAATGGCTATTCCGAAAGGTCAAAGAAGTCATAATAGACGAGCCGGTAATCAAAACTCTGATAAACCGATTTTAAGATAGTAAAATCTTTTGTTGATAAATTTAATATAAATGGATTTGAATAGTTTTTTTATAAAAAGAAGTATATTAAAATTATAATTCGATATAATAAAAAGAGGTGTAATCTTTTTCTTTTTATAATATATTTTTTAAAATTTTATAATTAAAATAAGTATATTATTCAAAAATTAAAAACTCCACCAAAACTTTTTAAATTGAACCTTTTATTTTATTTACCAAAATTCGACATTTTTATTTAAGCTTTTAAACAAAAGCAACTTTTGTGATGTTCTCAAGTAAGATCGAGTTGAAGTTTCCGACAGCACCTCCATTGTTTCGGGGAACATAGGAATCCAATCCAATCCAAACGCTAAGTCTGCATTTCATTAACCCATTTTCCCGAAATCCAACAAACAACCTTCTGTTTGCTTACACATTTCTTTCTTTTGTTTTTCTCAAGTTGGTGGATCTATCCCCACAATGTATGAGGTAGGTGCTGCAAATATTTGCTAGATAAAGCTTTGAGTTTTGAATCCATTCAACTTTTCTTGTACCAAGAAACTTTAGCTACTTAGGTGGCAAGCTTAAAGATTGCTGCTTTCTTCTTTTCTTAAGTGGAGTTGATGATTGAAGCATGTGTTTAAGTGTTTGTAGATCTCAGTAAATGCTTGCAAAGCTTATAACTTTGTCATTAGAGGAGCTTCTTAGTGTTTCCTTTCTTGATCTGTAGTTCTCTTCAGCTAATTTGCTGTAGTCAATCTGCTCATAATAACTTGGATTTCTTGGCTGCTCACTCTTTTTTGTATGTATTCTTTTTTTTTTAATCTCAGGGCATGTTCAAATGGGAGGCAACAGTACATTAACTCTGTTGCATCATGCTTGCTTGCCTCATCTGCTCATCAGAAGATTCTGCTTGTTTGGGTTATGATGATTTAGAATGAAGTTCTACAAATCAGTTTTGCCTTTGTTCAGAATGAAAAAATGGTCTGGTGGGTTGCTAATTATAGCTCTTGTTGTAATTTTGATTTCAAGTTATAGCCTTATTGGAACTCCACCCCAGAAGAAGCAGCCTGTACCTGACAGTTCCGTGTTAAAGGATGGCACCAGTCCTGTTGTATCTCCTCCATTGGAAGAGAAGAGATTTGTTAAATCACCGAAGAAGTCAAAACTTGCCAATGTTGAAGGACTCCATGATCTTTATGCTCCAAGCAATATTTCCAAGGACCAGACAAAGCCCTTACTTGTATGGCCACATATGCGCTTGTTGTTGTCCAGGGCTGATGCTTTAGCTGAAACAGCTCAGGGGGTTAAAGAAGCTTCTGTGGCATGGAAGGGATTGTTGTCCACATTTGAGGAAGACAAGGCCTCCAAGCTCAACAACACTGATAAACTAGAAAGTGAAAACTGTCCTTATTCTGTAAGTTCCACTGATACAAAAATATCCGGCAACAGATCCATTCTTGAGCTGCCTTGTGGCCTAGTCGAAGGTTCATCCATTACAGTAGTTGCCATTCCTGATGGAGGCAATCAAACCTTCCAAATTGAACTTGCAAGCTCACAATCTTTGGATGAGCCAAACCCTTCAATCATCTTGCATTACAGTGTCAGTCTACCTGGAGAAAATATGACTGAGGAGCCCTTTATTGTTCAAAATACATGGACTAACAAAGATGGTTGGGGCAAAAAGGAAAGATGTCCTTCCTCTGGATCTGTTAATACATCAACAGGTATTAGCACTTTACATTTATATTGAAAATCACAATGGGTTTTCTGGATTTTTGGATATTGTATAGTTTTTTTTCCTCTTCTTATGACACCAACTTGCCCTTTTAAGGATATTGATTTCTTTTTGAAGGAAGATTACTAGTAAATATTATTTAACTTATTTGTGATTATCAACAGTGGACGCACTTGTTCTTTGCAATGAACAAGGTTTCAGAGGCACCCTGGAATATACTACAAATACAAGTCAGCCCATTAATGATGCATCAGTTCATGTTTCTCATGGAACTAGCCATGGAAGTTCTAATTTCCCATTTGTTGAGGGTAATCCCTTCACTGCTACATTATGGGTTGGTTTGGAGGGATTCCACATGACTGTGAATGGGAGACATGAAACATCATTTGCTTATAGGGAGGTAAGGTATGGAATCATCCACTATTAAAAGTTGAAGAAGCTAAAATTATACATTAAATATGTGTCGTTCTGAGGGAACTGGGCAGTATCATTCTGGGTATACTTATCATATATGCAGAAACTTGAACCATGGTTGGCAAGTGGAGTCAAAGTGGCTGGTGGGTTGGAGGTCTTATCTGCTTTGGCCAAAGGGTTGCCAGTTTCTGAAGATCATGATTTAATTGTTGACGCTGATCACCTCAAAGCTCCACCAGTAAAGAGGAAAAGGATAACTATGTTGGTTGGGGTTTTCTCTACCGGGAATAACTTTGAGCGTCGAATGGCCCTGAGAAGGTCCTGGATGCAATATGAAGCTGTACGCTCCGGGGATGTGGCTGTCCGGTTTTTCATTGGCCTTGTAAGTGATGAATAACAGATTTGGATTTACAGAATGTTTTGAGGAGAGTCTTTAAATCCCCCTGTATCTTTGGTCATCTTCAACTTAATATGGTTCAAATGTATTTTTTGAGGGCCAAGATGCACAATTTTCAAAAGCTGGCATATGACTTGACAAAATTCACCTTTTAGCTACCTTAAGCAGTTAGGCACAACTTCATTCGAAACCGAAGCTAATTACTTCTGTCAACTAGTCATAATATTGTGAATATACTATATCAACAAATTGGCTAATTCTTGTTGCCCTGATCAGAAACTTTTGTCTACTAACTACTTTAGCGTTTCTTTCCTGCAGCACAAGAACAGACAAGTCAATTTTGAGCTGTGGAAAGAAGCCCAGGCATATGGTGATATCCAATTCATGCCCTTTGTAGATTATTACAGCCTGATCAGTTTGAAAACCATTGCCATCTGTATCATGGGGGTTTGTAACTTCATCTATATTGAACTTTTTTACTTTTTCTCTCTTTATGGTGATTTATCCGGGACCTTTTATTCTGGAGCAGACGAAGATTCTTCCAGCTAAGTACGTAATGAAAACAGACGATGATGCTTTTGTCAGAATTGATGAAGTTCTTACGAGTGTCAAAGCAAAGCCGCCTGACGGTCTCTTGTATGGTTTTATATCCTTTGAATCATCCCCTCATAGGGACAAAGACAGCAAATGGTATATAAGTAGTGAGGTAACCATCCCAGCTTCCCAGTATTTGTGTTACTACATACTTAATTGCACACTTTTAATTCTCTGTCATTTCTTTGGTTCATAGAGTGGTTCTTTTGTGCAGGAATGGCCACATGACTCTTATCCGCCATGGGCACACGGACCAGGCTATATCATCTCTCAAGACATTGCAAAATACATCGTTCAGGGTCATCACGAAAGAGAGCTTAAGGTAAACATTTCTCGCAACTTTTTTAAGAGTTCATGTAACTGATGATGAGGCATCACAAGTGTAGCTGTTGGTTTCTTACCTGAGGCTGAGAGTGATTGATTCTTTCAGCTCTTTAAACTAGAAGACGTTGCAATGGGCATATGGATTCAACAATTCAAGAACAGCGGCAAAGAAGTTCATTACATTAACGACGAGAGATTCTTCAATGCCGGATGTGAAAAGAACTACATTCTCGCCCATTACCAGAGCCCCAGGTTGGTATTGTGCCTCTGGGAGAAGTTGCAGAAAGATCATCAGCCTCTTTGCTGCGAGTGAGAGATTCTAATATCCATTTATCTATCAAGAAGGCCCGCTAGTTGGAGATCTTGAGGTTTCCTGAGAGAAGTCAGGTTGCTTTGAGCTAATCCAGTTAGCCATCTCTTTTTTTTCCCCCTGAAACTTCCAATCATATGCTTTGTTTGCCATGTATTCTGATTGTAATTTGCACATGGAAACAGAAATGATTTGTAAATGTTGGTGGATTTTTTCTTTCCTGCAAGCATATATAGTACATAACAAGCCTTGTTCTAGTCAAAGTTTCACCTGCCAACAACCATCATCTTGGTTCATTAAGTGTTCACATGCCATTTTTGGACATAGTTGTCCCTCTTCTATACACATAAATAGACTAGAAAACATTGACCCAGAAAAAACGTTATCTTAGGTTTATAAGTTCGACCCTCGGGCTTGCCTGTTACCATCCTTACCGAATGCATTTTTGCCACAGGTCAAGGTAACAACAGAAAGTAACAAGAGGCAAAAGCAGAACTTTTGGCCATCTGTGGTTCACCTAACTTTTGCCAAGCTAGAAGCTGTCAGTGTTTCCAACTTCCACCCACAATTCTGTTTTCTGTTGGCTGGTTGTCTAGTTGTATTGACTTTAAAAAAAAGACATGAACTTGTGGATAACTTAGAAGACAAGGTATTGCCAAAGACGTGTGGTTAAAAAGCAAAGCACATCGATGAAACATTGAACAATAACTTAAAAGACACACGTCTCTCTCTTTAAGATTATACTTAAGAAATAACAAAAAAAGGCATTTCTTACAGCAACTGCGCAGTGTCCATATCCAAAATCCACCAATCATTGTACGAAACGTTCAACTGTCCAAGTATTTAACAAGAAGATGACAGATTCGCAATGGCCACTACATACGGTAATGTGGATAGGATCATCAACCACTTGGTAAAGTAAGAGTGGTGTTTTTTGTTAAATTACTTACAATTGTGAGTATTAAATAAATTGTTAGTCCATAATTTAAAAACAATAAATTAATCATAAATATAAATTAATTAGTCATTATTATTAATTCATTGATTCTGAAAGTTAAGGTTACGCAATTTTGAACCTCTCTAAATCTCGTAATTAGTATGACTTTTATTGGACTGTTGTTGTTGTTGTTATTGTTATTTGTATATAATTTTATTATCTAAATTAAATAAAAGTTTACATTTTATTTTATAGAATAATTTCAATTTTTATTAATTAATTAACCAATTGGATGACTTGAATTAAAATAAAAATTATAAAAAGAAAATATGATGATGATGATGATCATCATCACACCCAGTCTAAAGTCCTGTAGTGAAGCGGAGTTTGGAGAGGTCTGATAATACGCAGCCTTACTCTTACATAATAGAGAAACTTTTTCCTGTAGACCCACATTCAGATGTGACACAAAAATAGTGATGCAAGTTAAAAGAGTAAATAAGTTAAAAAAACATGACACGCAAAATATTTAAGTAAATAAAAATACCATAAATCTATAAGTATAATAATAATAATAATAATACTAAAAAAATAATAATACTAATAATAATACTACTACCAAAAAGATAATAATATGATACTTCTAAATAAATTAAATTGTTCAAATAAAATATAAAACCAAAAAGATAATTAGGGTAAATCAGTAATTGTGCACATGGACTTTTCTCTGTGGTTCCGTGTCCGACTCTTCCACAACCGGCACGTTGGCGGTAAACTGATCGGTGTTACGGGTAACCGCCGGTTATTTTTATTTTAGTTTCATACTATTTATTTAATTTTTCTATAAATACCGAAACGCCTAATATTCTCTGGACTAGTCTTTCAAGGATCCAATTGTTCTAGTGCTTTCTCTAAAAAAACCCTAGTTCGATTCATTGTACTATTATTGTTAGCGATTGATTGTCAATTATAGACCAAACGAAGCAAGCAAAAAGAAAGAAAACCCAATTTTCGTTAAAAGTGTAATTTGGTGATTTTTGTTGCTGTTTTCGGAGCCCTAGATTGTTGGTTGTGGTGGTTTTTATGGTGGAGAAAACGGAGATGATTTGTCAATCGAGTATGCCGGCGGTTTTGGATGTGCAGTACGACCTTTGTGTGGTTAAAGAACCCATCTTGAACGTCGATGTTAACAATCCTTCCACTCCGATCTTCGAGTCCGTTTCTTCCGAAGTTTCGCGCTTCGAATCCGTATGTGTCTGTTTCTATTTTATGGGGATTTAGTGGATTGTACCTAAAGATTTGTTTTTGGGGTTACTTTGATTAATAGTTTTAACTTCTCGTTATTTGTGGGTTAGATTTGGAATTCCTGTGTTTTCTTCCTCTTTTTTTATATGCGGATTTGATCAATTTTACGTGCTTTTTAATGGGGTTTCTAGTTGGTTGGGAGGATGTATTTTGACAGATTCTTGGGTTTCTTGTGATTATTTTGTTTGAAAATCTGGTCTGAATCTCGTAACTGGATATGGGGGATGATTGTTTGAAGATCTTACAGTAATTTACAGTTCCCAAGTTTGCTGTTGAAATAGCCATACTAAGAATTGATCTTCTCATGCTTGGACTTAGGCTTTTGTTTTAGTTTTCCCTTTTCATATGAGTCTTAGGGGAACTTCTCATATAATGGCTTATTATTATTATTGTCGTTCCTCGACCGATTTCTATACTTTGCGTGCTTGCGTATGAAAGAAACATTTAAATGTGACCTTCATTATGGTTATTCCAGTCTTGTAATTTTGGGGGTTGCCTCTAATAAATTGTGATTCTTTGATTCCAAAACCATTAAGATGTGCATGAAATTAATGGCTCTGCACATATATGCTTTGATCAGTTAGTAGAGCTAATGCAGTGGGTTACATATGCTTTTCCTCCTAATATAATCCTTTATGTCCTAATATGTCTGTCGTGCTCTCTTTTCTTCCTTCACTCAACATTGTCCATGTACAGGTTCTATATATTTTTGGGATATGAACTTACTCCTTTCCTTTCTTGCATTGTAGTTTTTGAGTTGCTCGGAAACCATTAAAGAAACTCTTATTGAGGTTTCCACTTCCAAGTCTTTTCCATGCATTCGTTCTGGTAGCTATGCCGATATTGGATCTAGACCTTCCATGGATGATGAACACATCAGGATTGATGATTTATCTATACATTTGGGTCCTTTTTTCAAGTTGCCAAGTGCTTTTTATGCTGTATTTGACGGCCATGGAGGACCTGATGCAGCTGCCTATGTTAAACGAAATGCAATGAGATTGTTTTTTGAAGATGCTGATATACCGCAGACATCTGATGTTGATTCTATTTTCCTAGAAGCATTGGTGGATTCCCATCGCAAAGCATTTTTACTAGCGGACAGTGCCTTGGCCATTGAGAGTAGCATTAGCAGTTCTTGTGGAACAACAGCTCTAACTGCCCTAGTTCTTGGAAGCCATTTACTTGTTGCTAATGCTGGTGACTGTAGAGCAGTCCTATGTAGGAAAGGTGTGGCTGTTGATATGTCCCATGATCACAGGCCTTCATTCTTGCCAGAGCGCACGCGGGTGGAACTGTTAGGCGGATACATCGAAGGCGAGTATCTTAATGGAGATCTCTCTGTCACTCGGGCTCTTGGCGACTGGGCTTTGAAACTTCCGTATGGGTCCGCATCACCTCTAATTGCAGAGCCAGATGTCCAACAGGTTGTGTTAACAGAAGATGACGAGTTTTTGATCATTGGTTGTGATGGTATTTGGGACGTCATTTCAAGCCAAGCTGCTGTCAGCCTTGTACGGCGTGCTCTCAGACGCCACAATGACCCTGAGCGCTGTGCCAGAGAACTTGTCAAGGAAGCATTACGCCTGCATTCAGCAGATAATCTTACAGTGGTAGTTGTATGTTTTTCTTTGCCGCAGTCCATTGAGTCATGCCCCCCTCAGAGGCAAAGGATGAGGTGCTTTAGTCTTTCTGAGGAGGCCAGGAACAGGTTGAAGAGCTTATTAGGAGGCAATTGAATGTACCCCTCAGAGGCAAAGGATGAGTTGCTTTAGTCTTTCTGAGGAGGCCAGGAACAGGTTGAAGAGCTTATTAGGAGGCAATTGAATGTACCCCTACCCCTCAGAGGTAAAGGATGAGGTGCTTTAGTCTTTCCGAGGAGGCCAGGAACAGGTTGAAGAGCTTATTAGGAGGCAATTGAATGTACATACAGATTATTTCTCGTAACAGATTGATGGGGCCGCCGGCAGGGAGGGTGTTTGTCTGTTTTTGGCTGCTTCAGATGGTATATAAAAAGCAGCCAAAAGTTTTGCAGGGTAGAGGGGAGAAAAGTTACTGGGGATGAGGATATTGGTAGGTTGTATTGTAACCTAGTTGAAATGGCAGATTAGTATCTTCTTCTTCTTGTTTTGGTTAATTAGGCATTCCAATGATACAATTGTATGCCCCCATTCTTTCTTTTCTCTTGGACGTACTCTCCATTTAAAGACTGGAAATGTGTCTCAGTTGAGGTAAAAGGTGAAGTTTGAGTTCTGATTACCCAAATCTTCCATCAACTCTCAATCTTGAAAATCTTTTCCGGGTTTCATATTTTGACATTTCTAGTAAGCTGGATCCGATCGGTCTCAAGTCTAAACTCGAACCCGATAGGGTTGAGTTGATATGTCATCCTTAATTACAAGAAACACAAATCCTTACAAGCTACGAGGGACTCAAATGGTGATGTATTTGGGGATGTTATTTTGTTTCAAATAATCTATTATGTATTTTAAAGAAATTTATATGTGAATTTAAATTAATTAATTGATAATCTGAATGATTGTTATTTTTAAATAAATTATTAAGCAAATGAATATCTCAAAGCACTTAGAGAACAGTCCAACCAACCAACCATAACTGGCGGGCTAAGAAGAAAAGGCGCGGTCTTTGGTTTCTTTAATCCAAAGGAAGAGAAACTCACGAGTCGTAGAGATTGTGATTTGAGTAATTGAAAATGGCGATGGCAAGTTTAGTGAGAAGAAAGGCGTATCATCATCTACTCGCTGCTCGTAATTGGCATGCGCCCGTTAACTTCTTCTCTCGCGGCTTTGCCTCCGCCGGATCTGACGATAACGATGTCGTCGTCATCGGCGGTGGTCCCGGTGGATACGTTGCCGCCATCAAAGCTGCTCAGCTCGGCCTTAAAACGACCTGTATCGAGAAACGCGGTACCCTTGGTGGCACTTGCCTCAATGTTGGCTGCATCCCTTCCAAGGTTGTGTCTTGGTTCGCTGTCTCATTTTTCATCCAATTGTTATGTACTGTATGTTTTGTTGATATTGCTTATCTGCTTCTATTTATCTGGTTTCGTTCATTTAAAGTTTCAACCGGTGTTGATGTTGGTTTCTAGAGTTATTTTGGTTTGTTCATACCATCTTTTGTTGCCAATTTGCCCATTTCGTTTTTCTGTGTTAGTGAATGTTGTATCTTAGGGAAAATAATACTTATCATTTAACCTGTTTGGTGAAATATAATGTATTACGCGAATAGATCAAGCAATTTTATGATGTATGCACAAAGAAAAAAGAAGAAGCTTGGTTTCGTTCTTGGGCATCTCAAGTGAATGTTTGTTTCCGACCAAATAATAGGCCATATGTAGTTAAGATAATGCTACCAGACTTAGATTTTTGATGCTATGGAGATGTTTAGTTAATTATGAGAGTTAATTATGGAAGGAAAGGAATGGCAGAATATTCAGACAAGAAAGCAGAAGCACGAGGTCTCTCAAGAAACTGTAATACAGATCACGCTGACTTTACTAGCTAGAGGGGTACCAACTAATCTATGCACAAACATGAGAAGGAGATGGTCATTGGAATGAATCACCTTGAATATCAGGGTAGATAGGAGTAAGATCTTTTTTTAAAGGTTTTTTGTGTTTTGTTAATCCAAACACCTGATATTTTGTACCAACCTAGAATTGAAGCCTCATTGTAATGTACATTAACTGATTAATGAAAGGTATTTAATTTTGAAAAAAAAATTGTGTTTATAATTCAATTATAATAGCTATTGATCACACTTTTTAAGTCAAATTCTCAACATGTGCCATTCATCTCTGTGATTACTTCAAACAATATTCAATTTTGTTATGGCTAACCACTTATAATAGGCATCGAGATGCAAGTTCATGGTCTTACATCTGCACGTTTGTAAATTCGTGTCAACTTTTATCTAGGCACTTTTACACTCGACCCACATGTTCCATGAAGCCCAACATTCATTTGCCAACCATGGAGTGAAGTTTTCTTCTGTTGGGATCGATTTAGCTGTCATGATGGCTCAAAAAGACAAAGCTGTAGCCAACCTAACACGAGGTATTGAAGGTTTGTTTAAAAAGAACAAAGTGAACTATGTCAAAGGTTATGGCAAGTTTGTTTCCCCCTCTGAGGTGTCCGTGGACACCATTGATGGTGGCCATGCCACTGTGAAAGGCAAGAATATTATTGTTGCTACTGGTTCAGATGTCAAGTCTCTGCCTGGTATTACGATAGATGAGAAGAAAATTGTATCGTCTACTGGTGCTCTAGCCTTGTCAGAAATTCCTAAGAAGCTTGTGGTCATCGGGGCAGGCTACATTGGGCTAGAGATGGGCTCAGTTTGGAACCGGCTTGGTTCAGAAGTAACTGTGGTAGAGTTTGCTCCTGATATTGTGCCAAGCATGGATGGGGAAGTTCGCAAGCAGTTCCAGCGTAGTCTGGAGAAACAGAAGATAAAATTTATGCTCAAAACTAAGGTTGTAGGAGTTGATACGTCCGGTGATGGCGTGAAGTTGACAATTGAACCAGCATCTGGTGGTGAGCAGACAACACTTCAAGCTGATGTGGTTCTTGTCTCAGCTGGTAGGATTCCATTCACTGCTGGACTTGATTTGGATAAAATAGGTGTGGAAACTGACAAAGGTGGGAGAATTTTAGTGGACGATAGGTTTCAAACAAATGTTTCTGGTGTGTATGCCATTGGAGATGTAATTCCAGGGCCAATGCTTGCCCACAAGGCTGAAGAGGATGGAGTTGCATGCGTAGAGTTTATAGCTGGCAAGCATGGGCACGTTGACTATGATAAGGTCCCTGGAGTTGTTTATACACACCCTGAGGTTGCTTCAATTGGTAAGACTGAGGAGCAAATCAAGGCACTTGGCATTAGTTATCGTGTTGGGAAATTCCCATTCTTGGCAAATAGTCGTGCCAAGGCCATAGATGATGCTGAAGGGATTGTCAAGATACTGGCTGATAAGGAGACGGACAAAGTACTAGGAGTCCACATCATGGCACCTAATGCTGGGGAGCTTATTCATGAGGCAGCAATCGCCCTTACTTATGATGCGGCAAGTGAGGATATAGCACGTGTGTGCCATGCACATCCAACAATGAGTGAGGCATTGAAAGAAGCTGCCATGGCAACTTATGACAAGCCCATTCACATATAAGAGATTTTCATTTGTTGTTGTAATTTTTGTCTTAGTCCACTTGTGTTTTTCCCATCCCATTCATCATTCACTTAAGCAGATGGAATAATTGAATAGAAATTTTCTGTTCAATCATTTATATCTATTAGCGAGAAATAATTTCATGTGTATTCATTCATCAATGTCATACTTGCTAAGTTGAAGAAGTACACTTGCACAGGCGGGAGTTACTTAGTTTTAGTAACAGGTGCCTTTGTGCCATAATGTATCAATATGAGTGCAGTTAATTGATTTTTCTCCAAGTTTTGCTGTCAATTTTCTTTATGTATTTCAATAGGTCATGATATGATAAACTCCAAGTTTTGCTGTCAAATTTCTTTATGTATTTCAATAGGTTATGATATTATAAAACTGTTGGTTAGATATTGAACTTGTTCTGGGCTTCTGCCAAGTTTTTAATAGTGTGTACGCCCAACACAGTCATACAAGAGTATAAGTTAATCTTTCGACATCATTATCTCATAAGGTTAGCTCTTCAGATTATACATTTGCCTGCACCTTACTAACCATGTATTGTGTGGCATTTCTGTAGCATCAAATTGTGAACTAAACTTTTACCCTTCCTGCTGCGACAGCTGCAGCATTTTCTACAGCAGAAGAGGAGCAGACAGCAAGCTTCTGGCTTCATTGTTGTTACCATCCTGTTCTGATTCTTGTGAATAATATACTTTTTCAGGAATAGTGAGATGAAAGAGAGGTTTTCTTGCACGGAAACACCCACCAAAGTTTGTTTCTGTGTGGGACAAGGAAGCCAAATCTCTATGCTGAACTTGTCAATTGGGGGAAAATAGAATAATCTCTTTAGTTTTTGAGGAATCTAATCTTGTTTAATGGTCTTTCTTGTCAATACCTTATCTCTGCTATGATGATCAGTTGAAAACTTTCGGGCCTAGCAAATGGATGGTTTGAATGAAGACTTGAAAGTCCTCATTCTTTCGATGAGACACTGATTCCACAAAATCCATCCAACAATTCGGAATATACCCCTGTAAACCAATGATAATGTAACACTTTTCCTAGACATATTACTGTTTTAGCATCTTATGCACTTTAGTTACAAGTTGACTATTTTGACGGTATGATCACAAACTGAAAGTCTAAAGATATTATGGACAGGATACTCACCCTTTAAGCACTAGATACTCCTGACATTATAATAAACCTGTAATAAATGAGCATATATTCAATACTAGACAAAATATTTAATGCAAACAACCTTGTCATGACTCGCTAATCCTTGAATTTTGCAGTATATGTAAGAGCTAAAAGACGACAGACAGGCAGCAAGACGAGGTCACTGCATGAGAAATACAAAGCATGGTATGTTTCTGCAGTTTCTCATCCTTTTCATTCACAGTAGCAGTGTTACTGTTGACTGTTGCTTCGTTTGCAAGTATGCGTGTCCATGAAAAGACATCAGAAAGTGACATCAAGGCTATCTGCGAAAGCACCATAATTCCTGCATATTGTTTCAAGCTCTTTAAATCTGATCCTCGACTAGTCTCTACAGATCTTCCAAGCGTCGCAACTATCCTAATCGTCAAAGGGCAGGACAAGCTCAACAGAACTGAAAAGCTGATCAAGACACTTATCAAGAAAGCTTCTCCAAAACCACCTCCTGGTGGAGGACCTAGTTTAAAGGAGAGGTATTTATCATGTTCCGAGAACTACGACGATGCATTAGCTGATATATTGGAAGCAAAGCAATTTATAATCTCTCATGATTACTTTGGTGCACAGATTCACGCATCAGCTGTGTTGGATGATATTGTTACTTGTGATGATGACTTGACAGATCCAACACCTGATCCATCACCACTAGCAAGACATAATATGGATGCTAGTCGTCTTTCAAGAGTCATTTTAGCTGTTATTAATCATCTGCATGGATAATGTACTCCTTTTTTTTCTCCAAAAAAAGGGAATAGGCAGGATTTTCTTCGCCTTTTATCCCTGTTTAAGCCCCTTTGTCTTGGAAGAAGTTTCTATTTCTAGTATCTTTGCAACAATCAAGAGTATGGGGTTATAACTTCAGCTTTAGCTTTAACTCCAAAGCTCAAGGGTGCTACTTCAGCTTTTGGAGCCGCTGATCTAAAATATATAAAGGTAGAAAGAAATCCCATCTTCTTTTCCCCAAGTCTATAGGCCCTGTACGGATGGGCCTAGGCTGGCCCAAAATATTCGCATTCGACCGGAGTTCAATGGGCCTTAAGCCTAAGAAAGACAGTCAAGAGTAGCTACAAGAAAATACCAAGAATCAATATAGAAAAATGGAAAATGCATATCCTGTAATTTGAAGTTGAAAATTTCTAAAATATAAATTTGACTAAACTAAAAATTCATATTTATGGTTGCAAATTAATGTATTATCTAAATGAAAAACTACTAAGGACAAATTGGGTAAAACCATTAAACTGTATCAAAAATTTAGAAAGAAATGTACAAGGCTATTTTTCTAAAGCTTTTGTTGGTTTTGCAAATTAAAAGATGCATTTGAATGGAAAGGTCTCAACTTTTTTGAAACGGTATGAAAATACTCCCATTTTTTTCACAACCAAGGCAAGAATAGATAAGTTTTAGAGGTATATCCAACAACTGTTGGATACCAAATCAATACCTAATTTGTAATTAAAACTCCATAAATAGCATTGAAATTGATAATTATAACTTTATTTGGTTACCATTAAGAACTCTTTCCTTTTCTATTTTAAGTCATTCGGAGATTTTATATAAGGGTCACAAAAGAGCAAAGACAAGAACAGTTCATGTTCCAAGCATTAAAAGAAGAAGCAAAGATGGTTTCTTTCTGTAGTTTTTCCTCCATTAGTTTGTTAGTAGTGTTGCTAATTACCCCTTCTTTTGCAAATCAAAATGGATATCAAGAAAACATCTCACAAGGTGACATCAAAGCCATCTGTTCAAGCACCATAGTCCCTGATTATTGTTTCCAACTCTTCAAGTCAGATCCTAAACTAGCCTCTGCTGATCTTAAAGGCGTTGCCAATATCCTTCTTGATAAAGAACAAGGCAATCTCCAACAAACTGCTAATGTTATTAAGGAACTCATCAAGCAAGCTTCTCCAAAGCCACCTCCTGGTGGTGGTCCTAGTTTAAAGGAAAGGTACTCGGAATGTTCTGAGACCTATGGAGACGGACTAGAAACTGTCAAGCAGGCAAAAGGGTATATCAGCTCTGGTGACTACTTTAGTGCACAAACTCAAGTATCTGGACTATTGGATGACATTGGTACTTGTGATGATGACTTGAATAAGGCAACATCTGATGCTTCTCAACTCCCAAAGCTTAATCAAGACAATATTTCTCTGAGCAGAGTCATCTTAGCTGTTCTTGCTAAACTGCGGGGATAAAGCTGGTGAACCACTTCAAAGCATGCAGTTCAATTTTCGTGTATGAGCTAAACCAGATAAATAAACATTATAAAGAACCTTTCTGTCCTATTGCTTGTATTTCTTTCTTAATACAATTCTAAACTTTTTAATTTTCGTTAAGAAAGAAAGCGTGATCACTTTCTGTCTGAAATTCTCTACCAATCTTGCAAATCTGGTAGAATCTGGAGTCACTCTCTTAAGGCTTATTAATATGACAGGTCATGTTTATTTCATTGCTGCCTTCCAGTTTAAATATGGTATTTCATACTAGAATGAATATGAGAAGAACCTATACCAAACAGTTTCCCTCAGATTTGGAAAACGATAGCAGATCATCTATCTTACCAGTCTCTACAAAGCTCAATGAACCAAAAGCTAAATCATAACTTGTCAATTACAGAAATGCTGAATTAAGGTTAATGTGTCTTGCTCCATTATATTTAACCTGGTGTGTCTTTTGGCTAGGGAATTTTGATCTTTCTTTGCCCTGCGAAGATATGAGCTCAGACTACTTGCTCAGATCTAAGTTTGAGATATCTTTTCCCTAAACAGATCCTGCACTTCTGTTAAATCCAACACATTTCAGGAATCCGGACTATGTCCTCAAAATTATCAGATTGCAGGGTTGAGTCATTCCACGCAAAGACACAAATTTGATCAAAACTAAGCATAGACCAAGATGAGAACTCTCTTCCTTAACCCAACCTACAAAGAATTCAGAGTTCCTACTCCAGTCATCAATAAACATCATCAGAGCAATCACTGCAATAACGAACTGAGATCTATATCGTAGAATACTAGTGGGTTTTTGACTTGAATGAACTAAGCATCTATCCTTGGCTTTGGAAGGAGAATTGGTTTAGTCCCAAGCAGCCATAAATTCTCTTCCTTAGCGTACTTGCTATTGACCAAACTCCATTTGAAAAGATGTAATTTTGAAACCATCTACCAAGGCTACACAATCATTGGTGATAAACTGGTGATTTCAACAATGTGAAAATTACATCGTAAGTTACACGAAAAGAAGAATAAAAAACGTCACATTTGAACTTATTTGCAATAGCTCTTCCTGGCAAAACAAGAAACAAACATCTGGGAAGTTCATCACAACCACACACTAATGCTTATTCCGAAATTCCAAACCTAGCAAACTTCTCTCCAAGAGGATAACAGCAAGTAGAGGAATGGAAGTATACATCTTGTTTTTAAAGGCGAACAGTAGTGGGCTTGTAGTCAACGACAAGGACTTTTTCCAACGCAGGCAAGAATGAAGAGGCATATTCAACATGAGCAGGATGAGCTATATATTCTGCAATGCCCTCTGTACTCTCAAACGTCGATACGAAAACATGAGTGAATCCCTGATGCAGGTTCTCAATGCTCACATCAGTACCCCTGCCAAATCGTTCCATTGACAATTAAACTCATCAGTGGAATATCTACCACATAATTCCAATAAAATATATGTATATTTTGGAAGCTAAAATAGATTCATATCCACTACTAAGAAAATCTTCCCTCGCTTATTCCCTGGAAACATCATTAACTCAAACCAACACATTGGGACAAAACACAGAGCAAGTTCAGAACTTTTTCCGTAAAACGAGTTGCAAATGTTATTCCAATTAGGAATTAAGCAGAAACCTAGCGAGCATAACTGAAAAAAATCACAAGATTAAGGAGACGGAAACACGCAGGAAATATCGGTAGCGAGGGGTATGCAGATGCTTACCACTCAAAAGCCTTCATGGGTTCGATGAGATTGACGAGATTAGCATAACCTTTAATGTGGTTGTCAATTTGCTCAGGTAAAATATCGTCTTTGAACTTGGCGAGCAATATGTGCTTCACCACTGATTTTGCTTCCTCCATCTTTAAGGCTAGCTTTAAAGAATTTGGGTTCCTCTTTATCGACAGAAAAGTCTAGTAGTTGCCTGCCACTACCTTTTTATTTATTTAATTTTATTATTATTTAATTAAGTAGTGGCAACAACTCTTATTTATTTATTTGTAAATATTCGTTATTTTAATTTCAATTCTAAGTTAATTGAAACAAAGTTTTACACTTTTACTCTTATAATAAGAATAAGAATTCTATAAAATATGGTTATTTTATAATTTAAAATAATCATCTTTTAATTCATTAGTATTAAAATATTATTCTTTTAAATAGAAATTCAAATTAATAATAATAATAGTTTTTAGATAATAAAAATATTTTAAGAGCATAATAATCAAATATTTTAAGGCAAAACCAGAAGGGTAAGGACTTGACACTCTACCTTAAGCTGTCTCACTGCACAAACACTTGGCTTCCTCACAACAACTCAACAAGAAGTATATAATAACCTTATCGGGACGAAGTACCATTCACACAACTCTCAAAAAATGGCATCTTTAGCTCAGCAATTTACAGGGTTAAGATGCCCAACACTCTCTACTTCGATTCTCACAAAAAAGGCGACATTTTTATCTTCTTCAAAGCACAAAAGGTCCAACTTTGTAGTGGCAGCTGTGGCTATATCTAATGCACAGACTAAGGAAAGGCAGAAACTCAAGCAGCTCTTCGAGGAAGCCTATGAGCGTTGCCGTACTGCTCCTATGGAGGGGGTTTCGTTCACTGTTGAAGACTTCAACGCTGCTCTTGACAAGTATGACTTCAATTCTGAGGTTGGAACCAAGGTTAGTTGCAAGTTTGATTCTTTTTCTTTGAATTTGTTTTGGGCTGTGGAATGGAAAATGGGTTTCAGTTGTAATCGTGTTTGTGTGTTGTATGGTGCTTGGATTGAAGTGGCCATCAACAAAATTCGAATGTTTCTTATTCACTTCTTTTAATAGTTCAAAGCGAGAAATGAGTATTCTAAAGTGAATTTCTCAACAAGTTGAATGGCTTGAGGGGGTTTTGTTAATAAGCTTTCTTGCGAAATTCTTCAGAAAAAACTGGAGAAGAACTGCTTCGATTGTTCTCGTGAAAAAGTATTTTGATGATTTTTAGAGATAATTGTGCTCGTACACATGTGATCAGGTAAAAGGTACAGTTTTTATGACTGATGCCAATGGAGCTTATGTTGACATTCCTGCAAAATCTTCTGCATACTTGCCTGTTCAAGAGGCATGCATTCACAGAATCAAACACGTGGAAGAAGCTGGTATAGTTCCTGGCGTGAAAGAGGAGTTTGTGATTGTTGGGGAAAATGAAGTTGATGATAGTTTAATCTTGAGTTTAAGGCTGATCCAGTATGACCTTGCATGGGAAAGATGTAGGCAGCTTCAAGCTGAGGATGTCACAGTCAAGGGTAAGGTGAGTACTTTCCACACTTTCTTTCTTCACCTGAGCTTCAGGATCCCTTTTTTTATTAAATACTTACTTGATATGTTACCTAAGTTCCTTATTTGAGACAAATGCTTGAAATGGTGCAAAAGGGACTTAGTTGCATGGCTTCTCATTCTTGTAACTCCTAATTATGTACTGCAATTCATACAACTGTGCAAATTTTTATTTTTGACAAGTAATCGTCCAAGTTATTGCTTTGAAGCTTACAAGTTCTGTTTAATTGCTTGTAATGTTTTAAATGGAAATATATGCAGGTTGTAGGTGCAAATAAAGGAGGAGTGGTTGCTCAAGTAGAGGGCCTGCGAGGATTCGTTCCTTTCTCACAAATATCATCGGTTAGTTCTCGCCTCTGACTTTTAGTTTTTCAGTCTCGAATGAGAAAGATGGAGGGGGGGAAGATGGAGGGGGAGGGGATTCATTGGTGATCTTTTTGTGTCATTCAAGGTACTGTATATATGTCTGTGTATAACATCATGAAAGGACAGACTTTGGACAAAAAAATGGGACGTTTTGTCAGTTTCGAGAAACAAAACTCATCTTAGAGTATATATATCCTATCTCCTTTTGTTGCCTGCTCAAGTTAACTCTTACATATTGATTGAATAATATACTAATGACACAGCTTATGTTCAGAAAACAACTGGAGAAGAACTTCTCGGTAAAGAGCTTCCTCTCAAGTTTGTTGACGTTGATGAGGAACAGGCTAGGCTAGTCCTCAGTAACCGCAAGGCCATGGCAGACAGCCAGGCACAACTAGGCATTGGCTCAGTTGTGATTGGAACTGTTCAGAGCCTGAAACCATATGGTGCCTTCATTGATATTGGTGGTATCAATGGACTTCTTCATGTCAGTCAAATAAGTCATGATCGGGTCTCTGATATTGCAACAGTTCTTCAACCCGGTGATACACTCAAGGTGAGTTGAATATTAGCTGGTAATTTGATCCTCTACCTCTAGAGAGAAGCATTTTCTGCGTTTTATATGTCGTACAGCATTTAACCATTTCATCGTGTAGGTCATGATACTGAGCCATGATCGTGAGAGGGGTCGAGTAAGTCTGTCAACCAAGAAGTTAGAACCAACTCCCGGTGATATGATTCGGAATCCAAAGCTTGTTTTCGAGAAGGTGATGTCCAAATTTTGAGATTGAATTTGTAGGTTATTGGCACATGTGATGGTGAACTATAGTTTTGGTTTCTTGCACAAATCTAAGATTATGTTTTTGTTGTTTAAAGTATGCTTGTGTCTGTTTTTCTTTTATGTCATCTTCTTCTTATTTTAATAGGCCGAAGAGATGGCGCAGACGTTCAGACAGAGAATTGCTCAAGCTGAAGCTATGGCTCGTGCAGACATGCTGAGATTCCAGCCTGAGGTACTTTCTAAACTGAACACATCTTTGGTTTTTAACAATCAAGAAGCAGTAGGCGAGCATTTAAGAGGTCAGCCCATTGTGAGGACATGCATTAGACTGAACAGTCAATCTAATTTTTGTTAGATTGACTAGTGATTTAAATACTTGTCTCTGAGAAAACTTTAGCTAGATTGGTTCATTTTCCTCCATCGAATTGTGATTATTTGACCTTAACGGGACGACAAAACAAGCTGAGGGAGATGGCAAGAGGCACTATTCCATGTTAATATTAGAGTTGATTAAAATTACAATTACTTCCTGTTAACATGAGGTAATCCTTTGATTCAGAGTGGACTAACTCTCAGCTCTGATGGGATCTTGGGGCCACTCTCATCAGACATGCCAGAAGAGGGCTTAGACTTGAGCGACATTTCTGCCGTGGAAGAATAGCGACCTGCCACGGAAGAGGAGCAATTCGAGTTTGTCATTTCTGAATAGAACTTGCAATGACAAGCCACTCGGTTACTGTCCAGATTTGTTTGTATTCTTCAGCAGAAGCTCTGGTGAGAGCCTTGAAAAGATGAAAACAAGAGGCTTAAACTTAAATGAGATCCTATCTCAGTTCATATTATGGCCACAAGAGAGAAAAAGAAGATGGTACTTGTACAACTTGATCCCTATCTATAGTTGAAAAAGGAGAACTTGTGCCTGTAGAATATGAAGAAGCAAAATATAAGTGCAACATCAACCAAATCTCTCTTTCCTTATCCTAATGCAATAAATACCAAAGCAAGGAACATTTAGACACCTCTGAATGATTGCAAAGCAATAACATATAAGAAGCATATGCAAACTATTTCTTAAACTATCTCATTCTTTACACAATACAATTGAAGGAAGAGCATCTCACGGGCAGTATGGGTCGGTAAGACTTCAGCTCCCCACCTTATTTTACAACCCTAAAGAAAAACAAACAGAAACTAAACAAGTAGCCAAGAATTGGATAGAATCCGGTGAGTAAATTTTGGTTCAGCTCAAGAAATCTAGTGGGTTAGTTTAAGATTGCTCTTGCGTAAAGCACATTATCTGATTAAGATTGACAAACAAAATCTCTCTCAAAAACACCAATGAAAAGCCGAACATCCAAAATAGTTTTTATAAAAGTTGTACGTTGAGAAGCCAAATCAGAGTATTGATGGTACATCTTTATTTCTACATGAAACTGAATTTCCTCTTTCCATCCTATTTGGAAAGCCATAGCTTCCGCCTTTTAAATTGTAGAGATTCCAAGTGGCTTTCTTTACAGATAATTGCTTACACATGGAAAAGTTATTATTATAAAACACCATTTACAAAATGAAGCTTTTGCAAGCCTCATTGTCCATTCACCTGGAAGCCCCATATTGCACAAATAACAGCCTGCAATTGCAGGCCGTCCATCGCATATTAACTTAACTTGGCATATACAGTAGATGTCTCCACACTATCTACAAGTGAACATAATCAGCAGTGAGTGATCATATCATGCTTCTCAACTCAGCCTTCAGTTGATTAAAGTCTTACTGCAAGTTTCAGTCTTCCAAACATTCCCCTTGGTCTCCAACCTTTGTTTGTTGAGATATTTAAGTGGAACCTCCACATGAAAACTAGCATGGCAAGGCCACAGTACTGAGACATCACTTGCAATTATGAACAAATCCACAAATCAGCTCAAATCAAAGCCCGCATCAGCATTTATAGCGTATAGCAACTTTGTTTCCAGCTGCTCCTTGCTACATAAGAAACATTAAACAAGATAATTGGTAAACAAGGATTGACCAATCGTACAAAATTTTAGCATATGCACTACGAGAAGAAATAAATTAGTTCAGGAACACCAAAAAGAGACTTCAAGTATAGCCATCTTATCCAGGAAATAACAAACAGTAAAGAATGTATAGTTACACAATTGCTCCCCTCATATGTAATCTGCAAAGGTTGAGTGGTGCAATGACAAAGTGCAATGGATTCCTAAAATGCACAAAATTCATTGAGTGCTACTATATTTTATCATCTAACTTTTTGTCGCACATCAATTCATCTCGCTTATAATAATTCAAGGGATATGCAAACAAACCTTCTATAAGGTGGAAGCTTCAGAAGATTCATACAAGTAGCTGATGTTGGTAAGCGGTCGAGAGCTTCCTCTGTCGCACTGCCAGAAGCCCTAAAAGAAAATGCCAGCAAGAGATATTACAATCTTTAAGGATATAAAGATCAAAGTTTTTGTACCTAGATAAGGCCAAAGTAACTAAATAATCTTGCCAGCCAATCTTTTCAAAAATATCACCTCTGTATGCAAAACAATGGCTCAAGGTATTTGAAACCAAGTAGGGGTCCTCGTGAGCATCCCGTCACAAACCTGGAAGATTTTTGCAGTCAAATCATGTTGAACATGCATTCACAATTGAACAAAAAGTTGATAACCAATGTAAAAGTACAGTCAACCTTTCAAAACATAAAATTTATTAGGGAAGAGGAAACTCACTTCAAAAATTTCTTTTGATTTTCCATTGTAAAGCCTTTAAGAACTTCCCAGAAGATCTCAATAACATAATGCTCCTGTTAAGAAATGGTAATTTCAGGTCAGACAAATGTCTCATCCCATATAAAGGGAGGCCAAACAATAGACACATTTCGCAGCAAGATCCAGAACCCTAAATCATTTTCCAGAAGAACATCAAACAAAGATTCCTTTTTAATTAAAATGGATGCTGCTGGGAATGTTGAATTGGGAGAAAATGGAATAGTAGACGTTCCAAATCAGTTTCTCACTAGAAAGATAAAGAAAAGACAGAGAGAAGAAAAGATCAGAAAGAAGAAAATGTAGAGAACAAATGACAATTCTGGAATTGGCAAAAAACTCATCTAAGAAATTGTAGTAATAACTAGAAAACCTGGATGCTTGATGTGATAACTTGTTGGATTTACCTACATATATTCTAAGAAGTTTGTTTCAAAATCTACGATTTTCTTTGTCCATCTTTATTTTTTATAATATTTATGGTTTTCTCTGGTGCAAAAAAAAATTAATTACCAGAAAACAATATGAACAAAATCTAATTTCTAAAACCGGTGCATCATCTACATTTGAAGCCAACACTGCAATCTCCCACTGAAATATCATTTCAGAACAATGTCAAAAAACAAAAAGAAACAAACTTACACTATGGTAACCGCCAGCATAATTGGTATGTGTACGAAGATCATCAATATCCAAGCTGTCAACTGAGCCGGAGATCAGGAGCTGTAAACTCAAAAACATAGGTCAAATGGGTAAGTACATTATTGGAATAAACATGCTCTTCCATTTTACTTCTTTTCTGATCAAATTTGGGGAGAGGCTCCAAACAACCAGCAAGTGAATGTTCACAAACTGCCAATGTCATTGATCAATGGAATTCCATTGGTCACTGTAAATGAATGTGATTTCTCATCTAAAATCTAATTACTGTCCAACATGCCTTTTTATATGAGTTCAAAGAAGCAAACAACCATTTCAGTCCAACATGTCTTTTTATATGTGTTCAAAGAAGAAAATGACCACTTCATTCACAGATTGAGTTATAATTAAAAATTGGGTGAACATACCTGAAGTTCATGCTCATTAAACATATCAATCCAATCTTTCTGTATAAGCTGTTGAAACCCCCTCAAGAAATGGGAACTTTGTTGACGTATCTGTAAGTGAGAGTGATTCATACCACAAAACCGTTAACAGTATGACAGAACATCAGGAACAAGGATGATTTCAGAATCAACTGTTGGAATAGTATAAAGTGAAACAAAAAATACCTGAAAATTTAATCGATGATTGGATACAAGATGGATAAATGTAATAACGTTCTCATTAGTGACTCGAATGTTTCTACCCCCAGGAAGCAACTCTTCTTCTGTTTGCTCCCCATACTCGTTATTCACAATTACAAAGTAGAGCTCCAACTGAGAAATATCACCTTGATAATGCTGTAGATGGCACAAGTACGAGCAATCATAAGATAAATAAGCAACAAGAAAAGAAACTCAAAACATAAAACTATCTCCAACAACATCCACATCAAAAAGCACCAAGTCGCCTCCTCAGATGGACTGAACAGTAAAACAACCTCTTCAAACTGTTGTTCATTCTCAGATTTAAGGAAAACCTGAGCGTACTATTACATGTTTGAGTTGGAGAAAATAAAGCCTAACACTTGAGTAAGTCAAACATAAAACCATCTCCAGCAACATCCACATCAAAAACCACCAAGTCGCCTCAGATGGACTGACCAGTACAACCACCTCCTCAAACTGTTGTTCATTCTCAGATTTAAGGAAAACCTGAGCTTACTATTACATGTTTGAGTTGGAGAAAATAAAGCTTACACTTGAGTAAGTCAAACAGTCTGAAATTAAGCACATCATAACTAGACTGCAGATTTCTATTTTAATAGAGCATTTGCTAGCATTTTATTTATGACTAATGAAACTATCAACACTGGAATACATGGTAAGAACTATGTAGCACGATACGCATCTCCATTAACAATTCACCTTTTCACAGTAAAAGAAGGATAAGAACAGGATACAAGCCAGGCCACAAACAACCATAAGAAAATAAATTTACCTTTAGAAAAATAAGGTGGCGATATAATTCTGGATCCAGTGAAGGCAAGTCATTCAAGTAGTTATGCCTGATCAATCAGAAGAGGTACACATCATACAGAGTCATAGGAGCAGTGAAATAATTCATAACAGCAAGGCATTTTAGCATTCAAGCCCATCAACGGCACTCTTAATGAGTAGACAATGAAAATTAACCGATCCAGATAATAAAGAACCTTAAGGAGGACTAAATAACATTGGCTCTAAAATAACTAGACGCTAAGTTTAACCTTAACGAGGACTAAATGACATTGGCTCTAAAATAATTAGACGCTAAGTTTTAGTTCTTTGAATGGAAACAGCAGTTTGAAAGCAAGTGTTAGAGTTAATACATACTTTAGTTTCAACTTGCTCAGGAAGAATGTTGCAAAAGGGATATCAACAAGAATGCCTTCAAACATAGCCTGCAAAAGTATATTTCCAAGGAAATGAATGAAATCCAAAGTAAAATATTATTAGTTGGCCATATGTGAAGATATGCAAGCTAGAAGTAACCACAGAGGTAGACCTAAAGAGATGTCTTCCCTTTTACACCTCGAATAATGGCCACGAATTTTATTAGACTATTTAACTAACCATAACAAAGAAAAAGGATGGCACCAAACCTTGGCAAGTAGGGTTCCAAGAAAATGGAAAAACTGGAGGTGTTGTTCATGTATAAGTCCTGATCCAGGATTTGGGTAGAGTAGATGATCAGCCGTTTCCTGAATATATGCAAGCAAACACAACATAAACTGCCAGGTATATAAATAAAACAACAGCACAGAACAGATCGCAACTGCATAAACCACAGCTGAGGGCATACAATAAGCAACAAAGGAATAAGTGTAAACTCCAAACAAAGAAATTCCTTCAAATTAGTATCCAATTATGTTGATCCATCGGCAGCGTTCTTGGAGAAAATTAGAGAGTCTTAAACCTTGGAAAAAAAATAGAGGGTCCAGGTATAAGTGCCTTCACAGAGAGTTAATTAATATGCCATCAGAGAGGCTCCAACCCTTTCAAAGATCAAGTATATCATAACGAGACCTAGAGAGCTACTAATTACATCAAGACCTTACACCTAAAGTGATTAAACAAACATTAACCCCTTATACCACCAATCAGACAGCCCCAGGAGTCTTGGAAAGGCTTCAAGTTATTGTTCCAGTGAATCCCATCCTTAACTTTCTTGATATGCCATACTTCAATTCTCATCAAGCCAATGCTTCCAAATTCAGAAAGTACAGCGCTAACTTGATACCCCACTGGATAATGGTGATTTCAGTCATTTATAACCTGACTGATAATGATATTTTAAGTAACAACAGAGCAATCAGCTCAATATTCCATAACTTGACACCACTGCTAGATTTATGAGTCACTGAAAAGTAATGTGATGGAGGACAACCACAAGAATCTAAACTTATCTTCTCTATTTACTTCTCTTCTTTCTCTAATAAGTAGATTCACTTTCCGCTCATTTATTTAAATACCTCTACATTGGCAGTCATCTGCAAAAATCAAGCTGCTAGGACATCCAACATAAATGAGGAAAAAAAAACTTGGAACAAACTAAGTTGAAAGGTATTAAATTTAGTGCTAGAGTTATCTGCATCTTCGATGGGAAATGAATGGATTATGCTTCAAGTGGCTTATATATGAGGGGTGACACCATCTTCAAAACTTAAATCTTGCTTCTAGTCAATGTGGGAATTCAACACACTTAACCAAAAATATCTAAGTTCCATTTTTTCTCCAATAAGATTTATTTATGCTTCTGAAGAGAAAAATCAGTTTTAATCTTATTCACGTACAAGCAAGAGACTTCCAAGATACTCCTCGCTCTCTATCTGGAAATAAAGCAAGCACTGATTGCTTTTTAGAGTAATAGTCCCTGGACTTTGTATTTAAATATTCCAGCAGAGTAAAAGAATATCTTTAGGATTTGCATGTAGAAACTAATATGCTAAGGGAATTCCATTCTTGACATAAGTGTGTACACGCAAACATAAATAGAAGGAGAAAGAAGCAGAGGAAAGAAAGAATAAAGCAGAAGATAGACCTTGAATAAGCCATACTGCACATCAAAGGCTGCTCGAGTAATATTTTCCATGAAATCTTTAAAGATTCCACCACCATCAATGCCAGCCTCCTCAACTCCAAACTCATTTACAAATGATACACGAATCTACATGTGACAAACAACAGTAACTGTTTTAAGAAACAGAATTCTCTAATACAAATATAAACACAGACAAGAACATTACCAGGCCTCTAAGATCCTCTTCAGATAATGCACTCATCTGACTGTAAGCATCTTCTAGAATATGATCACGTCGTATTCTAAATCTATTTCTTGTAAAAACACCATGTGATCCATGTCTTTGCCTTACTGCTGATAGTTGCGACTGGAAAGACAAAGTTTGTGGCACATTTCAACCAAGAAAATGCAAATCCAAATTAGCATTCAGCTATTGACCTCCTCTAAAGGGGAAATTCAGGACGAGTATATAAATGGAAAAGGAAGGGTAGATATATAAAGAAACATTCATAATAGCCACCTTAACTCTCTTGCTGACAATTTAAGAAATTAAACCTAATTTAAGCATAGTCACACAAGATAAACTACTTACATTAAATATTTTAACCCTGCTTGTGAAGGGTATCAAAAAAGGAGCTCTCTTTAATATGTCATTTGCCTTGGTCCCATCAATTACAGCCTGTAAAAGAAAATGCAAGAAAATCAAGATTATGATGTTCCATTCCAGATCATGAAGAACTCTGGGAGATGCCATTACCTGAGAAATGAAAAAATCATCCACACCGTCGGCATGGAAGTCACTGGACGGTGTGAATTGTCTTCTATTATTCCAATCTTGTAACTACATCATGAAGTTCAACAATTTCAAGCAACAAAATGCCAGATATATGTATCAAATGAAAATAATAACATTCCATGACTGACGAACAATATTTATCTCATTAGACCGGAAAAGCCTAACAATTACCTGAGAGAGGAGCTCAGAGGCTACAATACCAACTCTTTTTTTAATGGATTCAACAGGGTTCCGCTTACTGGCAGAGGTGCTAGCAGCAGGTTTTACCGAATTGTTATGTGCCATAGGATTCACCCATAAGAGCTGCCATAAGGCCTACAGAAAACAGCAAATGCACAGATGTCAACTGATATTATCATTATTAAACAGGTTCTAAAATCTAGCCACTAAGAGTAATAATCTCCACCTTACACATCCTTTTTCAGACATGTTCAATTGCAAATGGTCAACGAGAACTCACCTGTCTCAGTATAATAATTAGGGAGCGGATGTCATTTAGTGATAGTGGCTTCTCCTGCTCATAGAACTCCTCATTATGAACAATTGTAAGCATATGCCTGTTTGATCATCAGGAGTAAGATAGAAATATCTACTTCCACCAGAAGAAAGAAAAACTAGGCATTTGAAGGAACATGTCCAGTTGGATAGGTTCTTCTAAAACATCGTGTTGTTCAATGTCAAAACTGATTCATCATGAAATGGACTGCTATAAAACAAAGCAAATCGAAAAAAAAAAGCCATCAAATTAAGAAGAGAACACTTACTTGTAAATAGGACAGAAAACAGCGAGAGGTAAAAGCCAACCGGGAGCTTCTCTTGGTAGATATGATAACTGCTCTGATAAGAATGACCATTTTTGGTTTTCATGACAACGCTTCATAAAATTCCAAAGAACTCGAACAAGTTCAGTTCTATAAGCTAGTACAGTCATGATCCGCTCAAGGGGTAAAGTGTCAAAGGTAACATGCAAGAATGCACAAGCAGCCCCAATAGCTGCAACGCCTGTTTCATCCAGTTGACTATTTGAATCTTTCATTGGCGAAATTCCTTCAAACAGAACATTTGTCTGCTCAAAGGCAAAGTATCAAATTGTTAGTTGGTTGCCTCAATGTAGAAGTGTTATTATTTATTGAGAAAGAGTATCAACATGAATACCAGTTGCAAAAGAAAGCGTGAATCTATAGCATTCATAATCTGTTTCTCTAAACTTCTACTCAGAACTACTCCCATTTCATCAGGCAGGGTCACCTCATCCTCACTCAGCCCAGAACCTGAAGTCCTCAATCAACTCAATTAACTCGTTGTACAAGAGTCAAATAAATGGACCACACTAAAGAGTACATACTTTCTTTTGTTTCCTGACTTGATGCTTTCATTGACGGAAGTGCCTCCAACAGGAAAGTTGTGACAGCTGCAATATCAATGGCCTAATTGGAGGAAATTAGTTGCAGAATGTAAAAATCTTAGATACAACTAAAGCAAGATGACTAACACAGAAAACATTACATCAAGTTCTAAGTAACCCAAAGGTAAGGATAATACCCAAAATGATCCTTAGATGAACGCCAAGAACTAAGATGTGTAATGTGCATTTATTTATTTTTAAAAAAAGTATTCTTGTTTATCATTTTAGTTGAGGATTTCATTATACAATTCCTTGCTCTAAACCAAAAAGAAATAATGTGTTAAACTCATTGAACCTGAAATGAGAAAGATGCCGGAATAGCATTTTGAAGTCAATGCTGAGAAGTTATTAAAAAAAGAAACAGAGAGATAAAAGAAAAGAAAAATATATGTTGTTCCTCATTCTTAGAATTGAAAATTAAACTTGGAGAGTTAACAAAAGCAGTTTCTTACAGTCAACAGCTTCTTTAGAATTCTCATTTCCCAAAAAAATATCTTGAACACTGCAAATCCTCAGACTAATAAAGAAGGAAAACTAAAACAAATTAGAACAATTGTTTACCATCCCAAATGAACAGTCAGGCAGAGATAGAGCAACTCCTGCAGTTTCTAACATATTCCCAAGGAGGCAGGCATAACCAGGATATTCAAATGATATATCATTGGGCAACACGTTAGCATGATTCTTCACACATAATGCCATTTGATGAATATAATGTTCGCTCAGACGCAAGGTTGCAAATTCCTGGATATAAATATAAAAAAAAAGCACAACTCCATTAAGTACTACACAATTGGAAAATGAAAGAAAATTAAGGAAACATGTAACACAAGGCAGCAACAATAACAAAATTAACGAGTCCTAAACTAAAAAGATAAAAATTCATCGTAGCATTTGCTTTTTCCTTGTTCTTTTATCCAATCTTCTTTCATACATGATAAACATATTAGAAAGTTATTAGATAGGCAAATAAGCAAAATACACCTCTTTCAAATTAGGAAAAAGTTGCCACAGGAATGGAATTGTCAGCATCTGAGAAGAGAAACTCCGCCGAGGATCAATACTGGAACAAATACATGGCAGCTGACCAATGTGAGAAATGATAAGGGCGACCATGCGCTCTAGTGAAGATACTTTCCCTACGGAACTACAAGCCTCTAAAATTTCCTGCGTGTCATTTCAGAATTTTAAAGTCTTAAGTAACTCATACAGGTCTAAGAAAGTTAATATAACAAAAAATACATTTCAATCTGGATGGCAGTGTTAACCTAACCATGAGAAAAGCCAATTTCTAATCAAATGATTAAAATGACCAATTTCGTTTTCAAATCATCTTTTGCGTTTGCAATATGCTGGATTATTCGGTACCAGCATCATATCATTTAATAATAACCTAATGGAAAAAGACATCCATTTTCATATCACCAGTTCAAATGTCTTATATAAGGTTTCTTAGCACTATCAGTATGAAAGGAATTTCTGGCATCCAACACACAAGAAATAAGGGGCCAGTGGGAGGGGGGGGAGGAGAAATGGGCAAGGTAGACTAAAATTGGCAAATGAGATAAGATGACTTCACTAAAAACAATTTTTATGAATTAGATTCATACTTTGCCTGCAAGAACAATTTCTCTGAGTAGAGAGTATGCATTTCTTTGCAAGAGATGATCAACAATCTTACAAGCCCATGGAAGTTTGGGGTCTATCAACAAATTTACAGTTTCCAGCAAAAAAGTTGCTGGAGCACTAGATTCCGCAGGCATCATTAAAAGTTGACCCTTCAATTGCTCTCTGCATTAAAGACAATAGAAATGAGCAACAATTGCATGAAAAATGCACTTTAAAAAAAATCACTGATATTGACTTGCCACATGTAATGAGAATTTGTAAATATCAGATACCCTAGAACAAGTGTTATGTAGGCAAAAAAGAAAATGAGAAGGTAGAAAATAAAATTCCTAAAAAACATGCTATCTTAACAAAAAGTGTGCCAGTGTAATTTGATCCTAGAGACGGTATACGTTGCTAAGCTTTGCCATCTTTAAGTATTTATTTCTCTTTCGGGCACTAAATCCTTGAACCAGTTCCTATAAAGTAATTCGATGTGTTTTAAAATCTCCATGATACAACTATAATAAAAGAGTAATCCAACTTTTCAAAACTACCTATTACATTTTGATACTATGAACATAAAGATCCAATAATTATGCCAGAACCCCCATGCTTATGTTTGTTCCATTATGATTCAGGTCCTCACCTCTTGCCCAAAAGATCAAAACATGACCTTTACGTGCAAAAACCATAAGCTGCCTATAAACCATGTCAGGGGTTTTCTTATCAAGTCACTATGGTATCTCCTATAACGACTACCGTGCTAGGTAAATTTGCAATGAATGTAGCTCCCAAAAAGCTCCTCTAACCCAAGTACATATCTCTCTATTGTCCAGAACAATAGGGATATACATGGCCTAGAACCCAAAACCAACAGCTGCAGTCAATTCAGTAACTATCCTAAACAAGACTTTAGGATTCAACTGATGGAAGATATCTTTCATTGTACATTAGTTATATGTAGAGTACATAAGGTCAATTGCTTCTTAAATATGAACAAGCAATATAATACCAGATTTCCAATTAAATCTTTGCCAAAGAAAAAGAGACAAGAAGAGGTAAGCTAAATCCATTCATGCGTGCAATAGAACATCTTCTGCAAATATGATAATCAATGTCCTGAATAGTATACAACTTCACCTGGAAATGGTGTAGAAAACTTGGAAGGCACACAGGGTAACATTTATAACTATTCAACTCTTCATTTTGCCACAAGATACTACAATTGGATAAGGATCACTTATACAAGCAAATCAACAGAAAATATGTCAACAATATATCTATGCCCAGTGCTAATTAGAGATAATTAATGAAGAAGACTTCACAGAACCAACCGGTTTTGATGCAAGGCCTGGATACATGTAAAGGCAAAACGTTTCACTCTGTAGTCGACAACAGCATGCTTACTTCGATAATCAACACCCCCAAATAGAATGATAACATCTCCTGGACCATAAGGATAAGTTGTTTAATCTACCAAACAATAACTAAACAGCAAAGGGCAGCATGCACAACAACTCAAGAATATACATACATATGGACATGCATACCATAAAGAATGTGGAAATGAAAACTAAATTGGGTGTGAAAGAAAGACAGAAAACGTGATTTAGCATTTATAAAAGTTTTGTCATTCCTTGTAATTTGCAAGGGCAATACTTACGCACTGAAGACACGTCTAACCCATATAAGTGCAAAAGAAAGACGCAAACAATACAACAGACAGGTGGCAATGCAGTGACATCACAACCTCACAAGGCATACAAATACTCCAAACAAGAGGGAAAAGAGGAAAGGTCATTTTGATCACACCCACAAAACAAAACCAAGAAGATTTAGATGTAAAGTACCGCTATCCTTAACAATATGCAGAAGCAGCTGACAAGTCACCGTCAAGGCCGCAAAATCATCACAATTTTTTGCATCAAAGAAAAACAACAGCTGGCGTAGGAACTCAGAATCTGGACCAAAACAACGCCTGAAAATTGCAAAAGCGAAAAGAAAGTCGTACAAATCCCTCAACATCAAGAGAATCGTCAAATAGACTTTGTACAAACAGTAAACGGGGTTATCACTAAACACCCACCTGTCTATATTTTGACAATGTTTTCCGTAGACAGAATAGAATTGGTCTCGAACCTCATATTGTTGAGCTTCCAAGGTCTTCCTACCTCTGAAGCATTTCTGTAAAGTACTAATAAGTTGCAACAAGTAAAATACCCAATTTTGCATTCAGATAAAGACTTCGATTTCAACCAATTACAAAAATGTAACCTGAATAGTAATAGCAGCGGAATTCTGTTGCCTCAACGACAATCGGCGATTACGCTCTAACCTAGTTTGCTCCAACAGCTTTTGCCTATCCCTCTCCTTGGAGCTCCGACCACCCAAATCTACCCGCTTCCGAGTCGTCGGGTCGCCTGTGAAGAACATTTTTGGCTCCGAAAGGAAAATTTTGATCAACGTCTATGATATAGTTGGTTTCGATTTGGAAAGGGCGAGAGAGAAGTGAATTGAACAAGAAAGGAGCTACTTTACTTGAACACCATTAATGTTCCTTCGATTTGACTTGGACTTTACATTCAATTGGGCTACCCGATTTTGATGATCTGGTAAGAGACTAGTACAAGTACAACCCAACATAAACAGCCTATTTTTAAATTTGGCCCAATGTCCTAATAGCTAGAAGCAAAGATGGCAAAAGGCCCAATTGAATATCCTCTCTACCTCACACGTCCCACTAACGGCGGATTTTTCTTTGATTGCAGGTATCCGGAGCCTCCTGCAGCGTGACTGGGAGGTCCAACTGAATCATGCCTTTCGTGAGGCCAACCAGTGTGCTGATAGATTGGCAGCTTTTGCTCGAGTTTTAAGCCGGGGACTACACTGCATCTGGGACCCACCGGAGTTTCTTTGGGAGCTCCTTCACCGTGACAAGCACAGAGTAGCGTACTCATGCCTCTCGCGCTAGTTTCATTTTCTGTTTTTCTTTCCCTTGTACTAAAAAAAAAGATGGCAATAAGCCGAGCTAGGTCAAATTTGGGCCGACTTTACCGAACTCAAACTCAAACATTCCATCACCACTGAGAAGTCCTTTTTTTTACATTTTTGTCTAATAAATTAAATATCTTTTACATTTCTTATCTTATAAACTAATTTTTATTTTTTTAAAAATCAACGTAAATTCTCTAAAACATATAATATTTTAGTAATTATTTGACACAATTTAAAATTACATAACCAAATAATTTAACAATAAATCAGAATTGAAGATTTTGAATTTGGATATTAAAAAGGAACTTTCAAATTTCAATTATAAATTCAATCAAATTTAATTCGATATCTTGAATTTAAACACAAATGAATTAAGTTTTTATGATTAATTAGATTAAGAACATTTATCAAGTACAAAATCTGATCTTTATCTTGAGTCTGAAAAATCTTGAATTTGCATAGCAAATTTGATTTTCATCTATTGATTTTAATTTAGAATTGAATTAAGTTTTCATGATTAATTGATTCAAAATTGTTTTTCAAATAAAAATATGAGGTTGAGTGTAAAAGAATTTTTTAAATTCTAATATAGACTTAATAAAAATTGATTTAATTATTAATTCTGAACTAAATATAAATTTTTTATGATTTGTCGATTGATATTTTTTTAGCATATATTTGAACATGAATATAAAAAATTTAAATTTAAATTCGAGTTTAATTTAATTTATTAACTTTAAATTAATTTTTTATAAATAATTAATCAAAAAATAATTGTCAATTAATCTTATTTGTTGATTTTATATTAAACTCAAATTAATTTTCCTTGCCTAATGATAAGATACATTCAACTATTCATAAATAAACTTTAATATTGAGTGCACCGACATCTTCTAGTACGAGGTTTTCACGTAAATTCTTAAAAAACAAAAACAAAACACATAAAATCATCCGTGCAACAAATCTCCCATCCTCAAAACGCAACGTTGGCCACTACTTTTGGAGTCGCCTGTTGATTTTTTTAGAAGTAACATAACAGTAGTCGCCTGCTGATTTTTTTAGAAGTGAGGTAACAGTAGTTTATTTGAGTCTGGCTTTGTTTAACCGAAAGAGGGCACCCAAATTACTTTAAAATACATGGACTGGATCGTAAGAGCCCATGCGATGGAGAACAGTGTGTTCCCAACATAGGACATCCTTGTGAGCACCTTAGTAGGCTGAACTAAACCTCCACAGCGATAGGTTAAAGTCAATTCTAACGGCACTGTGAAGCACGGTTCCACTAAGGCTTCAGCTGAAGGTTTAATTTGAGACTGTCAAGAAAACTGGTGTAGAGGGTTTCAACAAAACCTTGGAAGAGGCTCGCTCCTAACGGCGGAGCTATGGGATGTGTTCTCAGGACTTACGCTGGCTTGAAAATTGGGGTATCGCAGGATTATCTACGAAGTGAACTCTCTGAAGATTATTAATATTCTCTCTGACCCTCATATTGTGCTAACTGAGGTTATTTTTTTGTGACAAGTATCTAGGAGCTTGTACAACGGACTTGGGAGGTTCATCTCCAATGTGTCTTCCAGGAAGGAAATCAGTGCACTAATAACTTGGTAAACATCGCAGGCCTACTACGTTCAGGTCTTCATATCTTTCAGGAGCCACCAATAGGCGTCCACGAGCTTCTCTGCAAAGATGCATATTATTTTCTAGAGCGTTGAGTTAATTTAGTAATTCTCCTTTATTAACCAAAAAAAAAATCCTCTAGACACTCGATCCAAGACTAGAATCAATGTCTTTCAAATATTAGAAGATATTTTGGGAGTTCCCCGTTAGTTGGACCGGTTCAAGGGAGCTCCAATTCGCTTGTAGGAAATTTGACTTGTAACGAACTCTAAAACAATGGGCGGCGAGTGGTTTAACTGTTTTTTTTTTTTTTTTCAGGATTCTTGTAGTAATGCTATCCAAAAACAACCAATTAACTAAAGAATGAGCAAAAGAGAATGACAACTAGTCAAGGATCATAATAAAACTCGTTTAGATAACTTAAAATAACTTCTTTTTATAATAAAAATGAATTATTCAAATATACAAAATTTGAAATTATCCAACAATATACAGTCTTATTCATAATTAATACAGAGATTGTTTCTCATATATTCATAATAAAAAAAGCATATACATATTAGTATAACAAGATAACATTAGTTAAAAATAAAATAAAATAAAAGACAAGATAACAATATTAACAAAAAATAAATAGAAACATATAAAAAGTATAAAAATCAGTAATAATATAAATCATATAATAAATATATAACAAGTTGAATAACACATATAAAAGGTAGACTAAGTTTTTGGCTAATTTTTTAAATTTATGAAAGACTCAAAGTATAATTAGTTAATTTAATTAATCAATTTAAGTCATTTTATACTCAAAATACTATCTTTAAATAAAATATTGCTTCTTCTTTTCACCTGAGATTAAGAACAGATGTTTAAAGTGACAATTAGTCCAATCTTTTTCAAATATCAAATCAAATATAATGTTATGATTGATCTGAGTGTAAACTCGAACTTATTTAGATCATTTAGGATAACATTGTTTTAGAGTGAAATTGAATCGTTTAAACTAATTTTTAGACCAATTTCTCAAGTCATTCCGGACTCAAATTGTTATCTCTAAAGAAAATTTTGTACTTTTCTCACTTAGGATTAGGAGTAGATTCCTTAAGTGGAAACAAGTCCAACCTCCATCAAATGTCAAAGCAAATTAGGTGTTAGTGCAAATGTCATGTTTATATGAGAAGCTTAATTCTGGTTTTTGCTTAACTAATCATTACATGCTTTTTATTCAACTCTGTTAATTGCTTATTGAGCTGACGCCTGCCTTACCCACTTACAAGTTCCCTCTTTCAATTGGTCCTAAACTATCCCAGGTTGACTCTTTTTACATCTCTGACTTCCATTTTCAAACCCTTTTTTTTTAATTTTTTTTAACGCTCTGTTTATGAGAAAGTCTAGAAAATTGGCTTTCACTACGTGGGTTGATGGTAGTTTTTCTATTTATTTTTTTCCTTTTTAAGAAAAGTCAAGAGAGGTAAAGATAAGTAAAGTAGAATCATTAGATTTTCAAGTCCCAAGGATTTCAAATTAACCAATTAGTTTTTTGGTTTTTGAATCTTAGATAATACTATTCTTTATTTAATTGAAATGTTATCTAATAATTGTGAATTTTACTCTTACAAATTTATTTTTAAATGTTCTTTGATTAAATGACATTTTTTACGTAATTAAAAATAAAAAAGGGTTTTGTTATTTTAAAATTAAAAAAAAAATCTTGCTCGTGAAAAACAAAGAAGAAAGGTGACTTTCTTAATTAAGTATGGTATGAAATCATTTTCCCTTATTAGATACAATAATAGTTCTACCCCATATCATTGATATGGAAATCATATTTAATTTGCTAAGTAAGCATCCTTTGTTGACAAGCAACTAGGGCAAAAGCACTTCATAATTATAGCCAAATGTAGGTGTTGAAACTTTTGCCCATAGTCATTTCCTTCCTTCCCTCAAGTCTCTAGATCCCTTTTCTTTAATTACTTTCAAGGAAAAAAAAAAGGGGTTTATTGAATTTAAAATCATAAATAAAGTATAAAGAAATACAATAAATATTTTAAAAATTAATTACCTTCTTTCAACTTGAACCCTTTTTCTGTTGTTGTGCTTTTAACCAACCAAATGTCTCCAAATTTGGGGAAAAAAAACATGTTCAAAGCCACTTTGGAGGCTTTCAACATTTGGTTAGTATCCCAATGCCTAGTTTGAACTCCTTCGTTCGATTCCAACTTTGTTTGTTTCCTTAGAACTAATCATATAACATTCCTCAATGATGTATGTATTAAGCTTTTAAATAGTGAACTAATCTCAATTTTTAAAAGTAATTATGGTTATAATCAAAAGAAAAAGAAGGCAGCCACACGTGATTTTTATGATGCCCTTCAAATAAAAAAATCTAGACTAAAATGCAAATTGATTGTTAAAATAAATTATCTACATTCAAATTAAACTATCTAGATGAAGAAGTATGGTCAATTTTGTTTTCAACTAACTCCTAATTTAAGAAATTCTAGCTATTTAGATGATGTATGACTTCCTTCTTAGTTTGTGGTCTTTTTCTTTTTTGATTAATAGAAAATGACAACATGCAATATGACATTACAAGACAAATGGGTAGAAAGCAAGTAGGCAACAAAAGAGGCAAAGTAAAATTAAAAATAATAATAATTTCCCATCACTTTCTTGAGAAAAGTCTATAATAGATGATCGAATTTTCTTTGAAAAGGTGGAGAATGCTTAATAAACCCTAAAGTTATTATAAAGTAGAATTGAAAAAGGGCAAAGAACACGAGTCCTTTTTATTGCCTGCACTCGAAGGAAGAGGTGCCATTGAATCTAGACGAAAAGCGCTTTTGGTTCTCTTCATCTCTTGGTCCCCACGTACATAATTCTCATCACTCCTATAAAATTCTACTATAATTATCAAATACTAAACCCTATTTATCATACTATACTATATATGTAATATTTCATTTTAATTCAATTTAAAAATAAGCATAAAGATCTCCAAACTGGCATGATTAATACCTAAATATATACTACCAAAAACATATTATTATAAAATGTATTCCTTTAATTTCTATTATCATCGTTCTTATTATGACCATCTCTTATAACAAAACTCCAATTTCACATCTACTTTGTTCATATTTGGGAAATGAAAAATTTTACTATATATTATTATCATATAAACAATAACAAAATTCAGTATAAATCTCGTTAAGACGCAGGGTTTGGAAAGATTTAGTAGTATGCAGCCTTATATTAAACGTAATTAGAGCACATGAAGATTTCTAAATTGACACAATTATTGCTTGATTATACACCGACAAAAGTCGATTATTATAAATTTTTATGTCTATGAATTTCTATTATCATCGTCATCTTGTTATTGTCACTATTGTGATCATCTTTTATGACAAAACTCCAAATTCACATATTACTTGTCGATTGCAGGAAAACAAAGAGTAGTTGGCTTTTGGTCCCCTCCTTCTCTCTATCCCTTCCTTAATTACAAGTGTTAAAAAGAGTTTATGTTGTTAGTTGCATAGAAAATGAAACATGGATTGCTACAAATGGTCAATTTACGTATCTTAGGACGGTTAACTAATAGATCTTATCGTTGTTTACTTTGTACATATTATGCGTTCTAAATAAGATGATTAGATTCGTAGCCAATAGGTCTATGACAGACCGTACGTCAAAAACCTATGCGCTTAACCAGTTGCAAGTAATCACCATCAGTACTTGCCAACTTGCTGTGATTAATCCTGACTACTTCAAACTGATTCACACTAACCTTTTGTTAAATTACGGATTATGGATTGTATTGCGATTGTAAACTATAACGATTCCGACCATAATTGCAATATTTCGATCATCTTCTCCATGCAGAGTGTGAATGGTGATTAAGAGAAAGCTGGTAAAAGTAAAACCGAAGGACCTAGATGGTCTTAACGTTGAATGAAGAAGGCATTATATTAAACTAAGCAAAACCCTTTTTTCTCTAAGTGGGGAAGGACACGACCATGGCCTGAAGTAACTAAAGAGGAAAAAGAAGAAACCATGATTAGCAGAGAAGAGGTAGAGGCCAACATGGTTACGCATATTCAACAAAAATGGGAATGACCAAGGGAACAAGAAACTCGTACTTTTGTCTTAAAAATTAGCTATAAACTAAGGCATGCGTCTTGGGGATGAGACATTGGTGGCGGTCGTTTTCTGAGTTTGCTTTGGCGGCTTTCTTATTAGTTGTCTAATTGTGATGGTCTTATGAATGTGGTAGGATTAGTTTGATGGTAATCCTTGATTTTTTGCCAGTTTATGACGGTAAATTTGGCATGAGATTCGTATGGTATTCTTAAAAAAACAAAAGAACAGTACATGTTCACATCAAACTTTCTCCTGTTTTCTTCTTCTTCTTCTCCTGTTTTCTTCTTCTTCTTCTTCTTTAATTTTTTTTAAATGCAAGTGGAAGAAACGAGTGTGTAAATTATTCTCTTAATAGATTTTTTTTTTCAATGCAAGTAGAAGACTCATTTTTTTCTAAATTTAAGTAATGAATAATATTGAATTTTAATCTAGATAACATTATTTTCAATATTTTCTATCCTTTAAGAATTGAAAAGGAACATGATTAATTAAAAAAATATTCATTTTTAATAAAAAGTTAAAATTGAAGTTTTAAATTGCAAATTAGGATAATGAAACAAATCATAATAAGGGTTTGAATCTCAATTTAAAAACTAAAGCCATGGTTGAAACTGTTGGTTTAGCTTTTGTAGAAGGGGGGCACTTGTAATTATTTAATTTTGAACAAAATCGTCAAACATTGACAAAGTTTTCAAACCTAACATGTACACATCGTAGGCCAGGAAAATTATACACATGCCTCAAAGAGGTGTAACATATTAAAAAAATGGGAGGGGCTCTAGCACGAGTTTTGGTCAAAGACGCTTCAGTTTATGGAGAAGAAAGCATGAGAAAGGTAACCAAAATTCACATATACTTACATTATACCTCTTATAAGTGATAATTTAGCTAGAAAAGATGAGGAAACAAAAAGGGTTTTTCTCTAACAAATCATGGTTTAAGTGTATACATATACACACCTTATTAGTGTATTACATTTATAATACAAGAGTATGAATTGTGTTATAGTGCAAATTTGGCTTAATGCTTCCTAGTTAAGGGAAAGAAAAGGGGAAAAGGATAAGAGAAAATGTTCATCTAATAAGGTGTATTAGCACCGTCCTAGTGGAATTGTCAACCCATTAACCCCTAAAATCCGCATAGCTTTTGACAAGGAATTTTAATTGATTGATGTCACTTTCACGAAGAATGAATCTAGTCCAATATTTTCAACTTATCCCTTTGTTTTTGGGTTCCAATGACACATTGTTTAGCTCACATCAAGTTTTGTTTATGTAGGATAAGTTGGGAGTAGCTGAGTTATCTTACTCTCATCAAGTTAAACTCAAATTATAAATAAAAAGTTAAATTAAACCCAAGTTTAAAGTCATGTTTTTCCACACACTGTTCATTCATATTGGTAGAAATGTTTGAATATGAATCGGATCAATCCAATTCTACTTAAAGTCAACATGTTAAATTTGGAAAAATATAGATCTAGATTCGAGTTTGAACACATAAATGTTTAACCTAAAGTCTAAACTGAAACATCCAAATATAAATAGTCACATCTAAATATGAATCAAATCAAAAGGTTTTAAGACTTAACAAAAAGATTTAAAGCAAGCTCGAGTTTGAACTCATTTATCAAAGTAAAATTCAATTTGGACCCGATTAGATAAATCCTTCTAAAAAAATTATAACTAAAATTTATATACACTAAATTAACTATTTATAGAATATATAATAACTAGTAATTTTCCTTTGAAAAAACATAGTCCTACCCATACAAGTTAAATAGATGTTAACATCTAATAGGGTCACCAATTGTCAACCACATACAATGGAAGGAAGTTTGTTACCTGAAGTAAGTGGAGAGAACACAAGGAGTCCAATTAGTGATTAAACAAGTAGTTTTCTAGTCATAGAAGAAAAGATTTAGTTTAATTTAGTGGGATAAGTCTCCAAGGAATAGAATTTATTATTACTTTATCTAATCTTTGTTTTGTCCTTGGAGTCTCCTCTGGGGGAGTATGATTAACATATTCTCTTTAGAATCCATCTAGAACTATCAACTTTCACACAAGTCTCCACAAGTTATTCCTTGTACATAACCTAATACTTGCTTATTCTCTCTATCAAAGAGAATGAAGATTATACTTTAAAGCAAAAAAGCAACCTCAATATAGAGTCTTAGACTCTTATAATAAGGTGTCTCCTCAAATATAGATCTCTATAGCTACAGCACTTCTTTTTGAAACAGAGAATCAATTACACCTCTCTCTCTCTATGTATATAACAATGAGTTCCATAAGGTTAATACTTTTAATGTAATATTTCAAATTATAAAGTTATAAATCTATATGAAAATTTAATAATCTGTAACGAAAATTATAGATTTAAAAATAAGTAATTAAGAGACAATAAATATTTTTTATAAATTAATAAAACAATTTATTTATCATATTTTCATATTTAAATGTCACGTTTAATTTAATTATCTTTTAAACTATAGTAGCATCAAAACATTTAAGAGGGTTATGTGCCTTTATATCAAGTAATAAAATTTAGGTTTATCATATGTGGTTTTCAATTTAATTCACACCCTTTTGAGATGCTTATTGTTAAATGGTCGTTTCACCACAATAGTTTAAGTTGTTGTTAAATCAGAGCCTACTGTTAAGTGACTGTTTCACCAAAATAGTTTAAGCCGTTGTGTAATGCCAACTTAATTGGTTTTATATATTCACTAACACACCCCCTCCTCAAGTAAAAGCTCTTCAAGTTTGAAACTTGCACAGACTCACTCTACCTTGTGTTAATAATAGGTGGGTGGTAAGATTTAAACTCACAACCACTTAGTCACAAAGGCTCTGATATCATATTAAATGACTATTTCACCACAATAACTTAAGCTATTGTATAAGGCCAACTTAATTGATTTTATATATTCACTAACACTTACAACCATATAAAAATCACAACAAAACAAAGAAAACCAAGGTTCAGAGAACATCAAACCCGACAGCACAAGAACAACAAATGATTTTCGATTTCAAAGATGTCTCCAACATTACAAGTAAGAGACAAAACAAGTTATTATTGGAAGCTAGACAACACACTTTTAAAGTTGCAAATGTATACCCTCGCACGTGACCTTATTATATAAGTATACATGAGACTATTATTACTCTAAATGTTCATGGCCTGTCATGAAGAGAATTTGTAATTATTTATTTATTCAAAATTCTAATTGCTTGCCACGAGTAGTTAATTATTAACTATTTTGTTTATAATAATGTTGTCCTTTGCTCTTGCTCGAATGTAATTATGTTTCCTTTCTCTTTTCATTGAACTTGCTACACATCTTTGGTTCTTAGCTTCCCACGAAAAGTGGGTTATTGAAGGACGGGAAAGTGTGTCCATACCATAGCACACATATGAAAACCTTTCACATACATAATCATATGATGGTTCTTAGTGGAGACCCCAAAAGCTTAAAGCTTGCTAATGGGTGGAAAGGGAATTAAGAGTAATGTATATGAATGAGACATTATGTGACACAATTTAAAGTTTTGTAGGCTTGATAAGAAACAACTCTCTTTATATTTTTTTTTCATTAAATAGCATTGACACCCGTAATTTTTTATCTATGGTTCTCATGCGATGATTAATTAGTTTAATTACTTTTGATTAATGGATCAAGAATATGCTTAATTTGTCAAGTTCTTGATGTTTATGAAAGATTGATACACAAACATGTTTTTGTTTTATTATTCTAGAGGCCTTAATTAAATCAAGTATAGATTACTATCCTTAATGTTTTTATTAATGGTGCTAATTTTATAATTATTGTTATTAGCATAATCATAATTGTTATTTAAGATCAGATCTTCAAATTGAGAAAAAGAAAATTTTAAGAAACTAATATAAAAATATAATTAAATATCTTTTAAAACAAACATGAGTATTTTTCCTCTTTATGATCACCATCCAAAAATTGGATGAAATTCTTTTCCTATTACTCATAGTTTGTCTTTATTTTGAATGCATGGTAAGAATTTTGAAAATGCAAAATGCTAAGCATTAATGTTGTTTAGTTTAAATGAACATTTCATAAACATAAATAGTACTTTCTTAATTATTCTATGTTATCATATTATAAAAATGAACATGTTGAATTAAGTTACTGAAACTCGTTGTAATTCAGAATTTAATTATTCATTTTAAATAAAAATGTTTTAAAATTATTAAATTCAAAACAATTATATATATATGATCTCGTTAAAAAATCAAATACCTTTCAATCCACTAAAAAAAACGATATTCTAATTATATTATGTAAGTATAGAATCTTATAAAGCCCAAAATTTAGTGTTATATGAAATTGTAGTTAAAGTAAAGAAAAACCAATTTCCAAAAATGCATTTCTACTAACTCCATTAAAAAGAGAAAAAGTCAACAAGTCAAAGTTTAAACTGTCAATATCACTTTTTATTTATGGATATATTTTTTACAATTATATATAATTTTTTAAAATTACAAATGTAAACTATTTAGGATTAGGATTTATTTATCGTAATTACAAATGTTCACATCTAAATTAATGCTTGAAATTTACTATTGGAGCCATATATCTCATTCTCATATGCCGACTTTTTTATTATCTATAAAAGCCCACCTTCTATAGCTTCATGTACTAATCCATCCGTCTCTCCCCCTCACTTTCTCTTCCTCTCCTTGACCCAAAAAGTCTCTCCATATCAAACGGCCTTTTCTCCTACAATCAATCAGTCTCTCCATTCAAGGCAAAACACCACTCTGATCATCATCTCACATCAGCATGGATGTTAAGGCCAGGAACGTCAAGAACAGCCCTCCTTCCTTATCATCCACCGCACAAATTAGTGACGATGATCAAGATGAGATCATGGTTGGTGATGACGACGACCTCAGGAGGGGTCCATGGACTGTTGAAGAGGACTTGAAGCTCATCAATTACATTGCCACTCATGGTGAGGGTCGTTGGAACTCTCTTGCTCGTAGTGCAGGTACGTCACTAAACAAGTAGTTCTTTTTTTTCTCACACTCTTCTTTATATTTTTCTCGGGAAAATTTTCTGCATATTTTTCCAAGAACCAAACATCAAAATTGGTCTGATATGTCCTCTTCATCTCTCCCTCACCCAACTTTTGGTCTGACATGTCCTCTTCATCTCTCCCTCACCCAACTTCTGACTCTTTCTCTGTGCACATCAACTCAATCATTTAGTATATAGATTACTAGAGAAAGTTGATCAGCGAGCAAGTTTTTCCTTTAATGGATCTGTTAATTACACGTTAATTAACTTTACCAAATACTTAAAATCCATTCAATGAAACCTACACAGGTCTGAAACGAACTGGAAAAAGTTGCAGATTAAGATGGCTCAACTATCTCCGACCAGATGTTCGACGCGGGAACATAACCCTCGAAGAACAACTCGTCATTCTGGAGCTCCATTCCAGATGGGGCAACCGGTACGTGATAGATCTTTTAAGCGTTTGTATATTAGTGTTTCTGGGGAAACAAACAGCTTTCTCGTACAATATCCTTAATCTGATGTTAATATATTGCAGTTGGTCCAAGATTGCCCAGCAATTGCCGGGAAGAACGGACAACGAAATCAAAAACTATTGGAGAACCCGCGTCCAAAAGCACGCAAAACAACTCAAGTGTGACGTGAACAGTAAACAGTTCAAAGACACCATGAAATACCTATGGATGCCGAGATTGGTCGAAAGAATTCAAGCTGCAAATGCGGCCGCCGCCTCCGCCTCCGCCTCCGGCACGGCTACTAACAGTACGGTGAGCACCGTTATTAACGGTAACTTCATGACCAATCATCAACCCATCAACAACGGAGACATGGGTAGGAGCCAGAATTTGGTCCTGTCTCAACCACGCGTGAACTGTAGTTACACTCCTGAGAATTCAGGCACTTCGGACTCTTTCGGAGCTCAGGTCTCGCCGGTTTCGGACCTGACTAATGAATGCTACTTCCCGGTTAATCACAACCCTAATGCGGATAGTTACTTTCAAGCTGGTCAGATTGGTTTCTCGGACTCCATAACTAGCCCATCGAGCTACTTCAATCAAGGATTGGAATTCCAGGGCATGGATCAGAACAATCCCTGGTTAGGCGGCGGAGATGCTTCCGACAATTTGTGGAACATCGAGGACATGTGCTTCCTACAGCAGCAGTTCAACAACAGCAGCATCAACATGTGAAAGAACACATGAACAGACCAGAGAGATAGATTGGTGTCTGAATTCTGATTGGAATTTAATTGTAGAGAAGAACACTAAAGTCGAGGGGTTAGTGAAGGGAAAACAATTGTAGGTTTTTTACATGTATGCAAATCAAAAAAAATGTAGAGATAAAAGAGAGTTTAAGGTTTTAAATTACGGGTTGTGAATTGTATATTATGGTTGTGAATTATTACAATTCCGAATTATACAAACCCAATTAGAGAAGAGACAATCGTATTTATGATAAATTATAGTAATATTTATCATTTAAAGGAGTGATTTCTTGATTTAAAATTCTTTTAATTATATTTTTATGTTGGCTTAAAACATAGTCTCGTTTAATAATAATTAATTGCACTCACAAGCTTGTTACCTTTTCTACATATTTCTATAATATATTTATAAGAAGATACAAGCATAATTGGTTCCACCACCTTCGCATGACATGTCCTTGCTTCAAAACTTATCACGAGTGTTATATATTATTAGATTAATCACCATAAATTATTGATTAGAACTTAATTAACAATAGTTTTGAGGCATAGCATCGTTGGGATTTCGTGTAATTATGGTTATGGTATTTAATTAAGTTATCCATTAACATTAAGTATGGATAATATGTATTTAGTGATGATCAAAGCAATAGGCTAATCATAGTATATAGTACAAAATCAAATTTGATCCGATTCTTGTCTTGGCTTTAATGGCACGAGAACTCATCAATTTTGACTTAATCTATTATGATTCCGTGTAATTGATAAATGAATTATATGATTACTAATAAATTAATTTTTTAAATTACAAAAACAAATATATCACTATCATATCATATCGATATAATTAATGGATAATTAATAAAGATTTGAACTTCATGAAATGCATTTTTTTAATAATTTCACTAATTTTCGTTTCAATAGGTCTTTGATTGATGAAAAGAGGCGTGAAGTAATTACAATTCTTATCATCTAAAAAGAAGAAAAATAATGATAAAAAGGAAGAAACTTGGCACGTGGGAGCAAAACAACACGTGATGGAAAAAACGTAAGGGTACAGTGAGAAAGAGAAGTGGATGGCGGCGGGGAATCTTTGTAGGCTGCGTGTCTAGGAGAGAACCCAACAATGTGGTCCCCAACTCTCCGAAGTGTTAACATCTGCCACGTGTAAAATGATCAAGAACATAAAAATAAAATAATAGTAATTATTATTATTATTTCATTATTTGTGTTAAAAAACTAACTTTTTATTTATACATATCCCATTAGTCCCCTTAATAAAAATAAAATTAATTATTAAGGAGCTACTAAACACTTTATATCTCAATATTTTATATTTTTAAATTTCCACTTCACTTAGAAAATAAACGCAAAGACAATGTCATATGTTTTCTCATCGACCTTTTGACTCAATCCTAAGTGTTCATTTGCAAGTTTTATACTAAAGAGCCCTTGGTTTACGGAAAGTACTAGGAATGTGAATGAGAATAAGAATATAAATAAATATAGTCAGAAATGAGAATGAAGTATTGCTAACAATTAATCTCATTCTTTTTGTAATTCAGAAGAATGGAGTATTGCTAAAAATTGAGGAATGAAAGTTTTACCTCTTCAATAATAAGTTGATACCAAACATAAATTTTCATTTCATACCCATACCTTTTTTCTCATTAACCCAAACACGTACACCCTAAATAACTTAAATAGTCAACTCTACTCTCTTGGGGAACCGTGGAACATATAAACATTAAATTATAATAATAAGTTTAATTGTGATTATATTTATAATTTAATTTATTAATTATCTTAATTTTAATTGGTGTCCTATATTCAAAATATGTTTAAAGTTCCTCACTGAATAAGAAAATTAATTATAAAAATTCGAGATTAATACATAATTTATAAAATGAAATAATTGACATACGAAATTGACATACTTATTAATATAAATTATAAATATATTTCTTATTTCTAATCATTCATTTTCTTAAGATGACCCATTTCACTTTCAGTCTCTCTTGCGTGAAGCGTTTGTATAGAAAGTGACGATGGACAGAAGAAGTTGTTGATGTATGTTCGAGAATGGACAGAAAATGTCACTACTTCCACTTGAAGTAGTAACATATGTTGTGCATTGTTTTAATGCCTATCCTTCTCAGTAAATCTTGATAAACCACTTTCTTTCAACCAGATAATGTGAGCTTTTGTTTGGGTGTACCATAACGAGAATGGCTCTGTCTATAAGCTCAGATTTAGATGTTTTTAATAAGTCAATTATGAGTTAGACTCAAGCTTAAATTAACTCGAGACTTAATTATTTTAAAAAAGAGATTTCAAGTAAGTCTGGACTGCCCAAACATAATTAAAAAATATTATTTTATGTTTTTAATTTTAAGGCAGCTATTTTTAAAAAATTAGCGAAACAAGCTATGAACCGACCGATTGTCATTTATAAGATAGATAACTTGAAGACAACAACTAGAGGATGTTTGTCATCTCTACAACAACATGAGAATGTTAGTGTGTAATTAAAAGGTTTAACACATTAATCCAACTTATGATTATGCTAATTCCATTTTAATATTGGACTAGAACAAATAATGTGAACTTCATTTGTAAGATTATTATATACAATTCTTGTCATATAAATCGATTCAGACAAAGAAACGGTATCGTTTAAACCTTAAATCCAATCAAACATAATGAATTGTTAACTTGTTTTGGTGCATATTGATGAGTGTGCATCAAATGTTGAAACCCTACTTCATGGTTAAGCACTAAAATGCGAACGGCCAAGCCCAATTGATGTGTGCATATAAGTAAGCCTATTTGAAGCCCAATTGATATTAGTTGGGTTTCATGGACCAAATGAGAGGGAGCTTCTTGTCAGCCCATTGAAGTACACTTTTGTGTACCCACTTCAACTTGTTAGCTTCAACGTGTGGGTCCATAAACGACACGCGTTTTCGTTCATGGAATTTGGCAAAGAGATAACGAAAACGACGTCGGAGATACTGGAGGCACCCGTACACTTTCAACTTTTCATCATTTTGCACGAGCTAATAATATTAATTTTAATGAAATTAAAATAATACAAAGAAAAATAGGGGACCACTTCAAAAGTTAACGGACCACTCAACTTATTTTAAGCACGAGTAATTCATAAACTTATTTTAATATACAAATTGATTAATATAATTTTTAATAAATTAAATCTAAATTTGATTATATCAATTTTATTATCTTCAAAATTAAGTTTATTTTTTAATGTTATATTTGCGATAAACCTACGAATCCATAATAGAAAAAAAGTGAAACTACACATAAATTCAAGTAAGGTTTATTTTAGAATCAATTAACAATAAATGAAACAGTCCACTAAATTTATATATTAATATTTTTTCTTACGTTCACATATAAGTTTTCTCAACATTTTATATTTAACTATATCCCACTTTATTGCAAAAATTCGGACATAATGAAATAGTGATCTTACAAATTAGCTTATACACAACTATATAATAAGTTTGTTTATAAAATGAAAAATATCATAATAATAAAAAATATCAGAGCACAAAATATCTTTTTTTCTTTTTTACAAAATATCGTTTGTTGAACTTTACCAGTTGTAATATTTGACATTTTCCTCAAAGACAAAGTACTTCTATTTCCATTCATTTAAAAAAAAAACAAACGTGACATGTTTTCGTGAATTGTGCACGTTTTTTTTATTACCTTCATTACGGAAACAGGACAGAACATACAACTTCTGGTCTGGTCGGGTCGGGCCGGGCCGTGTCCATTGGTTAATGCGAATGTTGAAGGACACTTTTGCCCTTTATCCACTTGAATAACGCCCGTCCAATACTTCACGGCTCTACTTTCTTTTTCAGTTTACCATTATTACCCTTTCCTTGCAATGCACAACATTTTCTACCTAACTCTTTCAACCTATATTTAAATAGTTCTTAAATTATATATTTTAAAGAAATTATTTGATAATAAAATTATTTTATTATTTAAAGGATTTTAAATAATAAAATTATGTACACACTGTATTTTTAAGTTTAATTATAGATCTGATTCATTTTAACTTAATTTAAATTTAAAAATGATTTTGATTCCACTTAAAATTGATATAATTTAAGTCATTTAAATAATATTGTTTTATTTAATTTTGCAAAATAATAATATTTTAGCTGAAAATTTTAAATTATTTAGCCTCGACTTTAAGATAAGGTCTTAGATCACAATTTTAAATTATAATCAATGTAAGATTTATTTTATTAATTTTGATCTTAAATAATTGAAATTTTCATGTGTTGATTTACATATTAATATATGCATATATAATGAATTATTTGAATCAAATCCGAATAATTACTATTATAACTTGTTTGTAATTTTGTTAATATATTTTTTGAAAAAATATTATTTGCTTATATAAAAATATTATGTGGAGGGTGTAATCGTAATGACGTGGAGGATAATATCAAACGAACAAGTCACATGTGGGGGCAAAATTGTCGTTTGACTACAACAATTTCTGCATCCACGAACTTTCTCCTTTTCTTGTCTATAAAAGTACCTAACCTTCTTCTTTTTCATCGATCTACGGACCATCTCTCTCTCTCTATATTGCCTACGATTCTGTTGATCATCGTCTCTTTAACTGTAAGTAACAACGGTTTTCGGGTTCTTCAAGTTTCTAGCTTTCTTTTGATTCCTATTTTAGGTATATTACATACTGTTTCACTATTCAACTCTGTTCTTCCATTTTTGAAGACTAACAGAGTGAATTAGCTTTGTATACATACGTAAAATCCCCAAAATCTATACTTTGCATTGAGGGTTGTTCCCATTTTTCCAAGTGGGTTTAGATTCTTTTTGCACATATAGCGTATACGCATACTAAGATTCAAGTATGAGTACTAGTAGCTGTATTGGGATGTCTACTATGAAACCCTGTTGCAGAATCTTGGTTAGTTATAAAAGCTCTGCTCTTTTTGGATTTTCTTTTCCTAAGCTGAATAATCCTGTTGTTAAACATAATTTGTCGAAATCACATCCAAGTTCCGTTCCTATCCGTAGAATATGCTGCTATGCTAGCTGTAATGGATCTCAAATCAGGGGTTATAAGTCTGTGTTTGATCCGAATTCTAGGGCTTTTCATTCTCCCAATTTGAATTGGGGTAAAGCTAGGGTTTTTGTGTCGAGTTTACGTGATCGTAGAGGTGGCTTAAGGGGCGTTTTGGTAGTCCCCAAGGTTGCTTCTGATTTTAGAAATCATTCAACATCTGTAGAGTCTAATGTTAATGAAAAAGGGTTCGAGAGGATTTACATTCAAGGTGGCTTGAATGTAAAGCCTTTGGTGATTGAGAAGATTGAAACAGAAAATGATGTAATTAAAGAAGAAGATAAGTCTGATAGGGTAGAGATAAATGGATCTGGTGTAAATATAGATTTTTTAAAGGGTTTGAATGAGGCTACTCCTAGAGTTGAGAGAGACGTGTCTGAGATTGAAAAGGAGGCATGGAAGTTGCTCCAAGATGCCGTTGTGAATTATTGTGGCAATCCAGTGGGGACTGTTGCTGCTAATGATCCCGCTGATAAGCAGCCATTGAACTATGATCAAGTCTTCATTCGGGATTTTGTACCATCTGCACTTGCTTTTCTACTTAAAGGAGATGCGGAGATAGTCAAGAATTTTCTTCTTCACACACTGCAATTACAGGTACTTCATTTTTTGAACTGCTCAACATGCTCATTCCCTTAAACATGCTTATCTTGTACCTAAGACTTCCTCATGAAGTAGAGGCCCCATAGAAGATCAATCAAAGAGTATTGGTGTAAAGACATGCTTACACATTCTCGCAAAATATTATTCTTTTCAATCATTCTTGTCTTTAAAAAGATTTGATACATTATTGGTAGGCTCATTTAACTTAGTGCTTGCTATAGCATTGTTTTAATCGCCTTCTTAGCTCTTATTAAATAGGAACCAATGCACAGAAGAAATGACCTAGAAGGTTTGTGTTTTATACCACTGGCAGCCATGAGTGAGAACTTCAATTGTTGCAAAGGATGAAACTTTCAAAAATGAATTAACTACTTTTGCTGGGGATGTGACATAATAGTATTGGTCTCAATATGCATGATCACCTTTAATGCTTTTCCACGGGGATAAAAAAGTTAGTGTGCATTTTTATTTACAGAACTAGAAAATATCTCTTGTTTTGCTAGAGTTGGGAGAAGACAGTGGACTGTTACAGTCCTGGCCAAGGGCTGATGCCTGCAAGTTTCAAAGTTAAATCTGTGCCTCTAGAAGGAAGTGATGGAGCACTTGAGGAGGTTTTGGACCCTGATTTTGGCGAATCAGCCATTGGGCGTGTAGCTCCTGTAGATTCAGGTAAAAGGAAATTGATTGCACACTGTATATTATCATAGTAGTTCTGTTTGAACTGTTATGTGTCTAGAACTGCAGGAATCTAAAGCAATTATTTGTTCTATATACAGGGCTGTGGTGGATAATTTTGTTGAGAGCTTATGGAAAGATCACAGGTGACTATGCATTGCAAGAGAGGGTTGATGTCCAGACAGGCATAAGACTCATACTCAATTTGTGTTTGACCGATGGATTTGACATGTTTCCAACTCTACTTGTCACTGATGGGTCGTGCATGATTGATAGAAGGATGGGCATTCATGGACATCCGCTTGAAATCCAAGTAAGCTGAGCAGAATCCATGCATTATTGAAACTTCCTCTCATCAATATTTTGTTGTAAAGATTAAGAGTTAGAGCTTCATTTACTTCTAGAAGCTAGACCAAGGGTTGAGCTAGAAGTCTTTGGTTACGAAACAAATTATTTTTAGGAAACAAGTGACTAGTGAAAATTTGATGCAGGAGCTTCTTGACTTGACCTAATTTAACTGTCTCTTGTAACATCCTAGCAGCATTGCCCTTCCTCGAGCGCATACTTGCATCGTTTTCATTGTCTGCTTTGCCATATTAATTCATTCATAGCTTTACTTTGCATGCAACTAAACATGCTCAGTTTTTCACATGCTTTACCCGATATGATGTTCTAGGCCTTATTTTACACTGCTTTGCGCTGCGCACGTGAGATGCTCACTGTCAATGATGGAACGAAAAGTTTGGTGGCTGCCATCAATAACCGTCTCAGTGCTCTGTCATTTCATGTCAGAGAGTACTACTGGGTGGATATGAAGAAGATCAATGAGATATATCGTTACCACACTGAGGAATACTCCCAAGATGCAGTTAACAAGTTTAACATCTATCCAGATCAAATTCCTTCATGGCTTGTGGATTGGATCCCAGAGGAGGGTGGCTACCTCATTGGGAATCTTCAGCCTGCTCATATGGATTTTAGATTTTTCACTCTTGGAAATCTTTGGGCCATTGTTTCCTCCTTAGGAACTCAAAAACAGAACAATGGTATTCTCAACTTGATTGAGGCTAAATGGGACGATCTTGTGGCCCGTATGCCTCTTAAAATTTGTTACCCTGCTTTGGAGTCTGAAGAATGGCGAATAATTACTGGCAGTGATCCTAAAAATACGTGAGACTCCTGTTTTATATTTATATGCGTGTTCTTTTTGTATCTTCCGCATTTTACCTTTTCAGCTACAATGGCATGTACTGATTCGAATTGGCAACCTTTTCTCTATGCTAATTCTTTTTGAATGTTGCAGCCCATGGTCGTATCACAATGGTGGATCTTGGCCTACACTTCTATGGCAGGTATACATAATATAATATTATTCTAACTACAATTATGTTAAATGATATTCTAGAATTTATTGGTTTTGTTTCAAAGATATTCCCTGACATCAACACTTGTTATCCAGTTTACCTTGGCATGCATCAAGATGGGTAGACCCGAACTTGCACAGAAGGCTGTAGCGTCAGCGGAGAAGAGGTTGTCTGCAGATCTGTGGCCTGAGTACTACGACACACGTAGCGGGAGGTTCATTGGCAAGCAGGCACGACTTCGCCAGACATGGACAATTGCCGGTTTCTTAACATCCAAGATGCTCTTAGAGAAACCAGAGAAGGCCTCATTGTTATTCTGGGAGGAGGATTATGACATCCTGGAGACTTGTGTTTGTGCTCTTAACAAAACAGGCCGGAAAAAATGTTCACGCCTGGCAGCAAAGTCGAAAAGTCACGCATAGTCTTTCGGTATCTACCTGCCTGCTGAGGCATGTAGAGGTAGTTGCTGAGTATGGGGAAAAGAACGGCCAAGAAGGCTAGTCTTTAACCTTTTCATGTGAATAATTAATGCTACTCTTAGATTTTTATGATTTATTTCCATTTCATTATCTAACTTCTGGTAACCCTTCACGGGACTGTACCGAAGAAACGATCTGAATTTGTTGGCTCTGTTTTCGGAGAGCCTCCATTGTTATTTCTATGGCTTCTTCATAGCAGCAGAAGCCACAGAAACAGTTAACTTGTATTAACTTTGAATCTTCAATAAAATTCCTTTCATATACTCGCATGGTAGTATATCCTACTTTTCCCTGGTTCCTACACTTGAAATTTTATCTGAAGCATTTTCTGGCAAGCTTGTTTCATATATGAACATCATAATCACCGAACATAGACTTCAGCGTGCTGAAATAGAAACTTTTACATTAGTGACCACACTAAGAAACTGCAAAAGCCATTCCCTCTTTAGCAGGAACTACGTTTGATGATTGCCGAACAAAATTCGCCTATTTGGGCACCAAAAAGACACGACCTTTAACTATTTCCAAGCAAGAATTTCCGCGATCTCGGCATAAAAAATAAACGACCTTTAACCATTTCGAAGCAGAATTTTCCTATCTGGGTACCAAAAAGACACGGCCTTTAACCATTTCCAAGTGATGCAGATTATTTCAAGCAATGATTCATTCGTCACCTCCTCGTATCCTGAAGAGGTCGAGTCGGCTATCTCCAAGCCGTAGAGAGGACGCAGCTTTCTTGTACTCTGACCAAGTGAAAGGCCTGTACAGTAAAGGCCTGATCGGTGTGAACATCTCAGGCGGTGCAGAGATCCTTGCTTGAAGTGGTGGTGCCGCAAAATATGCCATTGATATTCTTGACTTGTATGAAATCGTAAGAGCTCTGTGCCTCACACTAACGAATCTCCCATTTGTCATAGCCTAGACAGAGGAAACAGAGACGGAACAGGAACACATAAAAAAATCAGCTTTATCTTCAAATCGGTTTCCCTAACAAGTTCGACTTCATTTTAGCAGTAGAAAAGGCCCTAGTTAGTGGCATAGTCTGCAAGTCGAAAAAAGAGTGGCATCCGCATTTCACTGTAAAGCTCCTGCTTAATTTATGTCAACATCAGAAACTTCAAAAATCTTCCGAGATATCCGAAAAAAAGGAGTCTGGTGGAAAAATTATCGTTTCAAGTACAGCAAGTTGAAAACTTTCTGAAGCCGACCTGTGAATTGAAACTAGCTAGTTACTGGAAAATAGAATAGAACTGCTGATACTCCCCCTTTGATGGGAACTTGTAAGAAGTGAGTCCCCACTCCACTGACAACATCAAGAACTCAATTCATAATCTACAGGAAGGATTCCTTAGTTACCATCAGTCCATTTCACCTTTATTGAAAAAAGATTTGCGATTGTTATTTTTTGAATGCGTGTTAAACAAATTCTCAAATTACAAGATTGTATCTTAAATCTTAATGCAGTATTAATACTACCACATCAGAGCGGTGGAACAAACCTGTAACAGGTCACCCACATTGACCCAGAAGGCAGTTGGGTCAGGAGGAACAGGGACCCACAGACCGTGATTTAATGAAATCTGGAGGCCACCCACGTCGTTGGATCTCAAGACGGTGAGGATCTGAGGGTCAGAATGTTCTCCAAAGCCAACCTTGTAAGAAGGAGATGATACTGACGGGTCTCTAGTATTCTGTAGTATAGGTATAGCTGGGTAGTGATTGAGCCTGAGGATTGAGTCAGAATCAACGTCCCTGATCATCCTGCTAAACACTGACGTGTCCTGGACCCGCATTCCCTCTGCCATCATATCTAATATCTCACATGCCACCTCTCTAAGTGCGTCAATGTAATTACTCACCACAGAGCTGCCACATCCATCAGGGACCAGAAAAGAATCATCACATCAGTTTCATTGCACCTCCAATCCAATCCATACACAAAACTCATAATCATCACCTCCTGTTCTTGTAGGGCATAGGGTTTTTTCTCTTTAATCTTAGTTTCTCTGGATTTGATTGGACCTTTCCCTGACTTGTCAATCCAAAATGGGTGGGTACATAGATGGAAGTGAAGTGACAGAGAAGCGAAAAAGCCTATGTGTCTGACATGTTATCCCACCTTCTAGGAGAAGAGAATCAGACCATTCTCAAGACCCTTTTTTTTCGGTGATTCTATCTTGTAACATTACTAAGGAAATGGTTTAAGATTATTTATTATTACCTCAATAATGCGAAGAACTATAAAATAAAGAAAACAATGGTTACGTTTCTGCTACATGTGTTGCTCGACCTGTCAGCAGTCAGATTCTGCAGTATTTACCACCATTCATCCTTATACCCGATTTGCTAGTTTTCAAGGTTATTGTATTGCTTTTTCAAATTGGAAAGTGAAAGAAACAAGCAAACTATAAGCAGAAAACTGATTGATATGATACCAAAGATGGTGCGACATGCAGATATTTTTCTTCTAAAGTTGACATACGAGTGATAAAGAGACTGTACTAAAGAGTACCTGAACTTCACTGGGTCACCAGATACGGTTTTGGATCTTTGAGAAATGGAAACAGGGTTGGTGTTGAACATAAGATACTCAACCTCTCCAACGTCGCCATTAAAGCCTATGTTCTTGCAGCCATAACCAAAGGGATTGGCAGGTCCAGCTTGCAGCTTCTCGTTAGCTGGTTTAGCGAAAAAGTTGAGACCTTCTTGTTCCATTCTCGAAATAACGTCCTCAGAAACGCCATGGTTGATCACCTTGAAGAAACCAAACTCTTGGCAGGCTTTGACAATGAGTCCTGACACCTCTGATCTTGAAGCTGAGAGGTCTATTACAGGCAACTCGACGGACTGAACCTTCTCAGCTCGAACTTGAGTTGGAGATGCAACAACCATGGCTATTTCCTTATACTCAAACAGGCTATAACTATACGTGAAAAACCTTGTCAACTTACACTATAGTTGCAGAGAAGAGGAAGAGGAAGAGGAAGAGCAGAGGAATGGTTGAAAGAGGAAGAAGGTTAGAGGAGTATAGTTATGGACGAAGATTACATAAGATAGAGGAGGAACATATATAGAGAAGAAGAGGAAGATAGAATATCTGGAAGTGTGTAGCATTCAGACATCGAAGGCGTGTAGGTGGTGAAGTACAACTATCAAATTCCTGTCAGGAAACATCCAAGAAGGTTGACTTCCTTCATTTTGTTGACTGGGTCATACAAATTATGTGATCAGCTAATTTTTTATTTATTTATATAATGAAATAACATAATTTAGTTAAATTGAACCACATAATATATTTTTATTTTAAAATTAATTTAATTTAAATTTAAATTTAAACTATTAATTTTAGACTAAGTCCAATTAAAAATAAAAAATATTCAGGAATAAGATATTAATACATCATTATCAGTTTTCCAATGAAATGGTCTTTTCCAAAATGTCATTTTCTAACTATGTATGTGTATATTAAAGAAAAGGGCATTTATATGACCAATTAGTTGGTCAGTGGTAGCCAAGATGGTGATAGTACCATCAACATCCACAAATTAAAATTCCTTAATGTGAGATCACTATCAATTAATTTCCTTTTATTAATTAACAAATCAAAAATTTTAATTTCAATATAAGCATTTTAACATTTACTAAAAATTATATATAAAATTATGGATGATAATGAGTCAACAGTGGGTCGATCTTACTAATTTTTTAAAATTAAAAGTATTAAACAATATTTTTTTTCAATCTCAAACTTACCTAGTGTTTAACTCTTCTTAAAAAAATGTTGTCATTTCACTTCAAAAAATTAGGTTTCATATAGCCTAATTTAACCTATAAATTGATCTATTTAAAACATGTTAATTTAAACTTACGAGTAAGTCTATTATCAATCAAATTATAAAAATTTACTAAGTAATTAAAATTTTATGTGTCACAATCATTTATTGTCTTGGAAATTGTAGCTATAATCTGATTTTGTGGATAAGGATAAGCCTACAAATAGTTAATACTATTGGTAGTAGAAAATACAAATGAAACAATAATTGACTATAAATTACCTATTCCTAAACAGGGAAACCAATAATGGAGGCCACTTGAATTAAATTAAATAAGGGTTAATAATAAAAGTTGCCTAAAATTTAAAAATAGATATATTTTAGGTAACTATGAAGTAGATGTTGAATGTTGACCCCTGAAGAGGATAGGTTTGGCATTCCTGTGCACTCTCCAATGTGCTCATCCAATGTGCTCACCAAGTTCAACGAGCACTCTTTTTCAATCCATCTTATCTAAGGATGACATTTAAATTTTAACATTATCTTAGTTAAATTTTGTGTTAATTAAGCATTATTTTAATATAATTACTTAAACTTAAATTATTTTGGTTAATTATATTAAAATAATATAAAATGATCCAGAAAACGTGCGATCTCTATCAATTAATTACTTATCTTTTGTTTAAATTTATAGTAATCACTTTCGATATTTTATCATGTGAATTTATTGAAAATAACCTCTTTATCAGATAAAAATGAGGCTGTGTATTACCATATTTCTTAAGACCTCATGTCTCAACAGGAATCCCACTAAATGTTGATGTT
>JANIJH010000225.1:88970202-89016092 GCA_024520975.1 Erythroxylum areolatum | reverse complement strand
TCCTCATCTATACCAAAATTTTTATTTGTTGTTAATGATCTAAAGAAACTAAATGGCTCTCTAATTTAGGAAACTAACATATATTTTCATAGCTTTTTAATAAAATAGCAAGAGGTCACATTATGAATCCAGTATTGGAAGATTCTCCTTTTATCTTATTTTTCTTTAAACGGTCAAGTTCTCTGCAGTGTTATCTTTATAATTTCCCTCCAACTCAATGGATGACAATTCAATTATGCACATATAATTTAAATTATAAAGCAATTATAATTTTCAATTAAGTTTACCTGTATTACATAATTCCTTCTTTTTGTCCTCTTCTAATAAGATAAGAAAAAACATTATTTGGTAGTGTAATTGATAATGTTTTTAAAACCATACCGAAAGTTAAACCAGTAAGATAGTCGGTTTAAAGTTCAAAAAACTCAACCGGTATTAGACCTGGATAAAACTGACTAAAAATTGAATAAAATTAAAAAAATTAAATGGTTGGAAGCGATTGTTTTTATCTATCAAAGAATTTGAAGTTTAATTAAAATTTTGTTAAATAAAAATTAATAATTTATAAAAATTGACCAATTAATTAATAAACTGATCAATTTTTAACAAGAACAATTATTAAAATAAATCGAATTGAGAAATTACACGGCTTAAAGTTTTTACAGTTGAACTAGTCGAACTAATTGAATATTCTAAATCATTATTAATTTACAAGACTCTTATTAAAATAAACAAATAAAATAAAATGAAGTAAATGAGGGGGTTTTTGTTTTTCAAATTCACAAGACTTAGGGGTGGTTAGTTCGCATAAAAAATGGTAATAAGAATGAACATGAATATAGTAAAGAATGAGAATTAATATTATAATAATAATTATAATTATAATAGTTGGTTAAGAGAAATAAATAATTACCATTACTATTGATAGTGGTTGGTTTGTAAACAATTTTGAGAAATAAAATTTTATTATATTTTAATTAATTAATTACAATATATTGATTAATTACAATATTTTAATTAATGAATGAATCATATTTTAATTAATTATATTGTAATTAATTAATTAATTATAATTATATTTTAATTATTTTATCACAATATTTTAATTAATGAATAATTATATTTTAATTAGTTATATTTTACTTAATTATATTGTATTTAATTAATTATATTATAATGTAATTAATAAATTAATTATATTGTTTTAATTAATTAATTATATTTAATTAATTAGTATTAAAAATATTTTATAAAAATTGTCATCATTAAAAAATAAGTTTTATTTATCTACTAAGTAAAAAAATATGAAGGATTCTTAAAAAGTGAGATATCAAAGTATTATCCCTATAATTATATCCAACAACCAACCATTTAATTCCCGTTACTTATCAATCGACCCTTTCACAAATCAATCAACGTAGTACCCCTTAGACTTTCCCCAAGCACCGCGTAGACTTTCTAACATTTAATGCTTCAAATTCCAAATATTAAGATTCACCGTCAATTAAATGTGGAAGTCAAAATTGATGGCTTTTCGCGTCGTAATAAATAAAATAGACGGCCGACATCTTTTTGCATATAAACCATTTTTATATTATTAAAAGTTAAGAAAAAAACGAAAATGAAACGTAGTATATTTTATACTTTCCTGTCATAAAAACTATATAAAAAAATATATATAACATCCTCTGATTAAAAGATAAAATAGAAAAATAACCTTCTTATTCCTTTGTCTATAACTGAATTACTATTAAAAAATCTCACTCTCTGGATTATTTAGGTTTACATAATATATTATATCTTTTTTGATCGCTCCTCGTGAATATATTTAGTACACAAGACTTTTTATTTTATGTAAATGTAGAAAAAGTTATAATGTATATAACATTTTTTTGTAATTTTATGAAGAGGTTATTTCTATAACTTTATAGTCACAAATAAGAGGACTTGTCAATAAATCGAGTTAGGCTGGCTCGCAGCCTAGCCTGACTCACTATATTTTTTTTTTAAAAGAAAAAGTTAGAAACAAGTCATTTTTTAAATAACAATTAGGCAGATTCGTGATTTAGTCAACCCAAACTTAAATCGGACTAGGCCGATCCACGTTTGACATCCCTACATATTAGCAATTGCTTCAAGTCTATTTTAATTACAATAATTTAACTAAATATAACATTTAATAGCAATGAAAGAGACACTCTATTATATTAAAAAATAGAAATCATCCTACCAAAAACAAAAAAAAAAATAGAAATCATTATTGTAGATGGATCCAGCAGATAAGCCCATACAGAAATGAAAACCAAGAAAAGGCCCAAAATTGATAAGAATCAGCCGAGTTATGAGAATGTGGAAAGCAATCTTTTGATTTGACACTCTAAAATCATTTTACAAAACAACAGTAAGTAATTAAAAAGCCGGTACTAGTAAATGAAGAAAAATTAATATTAAACTTAAATAAATTAACCCCATGTTAAACTATTTAGTTTTAAAAAACTGATCTTAGATCATGTTTAGACTTTATCAATCTGAGATCAATTTAAACTATACTCAAATTAAAATTGTTTTATTTAAAAAATATAAAACGAAGACAATCAGGGTCGAAGTCTAGACTTATCAATGGACAAATTCAAGCCCCGGCTGCTCCTGAACCAACCTACCATGAAAAACAAGTAATAGTTGGACCATAGATTAGACCGAACCTGCGGAGCCATATTTGACATCTCTATCGAAATCGACTATATATATAAAGACATTTTAAGCCATAGTTGAATTAATAGGTATAAGAAAACTTAGCCTAAAAAAAAGATTATTTTTTAATTTCATTCTTAGAAATAGTGACAATAATGAGTTGGACTCGTTTGATCCGCACTCATCATATACGATTTGATCTATTAATTAGAGGTAAGATTACGTATTTCAAGACCTTTTTAAATTTTAAGATTATTGTACAAATTAATGTTATTTTAGTTAATTGATTATAATGATATAGTTTTAATTTTAAATTTATAAATAAAAAGAACACTAGTTTAAACAATTAGATTAAAATAATATTAGACAATTTGAATCAAATTTAGGGATTCAAGATCAATCAACTTAGCTTTAATTATGAGCCCTGCATATGAAGTAAGGTGGATAAAAAGTCAAAGGGGGCGTACTTTTTGAAAAAGTAACAGCAATAGGTGTAAAATTTTCATCAACACATTATTGGGATGAGATGACGTCGTATCGTATCCTCTCCTTTTCATTTTGTGGTTTTTTCAATCCCTCTGGTTGGTCTGTCTGTCTGTCTGTCAGTCAGTCTACGCCTTTTGAAAGATGAAAATTTGAAGCAAAAGCAAAAACCTAATGAGTGAGCCATGTTACCATGTTGCTCAAAGATGGTAAAACACAGGGCCCAATGTTGGGAATAGAGACCTCAGCATCTCAAATTCAAATCAAATGATGAGAGCTTCTGCTTCCTTCCTTCCTCCTTCTCAATTTTAATTTAGGGTTTTAGCTCTTTCCTCAAATAACCAGAGCCTGCACCTCTTCAATTTCCCAATTTCAATTTAGAGTTTTAGCTCTCTGTTTTTTTTTTCCCCCCCAAATAGTAAGAGCTTGCTCCTCTTCAATTTCTTAATTTCAATTTAGGGTTTTATTTTGGTCACATTCTCTACACTGCCAAAAGTGAGGTAAAAAGAAAATTCTTGATAGATCAAGGTAAAGGCATTTCGCTTTTCAACACCCACTTGTGGAGGCCATCATTTTGTGTTAGAAGTCTCCTACCTCAGCTTTTCTTTTTTGCCTTGATACTATAAAATGGGTTTTGACTAACGAATCCTAACCAATAATTAGCACCAATTTTAGGGTTTCACATCAATCATTCTAAGTAATGTAACTTTCCCATTTTCTATATTTTGAAAATTTTAAGAAAAATAGGGTTTATAAGAGGGAGGTATATGCCGTTCTACTTTTACTATTCTAACACCGTTCCAACTTATCTCATTCACATATTTATGTAGATCTTACATAAACATGTGGATGAGATAAGTTGAAATAATGTTGGAAAAAAAAAAATAAAACAGATAATCTGATCTTGTTTGTGACAAGACACAAAAGATAATATTAACTCCTAATTAAAGTCCTTAGTGGTATAGTTAATATAAGCAAATTTTTAAAGAGATCCATTAGAGAATATGTTTAATTGAAAAGTTGAGTTGTAATTTAGATTTAAAAGTAATATATGCTAAATTAAACATTAGATATAATGTTAAGAATCAAAGTAATTTCTTTTATTTTAATGTTAGTGAAAAATAAACATCCTTCAAATCACACCACAACTTCATACAAAATTTGTCTGTTCTTCACCCCTGTTTTCAACTCTCTTCATCTTAGGCCTGTAAGCTACAATTAACACCATTGTTGATGCATAATTACAGATGTCTATCTTAGAAATTCCTGGGGGCAGGTAGGGTTAACCACAAGAATGATTGATCTGATAGAATTATCATGGCTTACTGATTATTTTTGGTCCACCAACTTGCCTAACAGATTTCGGGTTTCATGATGTTGACATTTTCCAAAACTTTTGCATTACAAACGGAATCATAAACCTCCATTGACGAGGAGCGCACCATGTTCAAGAAAGAAGCATAACCTTAGAACAACTCTGGTTTGTTTTGTTTTGGTTTCCATCCATTTACAAACTTCTTCTGATTGTGGAAAATTATGTTTTTTTGTTCTTTTTTTTGCAGTAAGTAGTAAGCCAGACAGCTTTTGAATGGACAACTTTTTCTTGGTACAAAAAAGGGTCTCGAAAAAAGAGGATAGACCCCCTTCAATAATACAGTGGACACGCACAAATTTGTACACTAGAGCTGTCACGAGGAAGAAGAGGCCCTCTTACACAGATCTGAGAGAATATTTATGCTTTATTATTTTCTCAGCCAACAAGAACAACGTATAAAACAACCAACACTGATGCTCTGCAACAGCATATTTTCTGCACACATAATACCAATCGAAATTGATGGCTTTGACAGAATAAGAAAGATAGGGTTTTTCTTCTTCTTCTTCTTTTTTTTTCTACAAAAACTTTTCTGATAGGATCACTAGCTCAGAACGTTTTCTATATAAAAACTTGCATGTAAGGGACAAAAAAGCAAAACCCAGATGGGAATTACTGATATTCCATTGGTTTGTGAACCAAAACTTGTATTTTTTTTTTAACTCGAGTGATCATATTCTAGTCTAAGATAGGCAGCTCAGGAGGGATAGACAAGGAAGGAGAAGCTGAGTCGAGAAAGAACGGGAAAAGAAAAGATTTGAACTTCATATCAGAAGATTCTGATACAAAGTCCATGAATTGAGAGAAAATGAAGAGAAGGGACTGAAAATGGGGTCTTACAAGGTCAAGAAAAGGTCTTACAAGGTCAAGAAAAAAAAAGATAAATTAAAAAAAAAGGTAGCGATAAAAGCTCAGGTAGGATAGCACCAGATTATCAGAAGCTTGGATTCTTCATGCTCTTACTCTCGCCTGAAACTTCACCTTCAGGCTCAAGGTCACCTGCACAGAGAGGCTTACTGGTATGAGCTAGAATTAACCATCTTCTTCACTGCAACTACGACATTAATGAACATTCCCAGGAACAAGCAAACTCATTTCTCAAGAAACTATACAGGGTTAGACAATTTGAGCATGTTCAAAGTCTACGAATTTAATACCATCAACTCCTTGTCAGTGACAACACCAGAAAAACTGTACACAAAAGCTTTGACATTCCACACAAGGCAAAGGACTCGTACCTTTCAGAAACTCCTGCCAAGCTTTCATCTTTGGAAACTTTTCTCTCTCTCCCATGTTCAGAGATGGAGAGAAGATGAAGAAGAAGAAGAAGAGAGTGTTACAGGTGTAGTAATGGCGGAGGTATATATGGAGGTGCGATTGAGAGGCTGAGTGGGGTCCTCCAAAAGGCCCCAAAAAAGAAGAAGAGTAAACCGACTTAACATGCGTCCTATATACGTATTTTTTTAATTGCAGGTTAAAACCTAATTAAAGTAATAAACAGATATTAATTTCATTTAACTATTTATTTAAATTGATTTTTAAAAGAAATTAATTTAAGGTATGTACATATGATGTCTGCCCGACCGGCTTGTGGGGTTGGGGTTGGGGTAAATCCACAGGCAACATGGGTAAATTTGAAATGGTCAACAAAATTTCATTTTCATGATATTTATAAAATTTTAAATTTAATAAATTCATAATTTTGATTAAAACAAATTTAAATTTATTAATTAATATACTTTAAATTAAAATAAATTATAATTTGATTTAATTATAAAAAATTAACATAATTATTGCATGAAACTCTCTTGAAAAATGAGAAGGGTCATAATATATACAGTATTTTTTTATATTTTTACAAAGAGACTGTTTTTGTGATTTGAACTGTAATTTTATTAAAGTCGCTTTCAATAATTATTATTATTTAATTATAACAAAATAATATTATTACTCAAACTATTTTTTGAATTTTAGAGTAATTTAAAATACACTTGATTATATTTTGTTCTCGTGTCCGTACAATGAGAAAGGGGTGGGGTTGTGTCTTGATGGTCATTTGGTTGTCCAAGTGGCAGCTTTTGGCCCGTCGGTTCGGTTGCAATCAATTTGGAAATGGTCAGTCAGTTAGTGCGTGTGTGGGCGCTCGTGTGGTCTGGTCTGGTCTGGGCTGTAGTCTGATTCCTGTTTCAGGTGCACAATCAGAGCTCCTACCAAAGTCAGCTCACCTGAAACTATGCAAATAAGTAACCATTTGCAGAGGGTTTTTAATTTTTTTGAAAAACCATTAGCAGAGTTGAAACAGTTCATACAAACATTTTCTTTTAAATCCGGACACGATCTGATCCGATCCGATTCATTTTGCACGTCTTGCTTTTACCGTTATATCGGAAATTTAAATACGAATTTGAGTACTTAAACACATTATATCATATAATTAAACAAGGTTAAGGTAGGAAGAGGAGAGCACATTTCCAGGAATATTAAAGAAAGCGAAAAGAGGAAGAAGAGGTGGGGAAGTGAGAATCTAGGTACTTGTAAAGAACAGTGTCCCATCAACTCCAACAAAATTTATTAAAAAAAATCAAGAAAATGTCATTTTCTTATAATTTAAAGCTTATTTTTTTAATTCTATATATATAAATATTTAAAAAATTATGTGGGTCTTTACATAACCATCACAGTCTTCTAAGATATGGTCAAACTCACCACCTCCAAATGCCTTGGCCTGCGTTTTATGTTTTGTTAAATGTATGTATGTCCTTTAGTGACTTGTATATATAGACTTCAAACTCAAAGGATTCGGCTCCTGCTAATTAGAAAACAAGGGTTGCCTCGATTCCAAAAACCGCCTTTCAACAAGTTTCATCTTTTAGATCTTTAGAATAATGCTAATTCGTGCCTTATAGGATAGACTTTTATTAGTAAAACTTTTTTTATAAGATTTTTTTAAAGAAGATAGTTGATTTTTTGACTGTCAATTAAAAATAACTTTATTAATTGAGGTTTATACAGTAGATTGTTTGACAGTATTAAAAAATATTTTTATTAATTTTAATTATATTTTTATTTTGTAGTAAATATTATTTATGCATATAATATTATTCAAAGTATGTTAAACAATATGCAAATCACAATATATTAATTATTATATAATTTTAAACCATATGAAACATAAATGAGAATATATTTAACCAAATTTTTATATGGATTATAATATAAGCAAAATTAATATAAAAATAAATATTAAAATATATAGAAAAGTCAAATAATATTATATAGATCTCAAAATAAATGTAAAAAGATGAGTTTGTAGATATTGAAAAAATTATATGTAAAATATAAGGACAAGAGAGATTAAAAAGACTCATTAATTAATCTGAAAATTTTCCTAAAAAGTGTTTTTTTTATAAGTTCCAAATTTGAGTTTCTTAAAAAATTTTGACTGCTAAAAAAATTATATCTACTAAAAAAATATTATTCTATTTTATAGTCAAACAGTTATTTAAAAAAGAGATTTTCCGGAAAAAAAAGTCCTTAATTACTTTTTAAAGTTCAACCAAATAGGTATATTATAATAATACTTATTAGAAATTTATTTGATGTTGACATTGGATGATTTATAGAGCCTAAGACTGCAAATTCTGACAAAACAAGCTTCGTTAAAAGGGTTTTAATTGAATTATAATACACTTTATTGATGATACAAATATAATTATAATTATAACAAATTGTGATAACAGTTTTAAAACAATTTTGTAATTATAACCATAATTATAAAACAAAATTTTAAACTTTGAAGCCAACCAATTGTTTTATCATAATCTCCTAAATACATATATGGTTAAAAATTGAGTTTATAATTTAAATTGAATTTACATTTAAGAGAAGAATCTCGATTTAGTTCGAACTAATTCGATTAAAATATTAAAATAATATTATTTTATAAAATATTTTGTTAGTTAAATTTTGAATTACTTGACAATTTAAATCGATAAAATTTAATTAAACTATAAATTTAATTATTATGAAGTTTTCGGATACTAAATTTAACTTCAATCTTATTTAGTTTGAAAAAAATATCAAAACAATATTATTTCATCAAAATTATGTCAAAATGATATTATTGATTTAATTTGAGATTATCATGGTGTGAAATGATATATTTAGTCAAATTTCGAATCGTTCAACAAATTGGATCGAAGAAATCTTTATTATCAAACTCAAACCCGAGTCAATTTATTGCTCATTCGTATTATACATGTAAAGTACTCTAATCTATTCACCGGCCGGCGAGAAGCTGCCGGCTGATTGTCGTCTCTCCGCCGTGTCTCTCCTATTCAGACACAAAGTCTGATTGTCTCCATAACCTGTCAACCACCATGTCACATTCACGTACATGTAATTATATATGCTATGTTCAGTCCCACTCCTTGCCCATGCTCTATGTATCTTTTTCAATTCCACTCCAAGTTTATGCATATATATAATATAATGCTAATTAGGTTCTATATTATGTTCATTAACTATAATTTTACCTTAATATTGTAATTATTGAGATCATGTTAATACCAATTGAAAGTTATTAAATATGCGCAACGTTTTCTTTATATTTTACAAAAAAATTATTTTTGTAATTCGAACTTGTGATTTTCTGATCACAAAAAAATAATTTTACTTATTGTTCCAAAGTTTTTACAAAAATGACAAATTAGTTTTGTTTCGATTCGATTAAGAACGATAAAATTAGTTGAGCATAGTTGATTTTGAAGTCAACAGATAAAAATTAAAATTAGTTAGATCGCGATTGAACTTGTCATCCTTAAATCTGACTTGACTCAACATGATCTAAACTCGATGAGTTAAATATAATATGATCATACTTATGCATTAAATTCGGTTGAGTTTAAAATTGAGAGTTGTTTTTATCCAACCAATCATAACAATTTAATTGAGTTAAATTCGCTAACTAGTTAAACAAAATTTAACTAGATTCAAAGTAAAGTATTCAAATCCAATCAAACTCCAATTCACAATCAAGTATTCAAATCGGATCAAACTCAAATTCGAGATTAAAACTCATAAGAGCTCAAACCCTATCGAGTGTTCGAATGGGATCAAACTCAAAATCGAGATTAAAACTCACAAGAGCTCAAACCCTATCAAGTATTCAAATGGGATCAAACTCAAACTGGAGATTAAAACTCATAAGAGCTCAAACCCTACCTCGATCGATACTGAATTCAATGCAAACCAACATAAGATCCTAGAGTTATTGGAGAGAAGTGGGCAGGATGAATTGGCATTGGTGTACCAAACTTGCAATAATGGTGAATTCAGCATGTACTACCATATCTATCTATCTACGCTACGGAGCTACAAATGCATGCCTTGCGAGTCGAGGAACAGGTAAAACCATCGGACTTGAACACGTGACATTGGGAAAACACTATGTTGGGTTCTGTGTCTTACGTAGATTGGGAAAATTGATGTGACCCTCCAATCACAGGACAAACAAAATAACTATGTTCAGACAAAGGAATCGGTGCCTGAAATACTAGGAGACATACGCTAGTTCTTGGAGTTCCATTTAACACCGCCATGATTGAATTATAGCAAGCACCCTTTTGTTCCATGCATGAGGTGAGTCTGAAGATGAATCTTCATACCCAATTCAGGAATCTAATAATGTCGATGGTTTTTGGATTTAAGGAGGAGCTATTATTATTGGTCTGGTGGTCCAAACTAAAGCTTCCATTCGTTGAATCATGTGTAAAGATAATTAATAATTTAATGATGTTTTTTTTCACATATTTAAAATTTAAAATTTAGTGTCAAACTTTTTAAAAGTTTTAATTTAAAGATAATTTAAAGACTAAAATTTTAAAATTTATATAAATCAAGTCAAAACGTTTTTTTAATAATACTACTAATAGATAGATACGTCATATTAATAAAAAAATATTTTGACTTAATTTATATAAGTTTTAAAATATTAATTACTAAATTTAAAATTTGACACTAAATTTTAAAAATATAAAAAATCAAACATTATTTAATTTGTTATATCTTTTAAATATATAAGAATAATGACTTGATTGTAAATCCGTTAAGTTTTTTAAAAATTAATTAATTCAAATCCAATTTATTAATCTATAATTAGTTGAATTTAATTAACCATAAATCCAAAAGAGCCTTAAAATAATCAGTAAAAATTGCTTTTTTTGTAATCATAAAATTGCATGTTCAATTAACAGAAACAGTGTCCTTATAAAAATACGAAAGAATGGCTCCATACATTATATCTCTCGTCAAACTCCTGCAAAGTAAAGAGCCTTATGTAATTGGTACGTTGACTTTGACACGAACCACAAATAAAAAACAATACGAACAATAAGAATAACATTAAAATATATGAATTAAAAAGATACCATTTTATATAATTACTTTTATGCAAGAAGAAAATAATTCATGCTTTCCTCTTTATTAGTTATAAATAACATAAACATATAATCCTTGTAAGTTACTTTATATAAGATTATGAAACGCCAATTAACTAATTAAAGTAGTTAAATTTTAAATTTATTAAATATTTTAACAATCTAGTACAATAATTATATCATACATTTTCTATAATTACTATCCAAATTTAAAAAAAAATTTACAAACTCAAAGTAATTAGTTAGTAAATTAATTAATTGATTTTTAGAAATTAATAAAAAAGTATTTTTTATTATCAAAATTAATAACTTTTTATAAACATAAATAAATAAATTAATGTTTTTCTAAAATATTTTTCAATTAAATTTTAAATTTTTTGATGAGTAAGACAATTTCTTTTAATTATATTTTAAATTTTAAATTTTATTTTATTTTTTATTTTTAATTCATTTTTTAAAAGATTGGTATATACTGAACTTCCAATCCCCGTACTAATGGCCTCATAAAAAGTGAAAGCCTTAGGCTTTGTAGTTTGAAATTTAAGTCTACTCCACAATTCAGTGTGACGGATTGATTATTGAATCCGACTCGAAGGAAACGATTAGACGCCTAAGTTATTCTCATGAGGATCTATAATTTCATCCTTTAGCCAATGTGATATGGCTCACAGTATATTATCACCCATGTCCTACGTGAAGAGAATCAATGTGCTGACCACCTAACTTGTTTGGGCTTGGGCTTCGTCTGTGACTAGCAGGTGTGGCACAGCCCTCTCTCTGCACTATATTCTCTTTTGCGTGCAGATGCACATGAGATTGTGTTTCTTCGACATTAAGCTTGGTTTTTCCCCTCTGATGTACCAAACAAAAAAAACTCCACAAGCTGTGGATTGGCAGATCAAGTTATTGGCATACACATTTTGTCGGAAAAACATCATACTCGTCGTGGGTTTTGAGTTTCATTCGATGTCCATGTCCTGACATTTTGGATCACTTTGTGAAAGTCTGAGCCTGAGATCCACCAAAACCTAAGCCCATCTTGGAAGTGAAAAATGGCAATTTCACGGGCATATTCCGTTTGTTGACGAACACTGTGTGAGATTCTGTATCTGTTACTTTGATCACCTTCTAAATAACACAATCCAATCCTAATTATATCGTTGCAGGCAAAACCCATTTTTGCGCTTTGTCGATGGTTGCGCAGAATCGTGCAGGACACGATCTTTTTCTTACTCAGATGGCCATTTCTTAGGGTATAACTGAAAACTTTCTAGACCCAGATCCGAGAAATTAACGTTCTTGTAATATCCACGTCGAATTACCCTCTGGTAAGGATATCGCGTTTCCTTTCTGGTTTCACAATTGTGTACCTGGATTCACTTTTTGATTCTTGGAGTGAGTTATGTCTTCTAGAGACGGAATTTTTCCTGATGAAGTTACACTTCAAATCCTTGCAAGACTCCCTGTGAAGCCCTTATTTAGAGCCAAAGCTGTGTGCAAGCATTGGTACAGATTATCATCAGATAAGTATTTCATTAAACTCTACAACGAAGTATCTGCCAAGAACCGGATGGTATTGGTTGACATTTCGGATTCATCAGATGCCAAATCTAACTTGATATGCGTTGATAAGCAAAGGGGCGTTTCTGAGTTCTCTTTAGATTTCTTGAGAGACAGAGTTAAAGTTAGGGCTTCGAGTAACGGTTTGTTGTGTTGTTCAAGTATTCCTCATAAGGGTGTTTATTATGTTTGCAATCCGATGACTAGAGAGTTTAAGTTATTGCCTAAGAGTAGAGAAAGGCCTGTGACAAGGTTTTATCCTAATGGTGATGCCGCTCTAGTTGGTTTGGCATGCAATTTGTCTATGCAGAAGTTTAATGTTGTGTTGGCTGGTTATCATCGTACTTTTGGCCATAGACCAGATGGAACGTTCATATGCTTGGTATTTGATTCAGGTTTGAATGCATGGAGAAAGTTCATTTCATCTCAAAATGAACATTTTACACACATGAATAAAAATCAAGTTGTTTTTGTAAATCGATCACTTCATTGGCTAACTGGTAGTTGTTTGTTTATACTTGCATTAGATTTGGATTTAGATGTTTGGAGGAAGATTTCTTTGCCAGAGCAAGTGAGTTATGGAGTTGGGAGTAGGGTTTATTTGCTTGAGTTGGATGGATGCTTGTCTGTTATTCAGATTTCGGATGCATGGATGACAATTTGGGTGATGAGTGATTATCAGAGTGAGCAATGGCATGTGGTTGATAGGGTGAGTTTGAGATGTATCAGGGTAATGGTGCCTGGTATTTTTCCAATAAGCCAGACTGGTGAATATGTTTTCCTGGCAACCCATAGACAGGTTTTGGTGTATCATCGAAGGAGTGGAGTGTGGAAGGAGATGTATTCTGTGGAGAACAGCTTTTCACTGCCTCTGTGGTTTTCAGCACATTCATTTCGCAGCACAATCTCTTCCTGTAATTAGGGCATGGCTGGGATTCAATATTCTTCTTGTAGAAAATTACTTGTTGCAAAGACCGACACTTGTTTGAACCGTTATGTTGTTCATATTCATTCGGATCTTTGAAATGTATTGTGAATGAATACTATGCTAGTCTTTTTCTCCCTATTATGAACTAAATAAAGTTGTCCTTTGAGATATGCCTGGAAGCTATTGCTTATTGTGATATATGCAACTTTCTACCCTAGCCACCTCTGTGTACAAGGTTCAGATGCATTAACTATGCGTCACTTCTCAGTGTCACTTGCAATTGGAACAAGGCAATGTTCAGTTATGATCATTTTCGTATCTGGGCTCGTGTAAGAAATTAGATTGCACAACAATTCTTTTACAGACCATTTCCATAAGGATTTTATGAGAAGTCAGGTTGCACACCAATTCCTTTACTTAATGTTTCTTGTACTCTAATTACTCAATTTTAAGTTTTGTTGTTTTCACTAGACTGTTCGATAGCCTTCAATATCTTCAGTTCTTCGATTGTATCTTGAACACCATTTATTTCAACCAGAACGGGTTTATTCGCAGGCTGTGTAGTTGTTTCTCTCATATTTGTTATTCTAGCAGCCACAGAACCTCTGGGGCAGTTGCTGTAGAGCTGGCGAGGACTTGAGTTTGAGCTCCCAATTTGAAGAGGTTTGAAAGTGATTAACCAAATAAACAAATTGATAAAGGTTAGGCATTTTCAGCACCCTTTGTATCAGTTCTATATATTTGCGTGGATCATGACAATTTCGTCAAACATATTTGAAAAAACCGCTGACTATCTCTTGATATTTGTTATCAACTACTTCATCTTCTTGCTAGCGGATCATGAGTAGTTAAGGACCAGTTCTTTGGGTTACCTCCACTCCAGTCAGCCATTTCTGAAGGCTCGTCTTTTCACTCATGTGGAAGATTTGTACTTAAATTTCTCAGAGTAGGATGGCACGAGGTCAGAGCTCTACGTCATTTGAACTCCCATGAATGGAAGGGAGTTCACATTTCCAGTCTCCACCATTAACTGAGGTGTGTTGAAGAGTCAACTTTCTATTGGTATTTTGGCATGAAGATACCAACTCATCAATGCCAACTGAATCAAATGACCATTGATGTATGAGCCGGTTCCATGATTTGTCACCTTTTCTCGATGAACCACAGAATCTGCCTACCCTTCCCGGTTTCATCAGAAGTATGTCTACACTTGGTTTCAATCACTTTTTTGCCTCTCTTTTCCAGAATCATACTTAAAGACTTTTGCAATATAGCAGTAGCAACTCTGAGGTTTTCTGTTCGATCAAAATGTGACTAGAATTCAGAACTCTTCAAAAGCTGTAATTGTGATTGTTGATTCACAATCTGCAAACAACCAGTTAAAGCCAGGCAAACACTATCTTTCACGATATTGTTATGTGGTGAGCAGCTCAAGTCTGGAATTATCTCATTCCTCCCTAAGTGACAACTCTGACTTGAAGCCTAAAACCTTGTTGAGTGGAGACTTTAAACCAGAAAGCCAATCAGAAGAATATGGTTTCTTGTTTGGAGACCATGTTTAGAGTTCGACTCTAAGAGGTATTGGTACTATGTTGTCTTTTACATGTTTTTTCAAGTTCAATTGACGCTCCATCTTTCTTACAACCTGCGAGTTGTGCCAGGGGTTGTTAAAGTTGTATGTGATGGAAAGATGAAAATGCAAGGGAATGTGAACTGTCTCATAGCAGACATCAGATAAAAATGGCAGCTGAAGGAATTGGAATTCTAATGTAATTCTGCAGAAAATCCATTAGAATTAAACAGATGGAGTTGATGTGCTAAACATCCGTGCCTATCTTATGCTAGGTCTATTTACAAAGTTCATCATCCGGAGCCAGGGATGGCACTGGGATCTGAACCCGAATTGGTTAGAACTAGTCCAAGTTAGCGGATTAAATTAAATTTTAATTGATTCAAGCTAAGCCCTATTTATCTTGTTTTGCATTTCTTTTGAGTTGATTTGAACCTGTTCAGGTTAGGTATCTAAACCTAACTCAACAAAAAAGTATAGATTTCTTTTAATATGTTTCGAGTTTGAATAAGTTGAAATCAAATTTGTTTATTCAGACTCAGTTGAGTTTGGATTCAAATTCAAGTCTTCAATTTGCTTTGTTTTTTTGCCCCGATCTTGCTCAATTTGATTTATTACCATCCGTATCTTAGCTTATACAGAGGAGATTAGTACAATTGGAATGAGTATGTCTAGGATTGGCAAAAAGCTCGGGTTAAGCTCGATTAACCTGGGCTTTGATCCTCAAACCCGAGTCTTGGCCTTACAAAATAATGTTCTTTTGGACGATTCAAGCAAACTCAAACTCGAGCTCTAACCATGTCATAGAAGGGTCCCATTAACTCGGTTTATTATCATTATACTCACCATCACTCTTTTCGTTGGTCTCTAATCTCTATATTAAAGTCAAGCTTTTATATATAAATCAAAACAGAGGATTGTTTTACAAGTAGTAATCAATCTTTAATGTCTAATTCCGTTTCTGAAGATGAAAACAAAACACGAGTAAGACAAGTGATGGTGGTTGGTGTGGTCAATCCAAGGGACGAGATTACCATAGTCACGCACCCAAAGCCAAAAAGACACAGACTTTGCCGTACACTGACACAGACAGAGAGTACAGGAGTATAGCACGTATTCGAACAGACAAGAGCTGAAGGAAGGGAACAACGACAACAGCAACATCCACCAGCGAAGAGGTTAGCTTTTAAGAATCTGAGAAGTGAGGAATAGCTAAGACGTTGTTGGGAAAGAACAATTTTGACTTAACCAGAAGAGAAAAGGCCGTAAAAATCTCCTCTTTTCTTTAATGTCTTGCCGGTCAGGGATTCTGACAAAATTTCACTTGCCCGGATAAACTCTGAGACAGCCTTTTCTTCTTTTTGCCACTTTTGTCTATTATTCTTTATCTGTTCATTTTGTTTTAGTTCTCGTTAATATTCCTTTAGATTGCTCAATTATATATATGTAGATATATATAACCACAGTTTAGTGAAGAAAATGGAAATATCAGTGTGCTCTAAAAATCGTATCTTTAGCGCTCTCATGTGGTGGTTTCAGGGCTTGCTGGGCTTTCTTTGTTGCAACTACACCACTCTTTCTCTCTGGAAACTTGCAGCTTTAGTATTCTAGCCTCAAGGTATGTTCGTATCGTTATTTATTATGTTCCAAATTGGATTTCTGTTTAAGAAATGGCGGATTGGGACTCCCTCACATTGGTTCTTGATCTTAACGGCATTCTTGGGATTAGTACACAATTGGGGATCCTTTTTTATTTTCTCCTTATTATTGTTATATCCCAAATGTTTCTTCCAAATTTGGGGTTTGGGTCTTCAGTGGGTGGTCTCTGAGTAATTACTTCTTATCTTCTCTCATAGTTTTACCTGAAGCCACTAGTGGTCGGATAGAAGTTAGATTCAATTTCTTTGCATGGGTTTCTGTCCTGTTTTCTGGGTTTGATTTCTTTGGTTAGCCCCAACTTTTCAGTCAGTTATGTGGGCCGATTCCCATTTGACCATGATATGGTTCCTTTTCCGCCTAAGTGCATGTACTTTTACTTCCCTTATTAACATACAACCGATAGTTGCTCCTTGCAGTCTATTTACTTATTTAAGATCCACTATATGGCCAAACTTATTACCTTCACGTGTTTGCAGAAATATTTTCTATAGTCATTTGAATGAAACTCTTGAACGTTAGGAGAGTGTATTGGGTGTTGCAGAGTTTACTCTTAATGTGCCTCTAGGCTACATGTTCCATCATGTTATTTTGTTTCTTCACAATTGGTCAATGCAAACAGTTTTACATATAGTTGAATAGTTGTGTTTTGGTTGTGTGCTTCATTCACGTGAAATCCTGGAACGATTAACATACATTTTGATGTTTTACCCTCTAGTTTCGTGACAAATTTGTACATGTAAATTGTTAACTTTTGGATTTGTATCTGTACTGAATATGCTAGTTCTTATTTTGATCTTTTTGCATTGGATTAATATTTTGAAGTTCTCTTTTTCCCCAATGCAGAGATTGGCTTATTGACTTGAGCATTGAAAGCCTATGATTTTCACATGGCATGAATTGGGCATATCATGTCTTCCTTAAGATAGTTAGCTTCTACTCAACTTTCTTTTCACTAAAGTTCCAAAAATAAAACATAACATGGCTAGAAAAGGCAATCAACAGAAGAATGGGTTAGATCGCCATTTTCAAAACCACAAAAAGAAAACTTTGGAATCTCCTGGGATGGTTTTTCCTGGTGAACAGCTTCCAGATTGTAGCATACCAGGCAGTCCTGTAGATATTACGAAGAAAACCAGCCATGCTGCTGATGAGAACAGGATCAGACAGAATTTTGAAAAGTTTCAGAGAAAAGAGAAACAGAGGGTAGATGAAATAAATAATCCAAAGAAATACTTTTCTATGAACACTTCAATTAATGGCAGTAGCCCTTTGACAGACTCATCCAGAATGCAGGGAGAAGTTGGAGCATTTCCTGTCAGTGAAAGAGGTGTTAAATATTCAGAGTCTGGATTGGGATACTTGCTTAATCGCTTTCAAATGAAACATATGAAGGAAAATATGAAAATTTCTGGAAGTGAGTTTGTTACAAACTTGAGGCTATCAGCTTTGTCCATGTGGAAGCTGGCAATTGAGTGGCTCGAGAAGCAGAGGCCTTTGCTTGCTGCTCTCTCAACGAAGATCTGTGATGCCCATGATTGTATTAGGCAGAGTATTAAGCAAGCATATCCTGTTATTGTAAAGTGGCTCATACATTTTTGCAACATAATTTTTCTTTTATCAATGGTTTGGCTGGACTGTACCCTAAGAGGCATCAACTCCATTCTATGCTTGGGGACAACATCCTTTTTCTCAGTTATTTGGTGTAGCATTTTGTCAGTAATTGCTATGGTTGGGATGCTCAAGTGTCTTATTGCTTTGGTAAGTGTTGCATCTTTCTGTTTGCTTCACTAATTCCAAACAAATAAATGCAAAATAACTAGATCTATATTTTCAGACATATTTCAAAACATTTTGTTCATGGATTACTGAGTAGGTTATGTCGTCAAGAGTATTTTTGCACTTGTAAACTTGTATTAAATGTTGATTCACTCAGGCTATAGCTGCATTCGTGGGCGTTTCCATAGGTTTCACCCTTGGCCTTTTGGTAGCTGCAATATCTGGGGCTTCTTTTCTGTGGTTTTGTGGAAGCTTCTGGACAACCTCATTTGTGATTATGATGGGAGGTAATTCCTTTCATGTCTCTTTGGATTGTTTGGCTTCTTTTTCTATGCCTTTGGTGATTTGTTTTGTCATGTCTCCTTTGCTTGTTTGGTCTCTTTGTGGCCTTATTTGTACTAATACTTCCTTATTTTCCTATTAATCAGGGTTGGCATTCATGTTGAACCGTGAACGGCTTGCGCTATTTGTTGTGATGATGTACTCTATTTATTGTTCATGGACATACGTTGGATTTTGGGGCTTACTTTTGAGTTTAAATTTGTCTTTTATCTCTAGTGACATTCTAATATACTGCTTAAAAGATAAGATTAATCAACATAGAAGGTCCAATCAAAGCCCTGAACAATCTGGGGGGATGGAAGGTCAAGAAAGCTTCTTTGGTGGTGAAGCTTTTCAGGATTCATTTTCTGTAAATGGCTCTGGGTTATCAAGAGATCGTAACCCTGGAGTCCCCTCAACCAGTGGGGCTGAATTTGAGTTAACTTCTGAAGATGAAATTGTTAGGTTGTTGAGCTGTCCTGATCACTATTCGGTACTGGGTTTACCTCGATACGAGAATGTGGATGTAAATTTTTTGAAGAAAGAGTACAGGAAAAAGGTACCAGGCATCAATCCTTTGCTTATTTTGTTACTCAGAAAATTTTGAGTACTTTTGCTATATAAACCACTGGGACTCATACATTAGCTTTTCGGATTTGTTTAAATAAGTTTCTATATCTCGGGCCTTAATTCTAGATTGCTATATGATATACTCTTATGAATCCTGAAATTTCTTTTGCAAGCTCCTAGCAATTGTTTCCTTTTTATTTTGGAAAGTATTTTGTGAAAAGCTGAAAATTTCTGCAAATTACCGGTATGGTTTCTTGTTTTGTTTCTAGGCAATGTTGGTTCACCCTGACAAAAACAGTGGCAATGAGAAGGCTGCAGAAGCTTTTAAAAAACTTCATAATGCATATGAGGTGAATTTATTGGTTATCAGTTTGTTGATTGATCTAACTGTTTTTGGCAACACTAATTCTAACTCTGACAACAAAGTGTTGTTGTTGTGATGTTTCTTTAGGTTTTACTTGACTCCTCCAAGCGAAAAACATATGACGATGAGCTAAGGAAGGAAGAACTGCTGAACTATTTCTGCAGGGTTATACTTTCTCTTATTCTATTCTGAGTCCAACTTTACCATTTAGTTCTACCTTTTTCCGTGATAGCATATTTTTGTTAGAAGCTAAATTGCAATGTGCAAACCGTTCCGGGCATCTATCTTTTGTCGGTGGTTACTGCTTTCAAGTGATTGGTCTGGTCTGGTGTAAATTCTGATCTCAGCTTTGGTAAAAATTTGCAATTGCCGGAGCCGTATCTTACTAAAATGCATATTGTCACCCATTTAGCACATCTCTGTTTGTAATGTGCCTTCAAGTGCTTGTTGGCCTGATTATTAGGAGATATTTGTGGAATGGGTCCTAAAAACTTGGGACCCTGTTTTCGTTTGATTGTCAACGGTTAGTCTTTCCAGCATGTTGTCCCCCATCTTTGCAATGAAACAAAAGGAATCACATTTGCTGACCATTGGGAAATAAAATTAGATTATGTTCCATATACTGCAATTTTGTGAAGATATAAAGTATATTTTAGTTCTCTTATTTTCAAAAACAACAATTCTGAAGCTTATTCTATGTTATGGATGCTCTATTATCTCCAGCTTTGGTGTATGCTAGTCTTCATCTTACTATGTTTTGTGCAGAGTGGAGAGCATAGTTTCTTTGCTTCTGGGTTTGGACATTCAAAGGCATCAAATAACAACCCTTTTGGAGATTCTAGGAGAATAGAATGTAAAAGGTGCAATAATTTTCATGTCTGGGTACATGTGGAGAGATCAAAATCTCGAGCTAGATGGTGCCAGGTTTGTTGTCTTCTGGTTTATGTATCAGTTAATCATCTGTAACATTTGAAGTTGGCAGATTGGATTACCACATTGCTGATGAGTAGTAGTATTTAGACATTGTTCTTATATTTACTTGAATTCTTGGGATTATTTTGTCAAGGATTGCAAGGATTTTCATCAGGCTAAAGATGGAGATGGATGGGTTGAGCAATCTTCTCAACCTCTCTTTTACGGATTGCTAAAGAAGGTACGTGGTAATTCGTGCCACTAGGTTGCACTGTTCTGGATATGGGCATCATATGTAGTATCTGGTAATGAGTATTTTTCTCAATATTTTACAGTATTATCGATGTCTCGTTAAATTGAGAAATTGTTTATGCAGGTTGTTGCTCCTTGTGCATATGTATGTGCTGATAGTAAGATCTATGATGCTACCCAGTGGTACATATGTCAGGTAGTGCTATTTACTTCCAGCAACATCCATCGGACACTACTTTGAAGATGCGTGTCTTGCCTAACAAATCTACTCACTACGAGATTCAAGTCAGAATGTTTTCTCTTTTTATGTTTCCACACACAAGCACTCAAACCTTCCCAATTCTTTATTGATCTTCGTAAGTTCTAAGGATATTAGACAAAAGAAGGATATGTTGGCAATTGCTGTTTGAGAAGAATGAATCATCTACGTGAAAGTCTAAATGATTTTGTAGGCAGTTGCACTACAAGAATTTTCCATATCTTTCGATCTGAAGGTTAAACATGTCGAAGCTAAGATATAGCACCATGATTCTTACATTTTCGTTGCCGTTGTGTTTTGATTTCATCTGTACATTAATTAAACTGATTCTCGATATCTTTGTGACAAATCACGAGATGGTTGCAAGTTCTGGTGGTAATGCAAAATGCTTCTCATGTTGCCTTTGATTTACTCCTTAGAGAGAAATCAGTTCCCCTAAAACATCTGATGAATTTGCACAGTAAAGATGATATTTGATGGATAGTTGTGCTTGTTCATATGTGCATGTTTCAGGTAAAGATTGTTTTTCTCTCTTGTTTTGGAATTAGTGTTTATTGTACACAATATTGAATTTTGGTGCAGGGAATGAGATGCCCAGCCAACACCCACAAGCCAAGTTTTCATGTCAACACTGGTGTTACCTCCAAGCACAATACTGGCAAGGGGTCAACAAGTTCCAGCCAACGAAACACAGGGATGCCAGAAGAATCCATGACAGAGGAAGAGTTCTTCAAGTGGTGGCAGAATGCGGTGCAAGCTGGTGTCTTTGACAATTTCGCTGCCAGAACTTCTGCTGAGAGCCCATCTGCCAAGGCTGGAAGTGGTCCCAAGAGCAGTGGTGGTGGAAATGGTGGAGGGAATAAGAGGAAGAAAAGGGGAAAGAAGCAATGGTAAAAGTCGGAATTCTTCATTTACTGGGAATTTCGTAGTATAAACCGAGCCTTGTAAGCAGTTTGCGACTCGAACAAAGAAAACGGTGCAAACAGGCTTCGATGAGAAGCATTTTAATCGTCTTGAACAGAGATTTAAGGACAGATAAAAAACTAGTTCCTGGAATTATATACTGGCTTGTGTTAAAAGTTCCTCAAGCCTGCATAGAGAAGAAAGAGCTTGTATAGTATCCTGCTTTTGTACTTCATTTTCCCTGCCAAGTAAAGGTGGAACATCAAACCAAGAAAACTAGATTAACCTAAACTATAGCAGTGTAATGTCTCAGTTCTCAGGTCTGAATTCGATCGAATTTACTCCCGGCCTGATCTGGCTAGATGATTACCAATGCAAATACGTGTACTATTGCCCAAATCAAGATTGAAAAGGATGTCTGAACCACTGAAACTAACACAAGAAATGCATGTTGAACTTGAACCTGTATTTCAATCCTATACAACTTAAATCTGATTGAATTTAAACTAAAAGTTACATTTTGATCAAATTGGTGTCACTGAACTTGAATTCGAATTCAATTTAAAATTTAATAAAAATTAATTATCTACCCCTTGACTGTGGATATATACATGTGTACATCTGCGGCTTGACCTTTTGACAGACACTAGCAAAATAAAACGATGAAGATACTTCTCCATAGCTCTGCAACTTATCCACTTTCAACACACCCCATTGACAATGGGTTTAACGTCGGCAGAAGCTCATCCTATAATTTCCCTGGCGGGTTTCCTTCTTCTTTGTCTTTTAGCTGTCGGAAGCTATCGTTTAGATTGAGGAAACAAGTTTTTGTTTGCGCGAAGAAGAACAAGAACAAAAATGACTCTCACAACTTCGTACCCAAACAAGATGAGGCCACTGGCTTTTTCCCTGAAGCGGTGTTGCTGAAAGAGGTTAACTTTACCATTTCCCGTGTTTTGTTCTTCGTTATCTTCTCTTGCTTGTCGACCAGTTCGCGTTTCTTGGTCGAAATTTTCAGCGTTTTAGTGGGAGTTTATAGTTTTTTTTTTTTGAAAGTTTTGTTATGCATAGGAAGTGTGTACCTGCAAAGCTTGTTCTTTTATATTTTTGTTGAAGTGATATTTAAGTTGAATGGATTGTTAGCTAATCGTAATGATTAAAGTTTAGGATTTTCTTTGTGCGATTAACTTTTGCTTTTGCATTTGTGTTTGGTCATTTCTGTATTAAGTTTGCAATTTGATTTTGGGTTGTTGGATTTCTTTCGAATCACAGAAGAAAGTTCAAGAAGATGGTAGCCTCCTCCCTGACTTCGCTGACGCAGAAGAACGTGAGTGGTCTAACTTGCAATTGCTTCGTTTGATTGGTTATCTGTTGTAAATTTTTGTTTTGAGGCTGAAGTGTTATGATTTGTCAATTTACAGAAAAGCTCTATGAGGCTCTCAACCTTGAGATGGAGAGTCAGTTGAAAGTAGGACAAAGTAAGTACCTTTACTGCAACCTTTTCTCATTTCTCCATTGCCACTGGCCCGAGAGAGATCCCAAAATGAAACACACACATAGATGCACAGGCACAAAGGAATTCCTCTTAGGCATCAGTTCTTAGCTAGCTGTGATTGACTACCTGAACTGAAGTTACTATGTTGCTTTGTAACCTCGTTGCCTTCGTATTTTCAGTGCGTCATTACGAAGTGGTTTATCTAATCCATGAGAAGCACGCAGAAGAGGTTAGCAGTGTGAATGAGAAAGTTCAAGGTGATTCTTTGCCTTCAGAATATCTAATATATGGCTAGCTGATTTGAGTTCCAAAGTATTATGCACACCTAGTGCTTCTCTTTAGATTGACATGGAATCTGCCTGTACTTTGTTGCCCCGTACGAAAACGATTTGAGTTGCCTCATGTTCATGATGTGACTTGACTGCCTAGATATTGGTTGTATCCTTGCCTTGCTCTGCTCTGCCTCCAGTAACTTGGGAGCTTTGGAGAGAAATTGAAACGCTCAGCATGGCATCACTTGTGATTTTGTTACACAGCACCCACAGAATAAATTTCTTTTAGGCAATGACACTTGGTTCTCATGATTCTATACTAGTTTCAACAAAGTCTGAATGTTTTTGAAGCTTCTGTCTTCGATTTCCAGGTTATTATTGTATGGCTTTGCTGAATGCGTTAGACAGTTACTTGAAAATAAACAAAATGATCTCATCTTCGTATATTTTTTTTGAAACCTGTTGTTGATAGTAGAGGACAGACTCTACACTTTCTTATACCTGATAAACAGTTTCTGCACAGATTTTTTAAGGGAGAAGAAAGGCAAGGTATGGAGATTCAGTGATTGGGGTATGCGAAGACTAGCTTACAAGATACAAAAGGCCAAAAATGCGCACTACATTTTGATGAACTTTGAGTTGGAAGCCAAATCGATCAATGAATTCAAGAGTATGCTCGACAAAGACGAAAGAGTCATACGGCACCTTGTAATAAAGAGGGACAAAGCAATAACAGAAGATTGTCCACCGCCACCCGAGTACCACACTTTGCGAGCTGGTGCAGATGATCATGATGATGATGATGATTTTGACTATGATGAAGATGATGAAGTTTACGACGATTGGGATGGTGAGGAAGAGGAAGGAGTCTATGATGAACAACCAGAGGATGGTGTAATTTTCGTCGGCAGTGATGAATATGAAGATAACAGTAAGGATAAGAACAACCGTTTTGCTCGTGTAAGAAATACTTGAAGAAAGAAAGTTATGCATATGATAAAAATAGGTAACGAGGTTGTTGTTTCATCTTCTGCTCGTTTGGGGTTGAGAAAATATCTAGTAAAGGTTCAATTTACTGTGTTATTGTGCATTATCCTTTAGCATGCATGGACTTGAAGGTTAACATTCAATATCCCAGTCCCCACATCAACAAAAAGGGAGACTCCACATAGTTTCTTTCTTTCATCAGTTGATTGTAACTGACAGTGCCCTTGGCCGATGTGTAATCTGCCTAATGCTGTAGGATAAGTGTGGAAAGATTGAAAATTTATACCATCTCTGTAGCATTAGGCAGGTTCTTCTAGTTTGAGTTCATCAGATTTGGATAAGCATATTAACTCTCTGAGTTTCAAGCATACTAGAAGAGTCTAATCATATATAGTAAAACCTTTATAAATTAATATTGTTGGGATCATGATATTTATTATTTTATAAAGATATTAATTAATTGATAAATTAATATTTATTAATTTAAAGAAATTTTTGTAATTAAATGAAGTTAAATTTTGATTACATCAAAAAATATTGTATCTTAGAAAAATTCATGTTTGATATTAATTGAATAAATCTAAACATAGATTCATTGTACATAATATTAATGAAAACTAATAAATAATATTCATTGTTTCTTAATAATTAAGTATTATTCATTGTATTTTTACTAAAAACATTCAATGTATATATGTATGTACGATGGAGATATAAAATATTTTATAAACAAGATAGAAAATTTCTTGAAATCACACCCAACAATATCTCATCATTTAAAAGGTGTAACGAAATCAACAATGATGGACCAAATATGCAAAAGTTGGGACCGGAGAAATTAATAATTATATATTTGTGTAAGTTTATATAATTATTAATTTATGATATTAATGGAACCCTATATTTACATAAGAGAATTTTGAAAATATATTATCTTATCGAAATTTGTTAAATTTTCAATTAACCCAAGTCGGGACCGGAGAAAAATATTACCTTAAAGAGTTTATTAATTTGCCGAGTATCAATTTAAAGAGATTCTACTGTATATTAGATTGAGTTTAAGTTTGTTTTACTACAATGAAGTTCCAATAAGTTTAACTGGTATTAGATTGTTATAATATCGAAATTAAAAAAATTAAAGAATTTAAAATATAATTAAAAATTATCCTTATCTTTTAAAAATTAAAGTTTAATTACAAAATATTATTAAATAAAAATTAATCTTTTTATTTTAGTCTATAAAAATTAATTAACTTATAAAAATTACTTGATAAATTAAAAATTAATTAATTTTTAACAACAAAGATTATTAAATTAAATCGAACTGAAAAATTAAAAATTAAATTAAAAAATTAGCTACTAACAATTTTTACTATTAAATAAATTCAAATTTTAAAATATTAATATATCTTTCATTGAACACATTCAAGCCCAAATCTTGAAGCCCGAATTATAGCCTGAACTCGTACTTATTATGGGTTTGGCCCAACAACTTTAGAACGGTTTTGAGTTGGAACACTTGTTTCTCATAATTTCTGCATGTAAACTGTTCATTACTGAGCCTGACACATGTTCAGACAAGAGGACAACCTATCTGTCTTATATAAGACCTGAATCGCGTGAAAGACTTCGCACCAACTTCACAAACTATGGCAATTCGCTACACAATTCCTGCTCCTTCCAGGGCCACCATTTTTGCCTCTCTACTTCTCCTTGTACTAGTTCATTCTTCATCCTCGGCCACTGACAATGGGAAGAACACAAACACAAACAGAAACGCCAAAGTTCCAAGCTCTGACCTCGATCTTCTCGAGTTTCCATTGAACTTGGAGTACTTTGAGGCTGAGTTTTTCTTGCATGGTTCCTTGGGTTATGGCTTGGATGTTGCTGCTCCAAATCTAACGGGTGGTGGTCCATCTCCTGTTGGAGCTAAGAAGGCTTCTCTTGACCCTCTTGTTAAGGATGTCATCGAGCAATTCGCTTGGCAAGAAGTGGGACACTTGAGGTTTGAACTCTCACACACAATCATATGAACTGGTTTCATGTTCCACAGGTTTCTGTAATGTGAATGCTGTGTGTTTCAGGGCGATCAAGAACACAGTAAAGGGATTTCCTCGGCCATTGTTGAACTTGAGTTCAGAATCATTTGCAACTGCTATGAACATGGCGTTTGGGAAGAGATTATCTCCACCTTTTGACCCTTACGCCTCTGGACTGCATTACCTAATCGCCTCTTATCTCATTCCTTACGTTGGTCTCACAGGATATGTCGGAGCAAATCCTAAACTCAACGGTGCTGTTTCCAAAAGGGTATGTAAGAAAGACATCATCAAACGTCACTCTATTCTAATATATCTGGAACCAGGTTTAAGTGTCTGTGTTTTCACAGCTTGTAGCAGGTCTTTTAGCAGTAGAATCGGGCCAAGATGCAGTGATTCGAACATTGCTGTACCAGAGAGCAAAGAAGAAGGTGTACCCCTATGGAATAACAGTGGCAGAGTTCACAAATCGCGTATCTGATATGAGGAACAACCTTGGACACGCAGGTCTGACAGATGAAGGGCTTATAGTTTCCAGAGAAAGAGGTGCAGAGAGGAAAACAGCAGGCAATATTCTTGCTGGAGACCAGGACTCAGTAGGGTACGCGAGAACAGCTGAGCAGATATTGAGGATTGTTTATGGAAGTGGCGATGAACATGTTCCTGGTGGCTTCTATCCAAAGGGAGCTAATGGTCGTATAGCTGCATCTTACTATGTGCCCAAGTGACCGTTATTAGTTGCTTTGCTCTTCCAAGTTTGATTTGTAGCAGAAATAGTGCATGTTAGCTAGCTAGTGATGAGTTGTTTCTTGTTTGGATGAGCATAATGTAGTTGTTTCTTGTTTCAATAAGAATCTGCAACTATCTGCGTTTCTGAATTTCTGCAAGCCCCCAGAAACATCAATTTAATAACAATGAATGTGATTCGAGTTACATAAGGTAGGACTAAGAAGTACAATATGTCATCGTGTAAGTTCAAAGGTATAATACTCCTATCCCATTAGCTTCAAGTTGCAGAAAAAAAATGAAGAACACGAATAGTTCTTAAATCCCATAACATGAAAGTGTAGGATTTTGAGAGAGCTGGGGAGACATTGGATAGGATTTAGATGAGCCCATATATAAGTAAGATATCATATTTTTAACCCAAAATTATAAAGCATTAGGTTATGAGCCCTATCTTTATATATAATTTACATACCTTATAAGTGGATCTATTCATATTGGACTAGCTCTACTGCTTATGCGAAGTTATTTGAGTTATTCTGACCCAAATTTATGAATTTCTATTCATCATATTTTGAGATTTTTGAGGGAGTCCAGAAAGAAATTGAACCGGATCCAAATGAGTCTATATATAATTAAAACATCATATTTCAACCCAAAATTTTAAAACACTAAATTATAAGCCTATTTTTATATATAACTCACTTTATTTATATGTCTCTTTTCGATGTGGGATAACTCTCCCCTTGTAAATTTCTAATAAGAATTTCATGTACTAGCATCATTAATCCACAAATCTGTCAACATTACACGTTTCTTACAGCTCCTTGCTTTGAGACACTGGTTGCCACTCCAATAATACACAATCAACTAAAATTACGTGCAAATGATAAGGTGGAACGTGTTGGATTTGCATACGACAGTTGTCGCAAGAAACTGAGATTGGTCAGTTTGAAATTTTGCAGGAAACTAGCATTTCATATCTCCTAGTTCTTAGCAAAGGCTAAACCATGCAATTCCTCTGCTTCAGTCAGCTACCGTTTCTGTCTTGAGCAAAGCTACTCTTGGAAGCTAGTGAGCAATTTGGATGGCGAGAAGTAGACATTTGACAGGTTCCATCATGACAAAGAAGCTCGGGAAACGAGTCTGTCTGAAGATCTTATCACTATGATCATCTCAAATTTTTTTGTCTTGATGACTCTTTACTTCCATTGTAACAGTTGAATTAAGCTCTAAATGCTATAATGCTATCCCACCTGAGTTCAGTACAACTTCTTCATTGCTTGATGTCATAGCAAAGAATTATAAGATTCAGATTCTGAATAAACAAATTCAAACTTGAAAAGAGAAATCCTTTCTGGTTCTGGAAGAATGAGGGATAAAAGGATTCATGGAGAAAGATTTCTTTGTTTCAGAAGAGTCCATAAACAGCATCTCAGAGAGGATAGATACGGGGTGTGCAGGACGACATTATTGGCCCTGAATCCCAGGGGACCATTTTTTTTGTTGCAGCAGAAAGAAAACCTTAGCAGAAACTGCAAAATGTTCCAGAGAAGAATTTCTGCTCTGATGGTCATCCATGGCTGAAACCTTATCTTCTTCACAAACGCCTAGAAGTTCATGAAAATAATTCCAACTCTCGAACGGGCCTTTGTCGTCCTTTTATCCAGGTGTTCAGTCTCCATTTTTGGCTTATCCTGTCTGTACGGTCATGCAAGGGCTACTTTGTTTTAAAACATCATGCAAAATATATTACTGCATTTGACTCCTCATGATGAATTGTTCACAGGGTGCAAGGCTTCTAATGTCATTCGCAGACACTAAACAATGTCGCACATCAACTCACAAGGAACAAATCCAAAGAAACAGAAAACATGTCAACTAATGAAGTAAAAGGAAAGGAACTAGCAAGCATAGTAGAAATTGAAATAAAAAAACGAGACCTATACACATGATATTATATCTTCACCTGCATGGGTGGTGTGTACAATTTGAGAAACCAGTTACTGATTCTTCTGAAATAACCAGATTCAAGACATTGAACTACATTAGTCACAAAGGCTTATTGATAAACACTAAGACTTCTTGATCCAACTTTTGATCAATGTCAAAAAAGCGGCTTTTACATCACCTTGGATCACCAGATCCTGAGGAATGTATAGCTGGTGAACATCTTGTCAAGCATCTGATAACGGAGCTTTTACATCACCTTGGATCACCAGATCCTGAGGAATGTATAGCTGGTGAACATCTTGTCAAGCATCTGATAACGGAAATAGTTCACCCAGTTGTCCTCTGTGACTTATTTCAAAGTTCAAGCATGCACAAATTGATGGAGCACAACATGACACCCCCAATGAGGGATATTGCATGACATGTCCAATTATTTTTATGTGACTTCCCATGAATTGTCAAATTCCTTCCATCTCATCCGTTACTGATAATATTATCCAGAATGCGAATTGGCCCCAAATGACCTAAGCTGTTAAAGAAGCCTCGAACCAACACATCCCATGTAGCTCTATTGGGGAAGATACGTACATTAAGCATTTTATCTAGGTACAAGACGGCTTCTTCTATCCCAATGCAATTACTGACACCCCATATAAGATCTGTGTATGTAATAATGTCTGGAGACCACTCGCCTCCAGCACTTAATATATCTACAAGCTGGATGGCAGCCTGAACCTTGCCCTGCCTACAGTAGGCGTATATTACAGTGTTATATGTGACATTGTCAGGCTTTACACCTTTTACTATCATCTTCCCAACAAGCTGAAAAGCCTCCCCAAACATTCTGGCACGAGATAATCCTGACAAGACAGTGTTGTAACTCACTGAATTAAATTCAATCTTCTTCACTTCCATCTCCTTCACAAGCTTAAGAGCTTCTTTTATTTTGTTTGTTTTGGAAAAGCCATTCAGCAGTTCATTATAGGTCGTCACATTTGGAGAACACCTGTATTTACTCATTTGATCAAGCATTTTCACAGCCCAATCTACTCTTCCATAATCACATAAACCTTTAATAAATGTATTGAAAGTGACTGAATTTGGCGAACAGTTCCCAGCTGCCATGTTGTCTAAAAGAGAATGAGCTTGATTGAATAAACCAGTCCTGCAAAGAACATCCATCATACACGTATAGACAACCACGTTAGGACGGCAACCGCTTGAGATCATCCTATTCCAGGTTTCGGAGGCCCCTATTAAGTTACCAGCTTTTGCAAAGCCATCTATCAGGGAACTATAAGTCGTGGCATTTGGGAAGCAGCCATTTCTCTCCATATCAAAGGAGAAAGATACACCTTCCTCCATTTTGCCACGTGAGCAAAGACCATGTATTAACACGTTATACGTAATAACATTGGGCTGAGATCCTTCTCGAATCATTTGATCCCATAAATCAAGTGCTTCATACAACCTCCCTTCAACGAAGTAGCCCTTTATCAAGGAAGTATAGGTCCGAACATTGGGGATACAAAATCTTAAAATCATCTTCGCCAAGATAGCAAGAGCTAAGTCCACATTTCCCATATCAGATAAAGCATTGACAAATGTTGAGTAAGTAATAACATTGGGTTCCATTCTTTCGTCCTCCATCTGTCCTAACAGCTCAAAGGCCTCCTTCATTCTACGTTCTCTACAAAACCCATCTATCAGAGCATTATAAATAGATACAGTCATCCGAAATTTCTTGGCAAGCTCCCTTGCCTCATCCACGTTACCTAGCTTACACATAGAAGATACAACAGTTGTATAGCTAACAACGTCAAGATGACAACTTTTATTCGACATTTCAACTAGTAACTTGCATGCCCCATCCACTCTATTATTTTTACACAATGCCTTCAAAAGAATGTTATACGTAAAAACATTAGGTTCTATACCATCTCTCTTCATGTTGCTGTACAATGAATTGATAATCTGAAACCTATTCTCACCAAGCAATGCATCAAAGAGATGATTGTAAATCTTAACAGTTGGCTTGCACCCAAATTCCCCAATCCTATAAAACATTTTCAGTGCTTGCTCGGCCAAACCCACCCGCTGAAAAGCATTTATAACAGCTACAAACAATTCCTCACTACAGCTAATCCCTTCCAGTTTCATCTCCTGTAAAAGGTATTGGACACTGTCCACTTCACATTCCTGACCAAGTCTCATGATCATGGTTTGGTATGTCAATGGAGTATGAACAAAAACCATAGAATTAGCTATTGATTTAAAGTAATCTAGTGCTTGTACAATGCTGGGTTCATTCTTTAACCTCCTTAGAACATCAGATTCTTCAAAAGGTGCAAGCTTTGACTCATCTAGTGGTTTGTTGTTGGAACTCAGAAGCGGGTTTGAGCTCAAAACAAAAGGGATTGCAGGTTTTTGAACTTTTAACAACAAGGAACATCCTTCTTTCAAATACATTTCAGAACAAGTAAACCTTAAGTTCAATACACAACCAAGCAGCTTATTGACACACAGCACAAGAATGATCAAAACCTAAACAACCTATCAAGTTATAGGAAATGTTTCAAACCTCAGCTTACACCAGACACAAAGGCAGCAGAAAAACCCGAGCTTTCCGAGTATTGAGTGAAGACCACTTCGCATAGGAAGAAACAGTCGTCACAGGATGTCGTTTAATGTAGGGGAGAAACTATAAATCTGAAATAACGCGAGGGGCTTAAAGTAAATATAATTCTTAAGGGGACATCATGACAATTTATATAAAGAGTTACATATCTGAGGAACAAGGAGTCAAAGGTAGTAGAGTTCTACTGTCGCTAGTTACCAGGTAGCCGCAAATCAAGGTTCGTGTACTTCGATTTTTTTTTTCCAATTAATTTTACCTGTTTTGAATTTTCGAACCCTGATCTTCACTTTTGCGAAGCTTTTTGATTCTAGTCGTAGTTATTACTGGTTTTTACTTACTCTGTGGATCTATTAACAAAGATGGAGTCTTGACTGCTTTCTGAATCTGATTACTTCGTTCAGTTTCGTATGTCTTCCAATTCAATTTTTTCTTCGACTTTCACTGTTTAAACAATAGGATTAGAGCAAGCCCAGATCACAATTTTCCCTTTTTCTTCCTTTTCGTCACATTTTGCAACAATCGATTGATTTTCGAATAAACATTTGATTTTCAATGACGAAATTAGGAATATGATTTTGATTTTGCGTGTTTTATGACTACTAAGATTAGAAGGAATGGCTGGGCAGACAGAGTCGAGTGCTTATGATAAGAGATCAAGTGAAGCCACCAATGATCTGCAAACATTCAATGCTGAAAATCTGCAGAGCAACATGAAAGTTATATATTACAGGTATGTTCAACAGTTGGGAAAGACTTAGTACAGCATCTGGAATAATTTGGATGGTTTTCGAATTTAAGTATATCCCGATATGATGAATTAGTTTCAGTATAAGATTGTAATGCGATAAAAAAGGATGCAACTTTATCAGAATCATTAAAGTGTTCAAAACAAATAATTTCAAACTTGATTTAGAACAAGCATTGCCCTCAATTGATAAGGTGTCTGATTCGATGTGGAGTACCTGAGACTGAGGTGTTTTTTCTATGTAGCCGGACATTTCTATCCATTGTCGCCGGAGTAATAGCCGGAATTATGGGATTCACCGGCCTGTCTGGATTTATCCTATATTTCCTTATCATGGCAATCACTTCGATCGGACTTGTGGCTAAGGCGAAGTTTTCTATCCGGTCATATTTCGACTCTTGGAATCAAGTTGTACTTGATGGCTTTTTGGGTGGACTCATGGTATGTGTTACTTTGGCATTTTAAGTTCCTATACCTTGAGAAACAAAGTCTCCTACTTTCTTAGTTTGTCCTCCAACATGTTGGGAAGTATGGTAGCATGGGATAATATGAATGGCTACACTAGAGACACTCTGAAACTGTTTGCATCGAGTAACTATTGATCATGCCTTACCATTTTAACATTAAAGATTGAGCTCACCCATCGGTGGTATCTGTTCCACCTCTTAAAGGGTATATGAGAGCCAATCTTACTACGAATCGAAGGCTTTCTATAACACTGCTGTCTCGTCGTTCCAATTTATATCAAACATAGTGTTAACACTTCTACTCTGATTTCGCAGTCGTTCGTGCTATTCTGGACGTATCCTTTCACGAATCGAGATACTTCATAGTTATCAATGTTTTGCATTCAGTCACTCATTCACTTTAAGAGGTCTCAGAATAAAGTATTACATTTTGGCTTTACATTTTCATTTCCTTGATATAAATAGATTTGCATATGATATTGTGCACATTTTCTGATGAGGTACCTGCTACACCTGCAAATGGAAGGAAAGCTCTGGTGCTGCCAATTAATTAAGCTACATGCCTCAACTAAGTTGCATTCGGGCAAATCTGAGTCACTCTTTTTGATGCTTTTTGTATGATTGTAACCATCAGAACACAATTATAAAGGTTCATGAAACTTTGTTTCAGTTTATCCACAAAAGTTGTTTAGAGGTGGGAAAGTTTTAGTTTGTAAACATTGTGTGAAATATTCTTAGTGATCAGACGAATTTGTTCATGGATTTCAGCTATTAAGTTGCAGAATCTCAACTTATTGATCGATGCTACAGATGTACGAGTAGATGTAATAGAGAATTGCGTATTTGATTTCAATTTGCTACATGGGAAAAAGAAATGAAATAATGAGAGAGAAGATGACCTATATCGTGGCATTATCCTTTCATCAACTCTTCACCTATACAAATGCATGACACAAAATTGAAGACCATAATCTTGATCTTCATCTCGTTCACTGACCCAAGGAGGAACTTTCGGGTAAATCCTCCGTACAGGTTCCAGTCTGCAATCTAGGTAAAAACCACGGCACCTTCCATGTCTTTAACTGAAGTTGTGGATATATCACGCCTGTGAATTTGAAGTACATCAGTCAATTTGCACATTTCTATAATCATCTGTGTCATGGATAACACAATGTTTATATGCCACAATGACCGATTAGTTTCGATAGTAAAACTTACCAGCAGCTGAGGGACTTCTAAGAACACAAAAGAAACCGAATATAGAAGAACTGAAATCACTGCGGCTGTAATTACGTTGTGAGTAAGGCGCTTATCGTCCTTACTGGGTAAGAATGCTATTTTCAATGTATTTGTCAACTCGAAAAGTCTGTAAGAGACCTAAAAAAGGGGAGAAAGAGTCTTTATTATTGTAGAACTATCTAATGAGATCAAATTGATCGATTGTATACTTACTGCAACATAGATAGAAGTCGTTAGCATGAAGTTTAACATAGGGTAGTCTGGGATAAGTGATAGCAAGAGTTTTGGTTGCCCATCTGGAATGCCTGATCTGCAAGTGCATTGCAAGTGAATTAGGAAGCAGCATGGGTAGGTCCATATGACTAACAATGTGAGTGCATATCGGCATCAATTCTGAACTAGAAAGAGTTTTACAGGAATTCTTCACCGTACCTTAACCATATATGTATCTGTGAAATGTATGTCTCCAGTGTTACTTTTCCAAGCCACCTAGTCCACACAAACAACAATGCCAAATTAGGGAGGAATATGTCCAAATTCACTAGACAACAGTCAATTTTTTCTGATGATACCACAGTAGATGGACGGGGGAGAAATCAGAAAGAATCAACCATGAAGTGACTTACGCAAAAAGAGTCAAAGTGTAGCTGCGGAAGTATTGAGTGACATTCCTCAAACATATATATACACTAATAAACAAGAAAAGAAAAGAGACTAACGTTAAAATCAAAACAAGAAGAAAGGAAATAGGATAAGGAAGAAGAGTAATTATAGCATACGTAATTGGAATCCACGAGGTATAAGGATGGTATTTGTTGTAAGTAATCTTGTCCAGCTTGTAGATGTGCTCATACCACAAATATCCCACCTAGGTATCACAAAAAGGGTCAGCAGAGGTAGTATAGTAACATCAGCTCGACAAGAACACTATCCCAATATATTCATAATACCACTAGGGCTGTGGATGCTACAGCAGTTTTAATAGTTATCCTCTGCTTCACTTCAGTTTCTTCCAGTTTCTCCATCCACCTCTCTACCTACAGTAACAAATGCAAATTATTTATCTAAATAGAAAAGCATTTCTTCCAACTATACTTCATTGCGTAACTATGTGGATGGAATGTCAATGTGATGGAACTTACTGTTGGATGATAGTAAGCATATATCATCCCAACAATCCAGATATAGCGATCAAGGCCTGAACGAAAATGCCACTCATGCAAGCGAGAAAAATCTGGTTTTGCAGGGTCAGTGTAACCTGCAAGGTTTTGAGGGAGAATGAGTACAATCACGATGGGCTTTGCAAAACAATTAATTTTTGGCACTATACACACCAAGAAGGAAAGTGAGTGGACTCCAAATCAGTTCGAAGACTCCAGGAACCTCCCACATTAGAATTACCACCAAGAAGCAGGCAACAATTTTCAAAGCGATTACCGATCCTATCTCATTGTACTTGTTCAAAATACCAAGTGCCCCATAAACCATAAGAGTGAAAAGCGTGTGCATCGGACAAATGTAGTACAGCATATAACTGTTGTTAAGCACAACGCAGCAGAACAGCACCAAGAAATTAAGCCGCCACATCATCTGATCAACAACAAATTTTTACAACTTGAAACTACCCAATTATTGACAACATTTGGAGAAAAAGTCTTTTAAGTCTTCAAGGAAGAGCATACCTGTGCAAACCTTGGAAGACTGAAATCTTTGCGAACATAATAATATGAGAAATTCCCAAATCCAGTCATCCATACATATGCAGCAATAAATATCCTAATAGCATTGTAGATTTCTGTTGCAGCAAAGTAATGGTACATCAAAAACAATACCTGTAAGATGGAAGAAAATAAGTGAGACTAACAACAATAACATGCCAGTAGAAATGAACTGAACTCATAAGTGAACAAGCCCATACAGATAGAGAGTTTCAAGAAATCTATTATCTTTTAATACTTAATTTGAAACTGGTTTACGAACTTAAAAAAGGACATAGGAAGTTGAGCAGGCAAACTAGGTAATCTGTTTTGGTGAAAATTGCACCTAGTGATGCATAAAACCAACCCAAATTTGTTTTTCTTTCCAAAACCTCCGAAATTATCTTCATGAGATACCTTCATACTAAACTTTGGAAGGGTAACAAACCTGCATCCAGCCTTTCCACTCCTCAGTTTGATGCCTATTTAAATAAAGGATTGATTTCCCTGAGAATGGTGATCGATCGTGGTGTATCTTGAAAGACGTTACAGCTGAAACTATGATGAGAAGGAAGTAGAGAAACATAAAGAGATCCCGGTTATAGCTCTGCACAGATGGATAATGGCATGAAGTTAGAAGCAAATCAGGAATATAAGTTCCAATAATATAGTTGAAGGCATGTCAGCTCATTCTTCTCCAACACACTTGGCACGATACATTTGAGGAAAAAATAGACTTCACACAAGCTACATCGTGTTTAGTAAAATAATGTAACATAAAAAATTTATCAGGTACCTTCTTTGACGAGCCCAAAATATCCGTACGGTCACAGATGTAGAAGTATGCCATAAAGAAACCAAACTCAGATCTGAATGGAGAAAGAGAGTACAAAAGTTCAAAAAACACAAATCCATAAAACTTCACAAGCAAAACTATTCTTAATCAAATAAGCTCACATGGCCCGAAGCGTCAATCTGTTCTCGATTAAGAAGTGTTCATCCATCGAAATAAACCTAACCAACAATAACATTAAAAAAAACAAGCATGCAAATTAAGTAACACGAGATCTCAACAACAATACCTCAAATCAATAATCACGAACCTTAAGATCGGAGAAAAGGCTGGTGAAGCACTAGCTCGAGGAGATGCGGAGTGGAGACCTCCTCCTTCAAGCAGAACAGCGCTATCATCCTCTTTAATCGTCTCATCATGCACCTCCACTAAACCGATATCAGAATGCCTACTATGACAAACACCAAAGCTTTTCTGTTGATGGGAGGCATCATTAAAACATCAAGAAAAACGCGGCAATTAAACAAACAAATCAAACTCACGCTTTTTGTTGAGCAGCAGCCTTTCTCTTATACTCTAGAAATTCGGAGTAAATCCATGCAGCAATTACAGGTATGATCCCAAGAGCAAACGACACCTGCAAAATCAAAACCGTTGCCACCTCCAAAAACCAAAAACTTCGATAAAAAAAAAAAAGCGAGAAAACTCTGTACATGACAAGATCCACAGTACCTGACCGGGAGTGATGGGACTGGTGATCGCCATTACCGTTTGCTACAACTCACTGAAGAGAAGAGAGCATTTGAAGCGAAACGGAGTGGCGCGATATCCAGATCTGGAGGTGTACGGACAAGGCGAGTCGCTAGATTTCTGGACCGAATCTAGCGGTCTGTGCTGCGTAAAAAGAAGAAAACGAGTGAAAGCGATTGAGGTTTGAGGAGCACCAACAAGAAGAACACTGGAAATATCAAATAAATTTGAATTTTGGTCACTCTCATCTTCATCATCATCACTAAATATAATTTTGTTTATTATTTATATGAACTTGCATATAATATTTGTACATAAATTATTACAATTAATTTAATTAACACTTAAAAATCAAAAATTAAATTAATAAAATAAAAAAAACTTTAAAAATCATATTTATTAAAAAAACATAATTAATTAAAAATTGATAAATAAGCATTAATTAATTAATATTATTGTTATTATTATATTATATTAATATATTAATTCAAAATTTCAACCAACTCACTTTTTTATCAGGATAAGTACGTCACCGACTAAAACGGAGAAGTAGAAGAGAAGGAGAGAGATGGGTGAGTAGGTGGGGAGTTGCAGTTAGTGGGATCTAGCCTAACAATGAATCAATGTCCACAGCTTGAGTCACTCAAATGTCTGTCGGCCGAAACCGAATCGCCATATTTCAATAATAAAATGTAGACTAGGCCCAAATATTAGACCCAAACAAAAAAAATTGATAGGCCCAAAGTTGATGCAGCTCGTGACACCGAAACCCATTCTAATTTTCAATATAAATTTTAAATTTTTTTAAAATTAAACTCGAATTTAGCGTATATATATATATATATATATATAACTTTATTTAATTTTAACTAAATTTAATAAAACATATCTAATTTACTAATTTTAGATTAAAATAATTTTCATTTTTTTTAATGGCGCGAGCTCATTTGTCATGTTATGCTCGTGAACGTCAAATCTCCTTTTTAATTACCTTTCGCCTCTCAAGTCTTCAAGACAAAGAACGAGAAACACAAGGTGATATCATAAAACTTGAGTGATTGATCTCGTGGCTAGCATCAATGCCTCAGATCTTATCTTATTATAGCCACCCCTGTTTCCCACCTCCACCTGCACAACCACCATCAATTGGTCAAACTCTAGCTTTCAAATTTTGTTATGATTATTATTTTTTATTTTTTAGAAAAATAATAGTAAGTAATTGGTCTTGCTCTTGCTCAGACTCTGAACGCTGTTACTAAGTACAAGTTTGTACCCAATCCTTAGATATTGCAATATTTTGCTTTAGGCTGCCAACTAATCTTTGTCCTTTACGAATACATCTTTAAATTCATTTTAAGCCAAAATACTGATGGATAATGAAATACATCAAATTATATATATATATATGCAACCTTTATTTTTGAAGTCCGAATCCGAATGATGATCACGGGCCGGCATGGATTGTACCACATAAGGTAACTTTAGGACATGAAAAGAGATTAAATTTATAGAGACTGGTTCAACCATCATTCTATAGATTCAGTGACAATCCAACAACTAACCTACCAAGATGGAAGAGAGACTGTGAATTCTACAAAGAGTTTTTTGAACCCCCAACATCATAAAGAACTATGCAAATCCTACAGACCGAAATTGAACTTGTAAAAAAAAAGCCCTAATGAGTACTGAACATGATACACCCAAAGCCATTTCTATTCTGACGATGAAGATGAACAGACAGAGGGGTCCTAAAGAGAGTGAGAGATAAGAGAGATTGACCTAAATGTTGTTCTTTTTGTTAAACTGGTCAGTCTTTCCTCGTAACCAAAAGTTTAACTTCCCCTTATCGCTTGGATGGTCTCTGGTCATCCTCATCCTCACCACCATCGTCGTCGTCATCTGAATCGTCGTCGTCCTGACCTGATCTCTTCCTCTTTGCCGGATTCTCCGCCGGCTCGCCATCGTTCTCCACTTTCCCATCTTCCTCATCATCAATATCTTCATCCTCACAATTCTCCTCCGGCTCAAAATCACTCCCGTCTTCCTCAGCCTCTGCCGGTCCCACGGGTCGGACCAGGTACTCCGTGCCCATATCCTCCTGTGTGTACACAGACATGAAAAAGAAAAGGGCAAAGCTTCAAAGGTTATTCACTATCGTGTAACTATTACTTTTTCACGACAAAAAGCTGACAGCTTTGTAATAACACAGATTTTCTGATGAATCCATGGAGATGATTGACCGTTCATATGATCATCAACCAGAGATAAAAGAAACTCCATAGTCAGAAGCTTGAGCTAAGAAGTAAAAACTAGAAACAATAGATTCTGACATTTAGGCGCCTAACTAAGCAGACAACAGACAGTAACAGAATTTCAAAAGTTGATTACAGAATCAGGATCTGTAGTTTCAGTCAGAGCATATGAGAAATCGAAGTGAAAACCCCAAAACCCCTTTTTTCCCCTTTCAATTAGAACTCGAATCCATGTACCAGCTGTCGATCTGTAGAATTTTCATTTCAAATCATCTACTCTACGAACAGATCTTCTGTTTAAAACTCGTAAATCTACCGAAAAAGCTAAGAACACATCGAATCCAAAGACAAAACAGCAGAAAACACGAAGTCCGATTTTTAATCCGAGTATAGAACTAATTCTCGTTCCAAAAATCGACTCGAAGATTGAAGATCTGAAAACTTCAAAAAATCTAATCGAAGCTTAGAAATACCGCATCAACTTTAAGTTAGCAGCAAAAGTTAGGGTTTCTGTATCATTACGAAGATGTAAGTAAAATTTCCGATTCGAAGTGATATACCTCTTCTTCAGCATCTTCTTCGTCGTCTTCGTCGTCGTCGTCGTCGTCGTCGTCGTCGTCGCCGCCTTCAGCTCCATCATCCTCATCCTCTTCGTCCTCCTCATCGTCGTCCGCTAACAGAACCGGCGGTCCGCCTGAGGAATGTAACACCTGCACCTCGTCATCACCGTCGTCATCCACTCCCTCGTCGTCGTCGTCGTCGTCGTCGTCGTCATCCCCGCCTTCGCCTTCATCGTCCTCATCGTCGACGTCGTCCTCGTCGTCATCCACCGAGTGAACAGCCGGACCTCCGGAAGAATGTAAAATCTGGACCTCCTCGTCCTCCTCCTCGTCCTCGTCATCTACCCCCTCACCGTCGTCATCGTCGTCATCGTCCTCGTCCTCGTCTTCCTCACCGTCACCATCTTCGTCGTCCTCTTCATCCTCCACTTCAGCTTCTACGCTCTCTTCTTCAATATCCTCCACTTCATCTTCTTTTTTCACAATCCCAACCTTGTCCTCTCGCAAAACTTCTTCCTTCTGCTCCATGATTCTCATGTTCAGAGAAGCTTAGCTGAGTACTAGGCACAAACGAAACTTTCTCAGAGCTTCGAATTTTTTCCGGAAAAAAAAATTGGAAATCAAAAATTGAGAGTCATAGACAGAACCGATGAGCTTCCTCGTTCGATGTACCAGTAGCTCTGCAACTGCGAATCTTGTCCGTTAAAATTAGGATTCACGCGGATTGATGAGGTGGCGAGATATCTAACGGTGGATGCGAGAGAATATGTTTTTGTAGGAGGTAGGGTTATTGCGGCGCCTCTGTGCATTATTTTCTTAGTCAGGTGCTTGTCACGTGCGAATGATCTCTCGGGGTTATTTCACGTTAGGGTTTTGACTTTTGACCTCTTGCGAATGTTCTACCTAATCTGTTCCTCACTGGGCTTCTCAAATTGGGCTCTGAGCCTCAAGTTCTTCAAATTAACAAATATTTATTTAATATATTCCTTTTAATAAGTTAAACCTAGCGAAAAAAATAGTTATTAAAATTTTGAATTATAAAAATCTTATATTATCTCATCAGTTATAGTTTTTTTACTAAGATTCCATTAAATTAAGTATGTTTTCTTAATTGATTAATATTCAGTACACAAGACTCTCCGTTTTGCAAGAGTCTAATGAGGGTCATCGATGTACACAGCCTTACTGATGTAAGCACGATCATTGGACTTTGTAAGCGAAATAGGGACAAAGATGAGCGAGTAATGTTGAATAGATTAATAATAAGATCAAGAGCTAAAAAGTTCAAAGAAACGTTTCAATCCTACATGTGTCGAATTGTAAATAACATAAAATCTCAAGAGACAATGAGAGTCAATGACATCATAATTAATCAAGTTGGGCAAACTGTACAACAAGACTTTTATTCTTATTTAATTAATTATTTTACGTTAGAAACATAATTTTCGACAGCCCACTACTTGTGTCTTGCGCTTGTTTAAATCTTTTAGGTTTTAGAAATATTAGCTTGAGCTTTAATTATTTTGATGAAAGACCCATATTTAAAAGCTTTTGACGTAGTTAGGTTTTTTTTTTGCTTTTCAATGGGTATAAATACATCATAACAAGTATTATTTATGTTAAGTGTTGTGAATGGACCATCAACACGAAGCAGCAGCAGCTCAACGTTGATGATGGACCTAGTGCTCCTCAAGTCCTACGAAGAAGCTCAAGGACCAGGGTTGATTCTATCAGACTTCAAGGTTATGTGTGGGGTGCCAACTCAGCTACTGCCATGTCCAAGGATGTGTAACAAATTCATGCAGTACATCTGAAGGGTGTTAGAATCATGCAGTACGTTCGAGGGATTCGTTTATTAGGACAAGTTCACCATAAAGTTGTTATGATATCACTATTTTGCTATTTGTCTTCTCTTCTCTCATCCTTGATTCTCTCTGTCTCTCATCTCTGTTTCTGAAACTTTCATTATAGCTTGCTGCGAGTTTCACATAACCCAGCTAAAATCAATACAGTTTCCAGTTTCATTGAATTTCCTTGGCTCTTATATATTGTTCTTTATTGCTGTTGAGAAACAAACACAACATTGGTGCTTTCATTGACCCTTTACAAAGATGGTAAAGCACCAAATACGTATGAAGGTTTTAGATGATAACATCAAATCCATTGTCGACTGTCAATTTACTTTGAGGCGCGACTTTGATTTGTTAACCTCAACTGTGGAGGACCAAAAACAACTTCTCCAAGAACTGTTGGGTCGTTTCTCTGCCATGTCTCCTCACAAATCCTCTAGGTCGGCTGATTCAAAAGGTGCTTCTCCTTCCATGGATGGGTCCGGTTTCAATCCTTTTGGCTGCTACAAACCCGCTCCAGTGAAAATGGCTTGTTTTTCTGGAGTCCATCCGGATCGTTGGGTCATGCAGGCTGATCGTTATTTTGATTCTTATCATATTCACATGGACGATCGTGTCACTATTTCTTCTTTTTACTTCGATGACGCTGCAGCGGACTGGTATGATTGGATGCATCGTAATCATCAGCTCTCTGGTTGGCAGCCATTGACAAAGGCCATTTTAAAACGCTTTAGACCACGTGATCTTGAGGAACCTAAGGTCTCTTGGCCAAGCTCCAGCAAGTTTCTTCCGTGAGTCGCTATCAATCTTAGTTTGAAGCCATCACCAATCGCACAGTGCATTTGCCCACCTATTTTCTTGTCCACTATTTTATTTCGGGTTTACGAACTGACATTAAACACTCTGTTTTAGTACATAAACCCACCACATTGGATGCAGCAATGAGTCTAGCCCACCTCCATCAGCAAAGAATACAATTGGAAAAAGGTATTCTCAAACCCTCCCTTGGTCATTCGAACCCTTTGTTACCTAACCCCCCACCCACCTCCACCACTACTCATTTCATGCCTACTGTTGTGCCATCCACGACAACATTACCCAGTGGCAGCTGAGTTCCCTTTCGCCGCTTAACTCCATCAGAAGCTGCTCAACGGCGTGCTAAAGGTCTTTGCTGTCATTGTGATAAGAAGTACACATGGGATCACAAGTTCAAGGTCAAACCATAACTACTTTTATTGGAAGATGATTTTGTCCCACCTGATTCTGCAGATCCGCCTACACTCTCACCACCTCATGAACCTGCAGTTGTCAACTCTACATTTTCCAGCCCTACTCCACCTTCCGAGCCACATTCCACCATCTCCTATAATGCTCTCGCTGGGGACTGTTCTCCTTCCACCCTTCGATTCAAGGCACGATGCACGGTAACCCAGTTCAGGTACTCCTTGACGGAGGTAGTACCCATAATTTTGTCCAGACCAGGGTGGCCAAGTTTTTGAACTTACCAGTCACCACGGCTTCAAGTTTTTCAGTCCTGGTTGGCAGTGGGGAGCGTTTACTTTGCACTGGCATGGTCAAGCAGGCTCCCTTACTCATTTAGGGCACCGAAATTGCTGTTGATTTCTATGTTCTTCCTATCCAAGGCTGGGATATAGTACTCGATGTCACTTGGTTATCTACACTCGGGCCAGTTATGATGGATTATAGTGCCTCTATTTTTTAATTCACTCATCACAGTCAACAAATACGTTGGGCTGGAGCAACCCCTCTGGTGGCCCAGGCGATTCAATTTAATGGGTTGCGTAGACTACATCACATCAATGCTATTGCCGAATATTTCCGATTAGAATTGGTCTCCCCAATCGCAGGTAGTAATGCTTCGACTCATACTGATGTTGAGAAATTGTTGGGCTCATTTGTAGATGTGTTTCTTAAACCCCAAGGCCTACCCCCTCGTCGCGACTGTGATCACTTTATTCATTTGCTGCCTAATAGCGAGGCCGTCAATGTGAAATCATACCTGTATCCCCATTTTTAGAAACAAGAACTTGAAAAATTGGCCACTGAGATGTTACAAGAAGGGGTCATTCAGCCAAGCACAAGTCCCTTCTCTTCTCCTGTCTTGCTAGTGCGGAAGAAGGATGGCACATGGCACTTTTGCGTTGATTATAAGGCCCTGAATGCAATCACCGTCAAGGATCGGTTTCCTATTCCATCAATTGATGAGCTATTTGATGAATTGTTTGGGGTCAAATATTTTTCCAAATTGGATTTGCTGGCTGGGTATCATCAGGTTAGGGTCTGAGGGGGGACGAGCGTAAGACAGCATTTCGAATGCACGACAGACACTACGAATTCCTTGTTATGCCGTTCGGACTTACCAACATACCCTCAACCTTTCAGAGCTTGATGAATAATGTTTTTCGCCCTTACCTACACCAATTTGTCCTTATTTTTTTCTACGACATCTTGATCTGTAGTCCTACTTAGGAGGCACACTTGGAGCACCTTCACCTTGTTTTATCAGTCTTATGAGCCAATCACTTGGTGGTCAAACGATCTAAGTGCCTTTCTAGCCAAACTACAGTGGGCTATCTTGGGCATGTAATCTCACACTAGGGAGTTGCGGTAGACTCTCAGAAAATCATAACAATTTAGAATTGACCAACCCCCAATTCTGTTACCCTGCATTTGGTTAGTGTTCGCAGGGGTGAGGACAGTAGATAAGGACACTAAAGTCCTGTCCTTCATCGTGTTTGGTTGTTGTTTGCAACGAATTTTGTCCTATCCTAAAAAGACAAAGACACAGAATTTATGTCTGTTCCACAAATGAGGTACAGAGAAAATCTGTCCAACAGACAAGATGAGGAAATGACGGAACTAGCCTCGTTTTATTACGTCTGAAACCTAAACCTTTACGAAGCTTCGTCTTCCTTGCAGCTCTCCTCCTTCCTTCGGCTTCGTCTCCACTGCCAAAAGCATGGTAAGTTAATTTTTTCTGTCCAGATTCTTGTCTTCTCTTCCCCCTTCTTACCCTTCTATATGAATCTTTTCCCTTCTTATGCATATGGGTGTTTCCTTTTGCGTCTGTGCTACCAGATTTGGAATCTCTTCAACGACATCCGGTCTTCGCCAACCCTGCCTACTACCATCTTCCCTCTCTTTTAGGTTAGACGCAATATTCAAACTCCTCCTTGTTGTTTTTTATTGCTATGGGTGATGGGATCTAAAGATTCTGGTTTCATTCTTTCCATAGTAAAATACATTAATGCACTGAATATAATGAATTAGTCGAAGAGAATAAGGAATTATGATCAAATGAAGATTTGGTAAGATGATCAAATGAAGAGGTCGTAGAGGTCGTAAA
>JANIJH010000225.1:88944683-88960349 GCA_024520975.1 Erythroxylum areolatum | reverse complement strand
TACCCACCCGCCCGTTTGCCAGGTCTACTTATGCATATCGAAATATACTTAGACGACGGCTGGGAGTCGTTACAAGTGACAGTTACTGCTTTTACTTTTGTTAATTTGATTTAATTAAATTTGAAAGGATTAATTCAACTCAATTAGATATTAAATTTTAAAATAATATCGATTTAGCACCTTCTTCAGTTGTACAGGTGGCTCCTCCTAATTGGACGGTCGTCTGACAAGCAAGTTCGCAGCAAAACCATGGGCCGTTTCGGGTCACCTGTCGCTGTCAAAACTGTCATTTTCTCTGATCTTTGAGGTTTCAATGCCTTGGTTGATTCCAGAAGTTCACGAGCCAGAATCCAGGAATTCTTGACCACACACAAAAAAGAAAACGCATGATTTGACCCTGTTCTTCGATGTAACATCAACAAATGACAAATTTACTGAACAAAATGCATGATCAAAACCAATAATTAACTTGTCATCTATGATGGCAGCTTGTCAAATGAGCACTCGAAAGCTACGATCCTTGTGAGTCCTTCCGTTGTTTTTTGGTTGTTTCTGATACCTTCGGACACTACAAAAACTGAATAAACAGAGCAAGACTGAGCAAAAACAGAGCATCACTTGGTCAATCTTGTTCTAGTTCTTGAAACATGAAAGCTTCAGACTTTTCACTATTTAGCAGCACCACCCTTCTCTGCATTCTTCTGTTTTCAACTTCAATACCGTCTACCAAATGCGACGATCTGATAGACCAAATATGCAAAAGGACACCTTTTAGAGATCTCTGCGAGGCTTCTTTGCGCTCCAGCTCTCAGAGCTCTGGTGCAGATGCTAAAGGTCTGGCCTCCATAGTCACTAGTCTGATTCTGTCGGATGCAACGGACACATTAGATTATATTCACGGGCTAATCAAACAGGCAAAAGATCCGGAGCTACAAAGGCCATTGGCTAATTGTGCAGAGCTATACATACCAGTTGTGAAGTACAATCTCCCCCAGGCCATTGATGCATTTGCTAAAGGTCAGTACGGATTTGCCACCTATGTTCTATCGGATGCGAGCAAACAAGCCAAAGCATGTGAGAAAGGCTTCTCTAGCTCAACTGCGTCGCCATTGTCTGAGAGAAACAAAATTGTGAGCGACCTGTGCGACGTAGCCATAGCCATTATCAGGTTGTTGCAGAAGATTTAAGGGGGGACTGTAGTCTCTGTTCTTTGTATCCCTTTCCACAGATTACTGAATATCTAGGATGCTTTCCAAGTCCAGGTATGATCAAGCTTTAATGGAATTTTTGACATTTTTGTTCATACAGAGGGCCATGAAATTACAATACTTATATTACATAATTATCACAATCTCATTCACATAAACTGACACTCTCTGCCTTGGTTGGAATTTCCTGTTTTTTCAACTGTTACACAGTTTCTTAACATGGTTTATCCAATGATGAGCAGTGAATGTCTTCAATTCGAATACGCAATTTATAAATTGTTGGATATACGTAATAATCGAACTTAAACATTTGGATTGGTGGACACTTGGGAAAGGATCACTAACAGTCAGCAGAGATGAGAATTACAAGTCAGAGCAAAACACTAACTCAGACTCTAACATGGTTTATCCAATGATGAAAATTGAATGTTCTTCAATCTGACTAATGGTATACAGTTACAGATACAGAAACATGAGAAATCAAGCCTGATACATATTAAGAACATAAAAGAAAGTAGAAATTTCTTTCAAACTTGCAGAAAACCATATCAAAGAAAAAAAGAAAAGAAGTTTCTTTGCATTATTAGTTCTATCACATGAGACAATAATCACAGTTAATAGCTTTATTTATAGGATATGAAAAAAGCTTCAAAGAAGAGAGGAGAACTTAAATTATTATTTATCTAAATAATCATCAACTTCCTTGGCATTTAAAACAAAATAGAAAGTCCTGGCATTTACTGTCAAATAACAAACTTGCAGGTCAGAAATTAGAACTTGATTATAGCAGCTCCACTTGATGGCTTCGAAGCAAAGATATAAAGGCCAAGATCGTTCTTGTTTATCACCCCCTTTTCAATCCTTGATTGAAAAAACTTTTCCTGATCAAATGTAGAGATAAGTGTTAATACACATAATGTGAATTAACTTTGTTTTCTTTAATTTCAATCTTCGTGTTTTGAAAATCATCAATTGCTTTTATGTGGTCATCATACAACTACATTTATCATATTCCGTTACTTTTCATTCTTTTTACTCGAAAAGATGTAGTATTGAAATTCTTAAGTTCTAATATGATATCATTTTAGAGTTATAAATGGTTGAAAGGCTAACGGAAGAAGTTATATGATAGTTAAATAATATTATATAGAGGTAAACACTTGTAGATAGCTAAACAATAAACAAAGAGGTAAATGATAATTTTCAAAATCTAAAGATTAAAACGAGAAAAATTAAATTATAGAAGAGTCCGATAAGTTAAACAGTTTTATAATATGATTATTGAAATAAAATAAATGTCGAACAACAAGAGAGGCCAATATAATTAAGCCTCGTTAAAACAATGAATGGAAAAGAAATCTTATGTTTGATTACCTTTAAATTAAGGATGAACTGTGGAACTATAGCTTCATTAACCAATGCCACGGCACAACCACCCCATCCAGCTCCGGTAAGTCTTGCTCCTAAAGCACCATGGTCTCTGCAGACAGTTACCAATTCTTCCAACTCCGAACAACTAGTCATAAGTAAGAAGAGATAAGAGGAAAGTAGAATCGGATAAAACACAACAATCTTCAAATGTATATTAAATATGTTAAGCTGAACTTCTTTTAGGACTTTATGATCTGCTATTTAATGTATCTAAATGATTATGATCCGGTTATTAACATAAAGTCTTATATGTGCTGTGAAGTTTCACAGAAGAGATGGATGTCACAATTCTATATCAGAAATAAAAAGTTTATACAAAAGACTACTAATCGAATTTCTAGTTGGTTATTTTGGTTATTTGCAGACACGTGGTTCCTTTAAACCCGGGACTAAGTTACTGTACATCAATCTGAACTCGAGAATTACATGCGTTGCATGTACATATAAGAATCCATGGACATTTATATCTGCAATGATCTATGGAGACATGCGAGCACAGTAAACACCATCTATACCTGCACTCATATAGGACACTACAACTGTGATGGCTTTCATTCATAAGGTCTCCCAGCTTCTTTAGCTTGTCCTCATCACTGCAAAACATCAATTGGGATTTGTTACATCAAAATCTCCCAGATAAGGCACCGCAGTTTGTGAGTTTTCAAAACCAGAGTTGATTTAATGACTATTACTGTTTCCTCACATTACATGAAAACCTCACATGTCTAATGCCTGCTAATGAAGTATATAATATCGTATCCGATCATAGTAATCCAATCCGGTGTTTTTAATGCATCTAAGTATTTTTGTTGGAACATTGATACATAACTAACAGAATGTTTAGAATATCGTCATTTTCCGATAAAATGATCTTGTTAATACAAGCAGATATGAAATATACTAAAAATGTTAAGGGAATACCTCAGATTTGATGATACCGTGTCCTTGAAGGCGTGCACTCGCTTGGCTTCAGAGTAAACATGAGCAGCCCTCTGGAAAAAGGGTTGGAACTCAAAATTGGCAAAAAGGTTTCAACCTTTAAAATTTAATTCTCACAAATAAAACTATGAGCATGTTCTAGGATATAATATTGTAAGGCAAAAACAATTAAGGGTTTCACAAAACAAGAAAAAGAAAACCTGATGCAACTTGAAGTGCTTAGCTGCTTTTAGCACATCCATAGAAGATGGGGAATTGCTGAATATGGATGTCAGATCTTGTTCCGTGATTTTCTCAATTTCTTCAGCTGTGTAAGGTTCCTCTTTCAGAAATTCCTGCAAGAAACAGAATAAAATGTGAATTGGCACTGATATAGCTAGGAAAACAAATAGAAAATATGGTAAGGAATACCTTCACAGCAATAACAGGGTCGGAAGAGCCTTTGTTACCAGCAAATGATACACATAAGCCTTCAACATCAGAAAGAGTTTTGACTTTTGATATTGCCTCTTGAGGTTTCATCCCCAACTTTATCCCAAGTAAAATCTAAGTATTACAAAACAGTATTGTAAAGACCAGTACTATCAGCACAGATCTAGAAGTTATGTTATGGTATAATAAAAAAAAAAAGAAGGAAGAAAACTTCTTTTTACTGCAAAAGAGGTAACAGAAGATTTGGGGTGAGAAGACACCGTTCTACAGTTTCTGCATTCTAAGCAATATGGCTAGGTCTTAACTAATTGTGAAATCCCACGTATGAGTATCACTATATTATACCAGAAATGAGAGTAGAAGCTCAAGTCCTAACAAACATATGAAGAAGATTATTAATCAAATTCCTAAGTAGCTATAGTTTAGCTTGAATTTCTCTTTAAATCCAAACTGGAGATTTTTTTGGAACAATTTAGACTTAAGGGTGTTAGTTCTGAAATCTTGAAAATAACACCAAGCAAATCAGTCATTGGAGTATCATCATTCGTTTCAGCTAGTATGGAAATAAGATACTGGAACCAAAGATTATCACTAGCTTAAGTTTAGTGCAAGTAATGCTTACAGATGCCAATCGGCATTCAACAACTCTGTTATTGTAATTGATAGCAGCAGTGACTGCTTTCTGAGATTCTGCCAAAGAGTGTGCTATAACAAAGGTCCCACCATTAGGAAGTTGCACATCAGTTGCACGAATGGGGTTGAAATCAATAAGCTCTGCAAACCCAGCTTTGGCCATAACAGAGATTGCCTGCTCAATCAAGGAAAGTTCAGAAGTAAATATACTGCTTTAATAATTCAGCTTGCAGCTTTTAAGAAGAATAATGATAATTTGAAAAGGAAAACAGCAAGATTATAACCTGATCCATCCCCCCAGATTGTGTTCCAATGTGCCTTTCGCACTCACATGTTAGCTGAGCAATTTCTTTCTATTAAACAGGAAGAGTTAAAAAAATTGCATGACAGAGTAAAAAGAAGAGGAATAATTGTAGTACTGCCCCAGATTCAGATTGATTCAACAACAATTCTGGTTCAAATTTTAAGAAAATTACATACCCTAAAACAATTAACTAAGAAGTTGATTAGAAGTATTTTTCATCTGCTTATAAAAGATTCTAACTCTTTATCTTTTCAATTCCAGTATGAGATTGTAACACTCACATGCCTTGTGAGATTTCACGCTTTCCTTTCCCCTTTCTATATTGATCATTTCATTTATAATTTACTTCCACTCTCATCTCATCGAAGCATTTTATCATATAGTTTCACTGCAACTTCAAATTTTAGCTTTATTCAACTTCTCAGTCATGCAATACAGATATCATAATTTTGATGTTCTTATGAAGTTAAAGACTCACACCTTCGGAAAGTTTACACCAAAAACAGCCATGATAGCTATTGTTGCAGAACAAACAAATGCAGCTGAACTTGATAGACCAGAACCTACACCAATCAAATACAAGTTAGCCCCTGTTATCTTCAAAAAGGGGTTTTGTGTTAAGTTAGTACTAATAGGTAAAACCTGTTGGAACAGTTCCATCAACAATAACATCAAGTCCAACTGGTTCACCAACACTCACTCCCTTTGATTTAGCAAATTCATAATAACCTTTGTACCTGGTAAAAACAGAAAAGCTCAGGATCAAGCCCCAATTTTTTAAAATCATGCAAGTAAAGGAAATATGGATCTCACCCACATACGAAATAATGGCCCCATCTGTGATTTTTCAAGTCGATAGACTGCAAAAGTAAGATTGTCAAGCAATTTGGCAAGGAATTCAATTCATCCACAAAACTTGAAACTACAAATTAAGCATCAAGTTCATATAGATATGATCAACCAAAATTCTAAATTTAGTGGTGATGACAGATATTGAGCTACATTGTATCAAAGTAAAAGGAAAGACAGAATCAAAACCCCACGAAGTAGGGAAGCAATTATCTGACATATTGGATTTCAATCTATGCCTGTCCAGAGAATCACAAATTGGTGGGGCTTGTTCACTTATCTTTCCAAATCTTACTCTAACCCAAGTAAAAAGAGTAAACAGCAAAGCAATCACTGAATCAAGCACTAAAAGATCAGATGAAGTAAAGAAGGACTTCAGACCTGGTCAGGATCAGCAGGGTAAGTACACATAGTATACTTCTGATCATTGACATTAGCGATTCGCAGAGACTTTCCCGAGTCGTTTTTACGGATTGCTACAATAGTATCTTGCCGGATTGCCATCGGTAACACCGAGTACCCTTCATAGTCAATGTGTTCTCCGATCAAGTTCACTCTTCCTGCAACATTCCACATCCAAAAAGAAACGTTCTTTTAATGTTTTGAATAAAATCCACGTAAAAAATACTTCCTTTTTCCATGAAAAACGCAAAAAATATCCAAAAATCTTGGTGTCAATTCAAAGCTGCGATCTTTTTCAGAGCAATTGAAGAGAAAGAAAAACACCTGGTGAACGAGCAAAAACTTCAGGAGAGTGACCAAAGACTTGTTGAAATTTGGACTTCAAGTTTTGGAACCGAAGCTCAGCTTCTTCGAACTGAGACCCATCTCCATACACAGCCTCCAGAGAGGAGTAAATTGGGATTGGGTGATCCTCGTACTTCGCCATGTCACTTCCTCAGTTTACTTTCACCTACTCGCACAAATTCACTCTCTCGACGCCCAAAAACCAATCAGAGACCTGAACTTAAACAAAAACCAGAAGAAACAAACACGGCTACCGTTTTTAAGAAAAGGGAAGGAATAAGATTCCAATATCTTCCAACGTAATCATAAGAGGCGAATCCTTCGGATAAAATCCCGACTATTTCAATGATAATTCTCACTTTATTATTTTAATAATTACAAAATATTAAACAAATACTAGATAGAATTATTTGTTCGTTGTACTCGTTTTCATATCCAACCTGAAATCCTGTAAGGAAGCGAGATTGAAGAATTTTGATAGTACATAGTTTTATTCTTATATTATCTTATCAATAATTAAAAAATTTAAACTAATTTTAATTTAATTTATTTTAATAATTTTTACTATAAAAATATTAATTTATTAATTAAAAATTAATTTTCATAAATTAACTGATATTTATAAACTAAAATAAATTATTTCAATTTTATTTTAATATTTTATATTTTATCTAATTTTTACTTTATATCAATTTTATAATAACTTTTAATGTTTTAAATTTTAAATTTTAAAAGTTTTTAAAATATTCATTATAATAGGAAAATAGGGAATTTGTTTTTGGGGCAAGGTGGCATAAATTGGTGAGGGTGAGAATAGCCGACAAGAATCTCCAGCGCAGAAAGTCCAAAAATAATTGTAGGAATTGACAAGGCTTGGACTTTGACATGTTAGAGAACACCTGTTTATCATCTTCTAGGTTGTAATGATGCACACGTTAGAGGAATTATTCCCAATTGTTTTCTCTAAAATTCCACTCCAATGGTGTCACAAAAAGATGGGAGCAGACCCTCTGTCCCCTTTTACCCAATACCCCTGTCCCCTTTTGATCTTAACTATTCAATATAATGTATTGGATGGATGAGATCAAAAGGACACAGAATAGGTACAGGGTAAGGGTATAGAGGATCTATACCCCAAAAAGATGCCTCAGAATTAGGTATGACGAAAAGGGAAAAAGAAGGTTCAAGTTTTGATCAAATTTCACGGGCATTGGAGCTAAGTAAGAGGGTATGTAACTTTAATAAATTAACAAGATCTAGTAGTTTAGAATATTAGGAAGAGATACTTGAAAGAGGAAAAGATTATAATTAAAACTCATTATGGTGTTAGGACAATTTTGTTCTTTTTTTATAAGGTTGGATAATTATTAATTGCATATTTTAGTTTTTCAATAACTTATCGGTTAAGTTGTGTAATTTGATCCTGATAAAAGTAATAAAGTGACTAAACAAATAATCTAAATTAATAAATCAAAATCATGGTGAAAAATGGATCTCTATTGGGTCTGTGATGAGAACGCCCGATATGAAAGCTATATATAAAGATTAAGGCCTCATGCAGTTGTTTATATCAATGATAAGCATAAATATTCTCTAACCTGTTAAGAGAGCTTGCGTTTTGAGAAAGCTGTAAAAAGGTCTTACCCGCGTCCTAGAGAGTAATTCTTGTGAAGATGGCGGTGGATTCGCCTTCGTTTTGGCTTCAGAAAGCTTGTTTGAAATTACGGAGACTGAAATCAGGTATTTCTGCATTTCTTCGTTTATTGTCCTTTCATGTTCGATCTGGGATACGAAACTAGGATACCATTATGTATTACACGTAGTATTAGAGCAGTGACGTGATCGGGTACTTAAAAACGAAGAATTTTCAGTTTTCTCTCCATAAGATTTTCAAATAGTTAACTTCTGTTTTTCAGTTTTTTCTTGCTTTTTATTACATAAAAGTAGTATACATGTGTTTAGCCTTGAGAACTAGGGTGAAAACGAGCCCAGAAGCACCAAAAAATTGACTTGAAACTTGCCGAAAATTGTCATTTTTCGACAAGACGACGCACAGTATCACCCCGAAGTGTTGTAGGTTTGGTGCTTGTAGCGACACGTGGTGGACAATGTCACACCACGTGTCGGCATGTGCACGCACCGTTCACTGTTGAGGCGCGTCACTGACATCATGCCCGACATCACCGCCACAGTGTGTTGACGTTATGCTAATGTCAGCAGCTACAGTAATTTTAAAAATAGATAAAACAAAAAATTTTCAAATCCGTAAGGGCACCCTGGGATGTTTTGGGTCAATTTCCCGATCTGTGAAATTCATAAAATGAAAATTTTCATTTTTCTGGATTTATTACATTAGTAATCAATTAAAGTTTATCTCCAGTAAAAGGAATTAAGGCATTTTGAATCTGATTTCAAGTGAATTTTCATGCTTTTGACATCATATGAGGGAGATACTTCAAGTTTTCGTGTCTCGGGTGTCATGTTTGGTGCTCGGGATCGCATAATAGTTACTCAAAAAACGAATTAAGACATTCTAAAGCTATTTTTGAGTGAATTTTCATGCAACGAACTTGCCATAAGGGAGATACATGAGGTTCTTGTTTCTCGGGTGATCGATTCAATGTCTAGTGATGCACGATACTCGCTCTACTGAGATTTTTCCTTTGCAAAAGTCTCAAATGAAGTTTTCAGATAATATCTTCAGCATGAGTGTGTGACAATGAGACTGTGCATTCGGATTTTTACATTTCTTGATGTTACATTGTCACATATCATATGCCCATAAAGAATGTAAGGATGAAATAAAGATGTATCCCTTATGTTTGTGCACATTTTTAGTGCTGATGAGGATGTAGTCACCATAGTGGCCTTTCGAGTCAGTATTTTGAATTGTTCTGCTTACATGATAGGAGATGTCTCTGGTCTCATGTTTGGTTATTCTGCTCACATGTTTTAGCCTTACATGAGATTTTGAGATGTGCATAAAGGCATTAGATAGAGGAAAGTCGTTGCTTGAATGGTCTATTCACTCATAGGTGGTAATGTCGTGGAGTTGATAGTTTGTACTCTGATCTCTTTTATGTAGAGGTCTAGTTGCATATATTATGTATTCAACCCACAGGTGTTTCATAATATGTGTGAACGAATTTTCATAAAAGATACTGTTTAATGGCTTTAAGCATCGTTATTGTCCTACATTTGTGCTGATTTAAACATTATCATTTTCCAGTCACCTTTTCGGTTAACAATATCAATGTCACCATTGAAACTCTGACCGGTTTCAATATAAAGAAGTGGACAGAGGATGTATTGAATGTTATGGAGATAACTGATGTTGATATGGTCATACGGATGGATAGGCAATCTTTACCTACATGCATGAACTCGAGAGCTCATAAAGCAGCCTTTGAAGCCTAGGATCAATCTAACATATTATGTTGTATGACTATTAAAAGATTCATTCCGGACCATATACTAAGTGGGCTTCTGGATATAGACATAACAAAGGAGTTTTTTGGTAATGTCTCCTAGAGGTACACAATCTTACATAATGTTGAGACAAGTGCATTGATGAATAATCATCCTCCAAGAGGCACAAAGGAGAAGGGGGAGTAATATAGTACATATCAAGAATGATCCGTCTTCACAGTAAACTGAAAATGCTAAACATTCCTCTTCCTGATATCTTCATTGTTCACCAGACTTTGAACACACTGCCTCTAGAGTTTAGTAATCTGGTGATGACAAGCTGGATGAGGAATGAGACTTCAACACTTTGATAGCCTATTGCATCGCTAAGGAAGAGAAACTCAAGTTTGCTACTCCTACAACCCTTAAAGCAATTAAAGGGAAGGCAAAAATGAAGCCTGCTAAGTTTAAAGGTAGAAAGTTTAAATCTTCTCCACATACTGATGTTGGTCAAACCAGTGTTGGTAAAGGTCTGCGTGACATAAAAAAGCCGGCAGTATAAGATCCAAAAGGAAAGACTGAGACCATCAAGTAACTCCTTGGCTTATCAATTTATGAATCTAATTTTTGATAATCGCATTAAATATTTGGTGTCTATATAGTGGAACATTTGATCATGGTGCTTCCACAATGCAAAGATTCATATCCAGGATAAACCCAAATTAAAGGGAAGAAACAACTGATGGTTCACAGCAATAAAGAAGTAGAAGCAATATCTATAGGGAATGTATGTACTGAACCTTATAGTAAGGTTCATTTGAGTTTTACACGACACATTTTATATGTGATCTTTTGATCAATTTTAGACAAAGAGGGTTAGCATTTTGTATCTAATACTTCTATTGAACAATTGTTGAATGCAAAACATAATGGTATAACTTTCTTGTCATATGATTTGTATAAAATGTATCTTACCCCAAATTATCTTTGTATCTTGCTAAACAATTCATAACGTGAAGGACCCTGATTAATGAAAAGTCATATATGGTGTGACATAAAAAATTTATGTCACATATCCAGAGCTAAGGTTGAGGGATTGATTAAAGAAAGCATTCTCTCAATTCTAGATTATAATAGTCTGGGAATATGTGCTCACTATTGCAGGAGTAAGTTGATTAATAAGGATACTGAGGTCAACTTATATTTTTGACTTATTGAATTTGATACATAAATATATCAACATAACTTATACAGTTGCATTGTGCAATTCTAAATGTATTTTGACATTTTTTTTATGATTATTCTCATTACAATTATGTGTTATTGCTTAAAAATTGAAGGTTGAGAACCAATTGGAAAAAATGTATCATGATAATCAGATTTGATCATGGAGGAGAATACCATAGCAAATGTGGTATTTCAGGACTTTGAAATATATCCGTTTGCCAAATATTTGGAATCAGTTGGAACAGTGACTTAATTCATTATGCCGAGTAGTTTTGAGCAAAAAGGTGTGTTGCCGAAAGACATATCTGAACCATAAAGGACTTTAAGAAGTCGATGCAAAACAAGGCTATTCTACCTGATTATCTAGAAGTTTGGAAACTCAACCTTACACACATTCGTGTATAGGACTGCCCTACTGAAGTAGTATAATCCTTATAAAGAAAGATTACATGCTCGTTCCGCTCATTGCTATTTAGTAAAATATATAGACCATTTTAAGGCTATAGCTTTTACTGTATAGAAGGTGGGACCAAAATAGTGGAATCACAAACAGCTAAGTTTTTGGAATACAACGTCTATGATGATGGTGGGTTCTTTGACCCTTCGAATGATAGCATGGTGGATACTATAGTTATCATGTACCCGCTACACATACAGTTAGATCCGGTGGATCTAGTTCTCTATACCATGCCTGTATAGGAACAGGAATCTATACCTATACACACAGTGATTCCTAGGGGTAAAAGATCTAATGCAGTTAGGTAAATTCACCTAAGTGACACGACCTGCTATCTCATTTAATTACATAGTCTATCAGGTGTACAGGACTATGATATTTGACATGTTTCAAATCTAGTTAGTTTTACAGAAGTTGTTTCTGGACCCAATGCAGATATGTGGTAGGATACAATGAACGACGAGATGCAATTCATGAATTATAGTGAGGTTTGAGAGCCAATTGATTTACAGCGAAACTACAAACTCGACAATTGTAAATGAAGTTTTAAATCTAAAGGATTTCAGGATAGAGTTCAACAGTTTATAGCCTTGCTCAATTGCCTAATGATTCACTCAAGGAAAAAGGTTGACTTTATGTTACCTTTTCTCTTGTATCCTCGTAGGATACATTTTAAGTGAGTAAGGCAATTGTAACTCATGATGATATAGAGTTATATCAGATGACTATCAAAACTGCTTTCCTGAGTAAATACCTTTATGAAGAGTCTACAACCTGAAAGATTTCAGGATTTAAATGGAACTAAAATGATTTGGGTGTTAAGCAGATCAATATATGGTTTACATCAAACCTTCTGAAAGTGATATGTTACAGTTAATGAGGTTATTACCTCATTCGGCTTCATGGAAAATAAAATTAAAAGATGCCTATACTATGACGTCAAAGGGAGCAAAATTATCTTCATATTATTACATGTAGATGATATATTGCTCACATCAAATTGCTTGACCATGTTTTATAAGGTTAAGCAACTTTTGGTCAAGCACTTTGATATGACGGACCTTGGCATGACATCTTTTGTCCTAAGTATTCAGATTCACCGGGATAAATCTTAACACTTATCAGGCCTCTCATAGAATGCATACATTGAATATATGTTACAAAAGTTTAATACGATTAACAGTAAACCTGTCGTAGCACCTATCTCTTATAGTGAGAGATAATCTTTAGCATAGTATCTAAAGAATAAAGTAAATAAAGAGGTTATGAGGAATGTTCTGTATTCTAGTATTGTTAATAGCCTGACGTATGCTAGGCTATGTACTAGGCAGGACATTACATCACCATTTGACCGTTTGGTTAATATATGGTTAACTTAAGTGTAGACTATTAGAATGCAGTTAAGCGAGTGTTAAAATACTAAAGGGAATTAAGGATCATACATTGACATATAAAAAATTCAACAACAGACTAAATCTCGTAGGGAATTCAGATTCATATTTTAGTCATGTGTTCCGATGATCGAAAGTTTACTTAAGGTTTGCATGCTATCAGGCTGCTTCATAGACAGTTTAGCTCAGAAACTTGATTTTGAGTTGTCTGTGGTTAATTCAGTGGCTAGACCCATTTGATTGTACTGTGGTGATCTTCTTATTGTGTTGTTTAATAACAACAAAGAATATTACAGGGTCTTAGCATTTAAAAGTCAATTATTTGGTCATAAAGGTATTGATACAAAAAGGTGACATTAAGGTTTGGACCATTTAAAGATTGAGGAAATGATAGTCAATCCTTTAACCAAAGGACTTCGCCTACTTGTATTTGTGACACAATTATACGGTATGGGTGTTTTGAAGTACTTAGACACTATTAGTTAATGGATCGTTATATTTGCTCCATGTATATTTGTATATTTTGATATATTATGATAATATGATGGTTCATTAACAAAGATGATCGTTGTTTATCCTCAATAATACGTGTTATCGTATATTATCATAATACATATAAAAATCTTAAGATTTGCGTCGATCTTAAGTATTTAAAGGTTATTGAACATATATATCCAGATTGACCTTGAGCCTATATCATTTTGACATATACAGTTTAGTACAGATATCCATAAATTGGACATGACTTAGTGGGATATAGGTTTTTTAAAATCTCATAAAGGTTATCTAATGTAGTTTAGCATTCAGTTCTAAAGGTTTTATCTAATGCAGTTTAACATTTGGTGAGAGGAAACAAGTTTTCTCTAATGTTGTTTAGCATTCGGTGAGAGAAAATAAGATTTCTCCGATATAGTTTAGCATATGCAGTTTAGCATAAAGTTGGAAAAATCAAGACCTATAAACAAAGATGATATAATTTAGATCATAAAGGTATCGTCCTAATTTACGACACTTCATTTTCTCATTCATGTTAATTAGGTATTAGGTATACGTAATTGTATTAGATCTATGTCACAAATGACACATGCATTTGATACTTTTCGGTATCGTAGGCCCTGCAAGACGAAATGATGAACTTTCGTTATTTTTGGATCAAATGTTTGTTTTTAAAACTAGTCGACTAATTCAGTAACGTGGCTTAACCGAGTTTTTAAACTGCTTTTAAACTTAAGTCAAAATTGCAATTAATGCTTGTTTAAGGAGGAGAATGTTGGACAATTTTGTCATTTCTCATAAAGTTGGACAATTATTAATTGCATATTTCGATTTTTCAATAACTTATCGGTTAAGTTATGTAATTTAATCTAGTTAAGAATATTGAAGTAGCCCAGTAAATGATCTAAATCAATGGGTCAAAGTCTAAGTGAAAAATGGGTCCTAATCAATGTGAACTGAACTCATGTCAGGCCTGTGATAGGGAAGCCCGATACGAAAGCTATATATAAAAGTTAAGGCCTCCTATAGTTGCTTATATCAATGATAAGCATAATGATTATTTAACCCGTTAAGAGAGCTTACGTTTTGAGAAAATTATAGAAAGACCTTACCTGCGTCTCGAAAAGCAATTTTCATGAAAGTGGTGGTGAATTCGGGTTCGTTTCGGCTTAAAAAGTTTGTTTGAAATTACGAAAACTGAAATCAGGTATTTCCGCATTTTTTCGTTTCTTACGCTTTCATGTTCTCTCTGAAATACATAATTAAGGTATCCTGTGATTCCTATTTTCAGGTTTCTCTCACATCTAAGGGCTTCACAATCGTGCAAAATTATTCATTACATACTCGAAAAGACAACTATTTTGGGTTCACAGACACAGTTATCAAAAGATTCCTTCAGGAACCTCCTGAGAGGCTGAGTCTACCGTAACCCAGTGATGACATATCAAATGTCATAAGCTGAAACATCCAGGAGACAGGTCTGACTTTCCACCTATTAAGATTCTGATTTTAGTACAGACAAATGAATGAGACCGTTAGCATTTACTTTCAATTTCAATGTAGGAGGGGAGTATGTGGCCATATTTTGATGTTTTCTATGGTCATATTCCTCGTTCGTCATGGAACTAGTTTGTTATCCTTCAAACCTGTCTTCGTAACCACACTTTCTTAGGCATGGCAACTGTTTAGGTTAGGCCAGCCCGAGCCCACTTGAACGATCCAAACTATCGTTATCTTAAAATTGAAAGGTCAAGCCGTTTCGGGCCATACTTGAACCTAAATTCAAAATTTAATTCAATTTAAACTTCGCCCGTCGAGCTTCAAGTCAGTTTGTCCCTTGGACTTTCTCCAGGTTTTCCCCCTCTCACGTCCATCCTCGGACCCTTGCTTCTTTCCCTGTGTTTTGTCAAGCTCGGCCCTAAAGAACCAAGTTCCACAAGTTGAGACGTTCAAGAGAAGACCAACTTAGTTTCAACAGATCATGTAAAAGAAAAGAGAAGAGTTATTAGCAATAAAGTACGTTCAAAGAAATGAGGAATCAAATTGAGATGGTACCTGTAAGTTCCCATGAAACCCGCGACACCATGAGATTGAAACAACCTTCAATCTCAAAGACGGTCGTTTTTTTACAATGTGAAATTTTAT
>JANIJH010000225.1:88919563-88943980 GCA_024520975.1 Erythroxylum areolatum | reverse complement strand
GTATGGTACATTTTTTTGCTATCCGGATGCATAGCGTAAGCTGAGGAGTGAGCTTCCTAGAAGATCTCTTTCTTTAGGTCACCTTGTTTTGTTGTTCATTTTCTACTTCAAACCACAGCCTGAAAAAATGTATAGTGGAGCCTTCAAAATTTGACACTGACAGTCGTAATGTTCTCGGAACGACCCGACTATATTCGACCCGACTTGAATCTAAGAATGACCCAACCCGACTTGATTAGGCCCAAATGAGAGATCCGCAAATGCTAGAGAGGACCCGCTCCAATTCGTTCTTGTCCTCACTTCTGTCCAACAAATTAGAGATTCAGTCAGGCTCAACCCTACTTGACTTCGCCCGACCCATACGAACTTAACTTGCCCTAACCCAGCTTGACCTTACCCGAACCGACCTGATCCGATTGTCGGGATAGGGTCGGGTCATGGCTTTTTGAGTTCAATTTTTACGAAGTCACCCATAATAACAAGCCGCCGTGCGTCCTAGACGTTTATTCAAGTATATTTCCGCTTTCTGTCTCCTTTCTTTACCTACGAGTTGTACAACATAATGATGAATTTGGACCCCAAAACAAATGGATTGGACTTAAGTCACATCCAACCCAATTCACAATTGTTATATTTCGATAAATAATATAATACTAACAATGTTTAAATTATGTATAAATAAATTAGTATGCATAATAATAATTCATAAATAATATTTTTAAAATAATATTTATGTTTTAATATTTTGATTGGATATTGTTCCGAGAAAATATATTAAAGTGAACGGGTAGTCAAAATTTCCACATGCCAAGGATGGGTTGGGCCAAGAATAAAGGAAGAAAGAGGGGAAAGGGAATAGAAAGCTCACAATTCACAACAAGTCATCCGAATATTCACTACAAAGTAATATGAAGTAAATAAAGAAGGTTCTTGACATGTTCCTTTTTAAATACCTTTTTAGTGGTCTATTCGCTATTTTATTCTTTATTTTGCGTAAAAACCCTTCCAATACAATAATTAACACTTGAGATGAGGGGGTATTGATGTACAAATTGGTCCTTAAAATTAAAGAAATAACAAAAGAAGCTATCTTTTCGAGATTTCTAGGTGCCATCCTATGAAGAATGCATCACAGTGTGAATGAATGGAAGGTTTCCAAGACTTTACAATATAGATACGTTGGAAGATAAAATTCCACATGATCAATCTCACCTTTACAAAAATGAGATCATAATTTAATTATGTTAAATAAAACTGATAATCGTTAATTTTTTGTGTTTCTGTTAACTAAATCGTCGAGTGTATGTAACATTTCATAAATTTTATATTTAAAGTAAACTAATTGACAAGTTATCAATTCAAAATTAAATATTAGACTCAGTTTAAATAGCACTTAAATCTTAGTTTATATTTATATCTAACTATAATAATTAGGTTAAAACTATGTATATATTTCAATGAGTAGGTTAAAAACTTGTTCTAATATGTGGATCTAACGTGTTCACATTTAAGATTAGTAATGAGCTGAGTTAATCTAAATTTAATCTTATTGATTAAATCAAATAATGTCAATTTGGCACTGTAATTAAGTTGCCCCATTTTTCTAAGCTTAAGCTAACGCATTCTACTATCTTCACATTTTCTCACTTTACATTGATGTCTCTTCGAGTCTCGATAAGATCATAAACAACCTCAAATCAGGGCATGCCCTTAAATGGCTGGAGGAGTAGAGGACGTCATGTAAGAACAAACTCAACATTCGATGAGGAAGAATTCTCTAAATCTCCAAAATAAATCTCTCAACCATCCTTTCATTGCACACTAATATTAGCTTATAAGATTAAAGACCATGCACAAGGTCATTTCACTGTGTCGAAACCCACTTCTATGGATACATATAGTTTAACCTTAACTTCTGGGGTTGTTTGAAGTTCCAATTAACATGTTAGTGGGAAGAAGAAACCAAAACTTTGGAGTTAAAGCCAACTTGTTAAACAGTAAGAACCCTAACCCTAGCAAGCTTCAACGCACGTCCATTTCAACCAAAGAAGTAGAAGCGGGCAGGGCATGAGTGAGGGAGCCAAAGAAACAAGAACAAGCAAGAATAACAGAACTAGAATATATGTAACATCACGATACGTACAAAAGCCAACAAAGAAACTAACTCAAGGAACACGGTAGTCATTGTCCAATCTACGAGGGTCTGTACCATGAAACAGGCCAAGTGTGTTGGGATCTTCTTCAAAAGACAGCATCCCACAGAGTCAGTTAGAGAAATAAATACAGACCCATCATTGATCTACTCTTTTTTAGGCTCTTTCCTCATCTGAGATGGAACAATGTCTTGAAGAAGCCCATAATCGTCGTTAAGCAAAGAAGACGGTGAAGGACTGATCGTCGAATGTCTCTCTCGAAGAAAAAACGATGATGGGTTAAAGGTAGAAGCTGCACTAGTGCTAAGGTTCAGAGAAGGTGATGAGCTATACATATAGGCAAGAGGTTGTGCTTGTGGAAGAACTAAAGAAGAAGAAGCAACTCCAAAACCACTGGATTCAGACAAAACTCCGATACTTCCTCTAGGTGTTATCGGACATGGATGCGTGTGTTGTCCTTCATAGGTTGTAACAACAATCGAAGTATCATCACACGATCTCTCTACCCTTTTCTTCACTCCACACCCTACACTAGTGCAACGATAGTAACTCCTTGCAAAACGTGAGAAAGAAACTAAAATTAGCAATTTTAGACATAGATCATCATTGAAACTAGTTCTGGTGTGTTCCTACTATTCGTAACAAGATTCATGTAAAGGAACAGAAGAAAGTTGGTACCTTGGATATGGACTATTTTTAACAGCTTTTTGGCCGTACTTCCTCCATCTGTAACCGTCGTCAAGGTGATCAACTTCGCTCTTTGTCATGAAAGCAAATCTCGGCTCTCTTTGCCTTTTCTGGTTCTTCTTTTTGGGCTTCAACGACCTGAAAACCGCACGAAGCTTAATTACACCTTCAGTACTTGAAAACACATCAGAAAGTGAAGAGCAAAAGAACAAATCTTTCAAACATAATACATCTTTTGAGTTCTTGTTCATCGAAAACCAAGTAACTAAACTCAACAGTCCGCAGGACCTAAACTTAGAATCTTGTAAGAAAAGACACCAATATATAACATGTTAGAATATATATAAATAAATAAATAATAAATAAGAACTCACTGTTTCTTGGTCTTATCTTGATCTTTCTCTTCCTCTTCATGATCTCCTCCATCTAACTTATTACCTTGCGCATCATTAGAGGAAGAAGAAATCGACGAGGAGTTTGGAGTGGGAGGATTGTTCAAAACCTCCGACGACTCAGGCACGGTAGACGATGTCGGAGACGGTAATAACAGTTGCTGCTGTTGCTCCTGCTGCTGTTGTAGTGGGATAGCCGGATTCTGACTCCAATCGAATAACGAAGAGCCAAAATCAGAGTGGATATCGAGCAAGTCCATAAAACCGAGAGACCCCTTTTGATCACCACCGCTTCCTTCACATGGAATCATGTCAAAGATGCTTGATGCCGTTCCTGTGGTTAGCAACATATCCTCAGTAATGAATGTAGGATTTGCCATATTATTCTCCCTCTTTACCACTAACTCTTGATGAGAATGATGATGATGATCTCTTCTCTCCATATACAATCACATATTCTTCTTCTTTCGCTACTCTCTTTAGGAGTGATGTTACAGAAGAGAAAGTGTCTTGGGTGTGTAAGAGTGTGTGGAAATGAGAAGTTTAGAGAACAAATAGAGTGTGTGAAAAGACTTGGGGTTGGGATTTTGGAAAACAGCTTGGTTTTGTGAGATTTCCCATTTGCCCGACATTTGCCGGTTAATCCTTGTGTACGGAAATCAGCGAATGGAGTCGGTACCGGTGGCATTTAAAATGTAGGCGTCGTTGGGCCCATACTGTATTACGCGTAGATTTTGACTGGTTCAACCGGTAGCGTGTGAATGGTTGCCCTGAGTAGACGTGGGATTGCGTCCATGTGATTGCGCCCCGTCGCCTCCGTTTTTGTGCTACTTTGCCTCTCTATCATGGCCTTTCTTTCTTTTTCTTTTTTTCTTTTCGGCTCCTATCTTACGTAATTGTAATGGGCATTGAAGTTAAAATTACCGGAGTGTCCTAATAATAAAAGAAAAAAAAAGTATGAAAATAGAGGAAGAGAGACAATAAAAGAGAGGGGAAAAAAAAAACTTTGTGGTGAACGTGTGAGAGTAATTTCTGGCACGTGCGCTCCACCTTTTCGGACATGAAGTTTCGCATGCTGACGCAATCTTCCTCGTCACACCCGATCTATCTCTTTCCCCGACAAATCCGACACCGTCATTTGACCTCAATGCACCGTCGTTTTAATTACTCTTTCCTCTTCATTGCATCTTTTTTATTGATTGGCCCAAACATGACTCTTCGCGCCTCTCTTTTAGTTTGGTAAATACGAATGTCTTGTGTTTTTGTTCGCTTTCTTAAAAGAAATAATGACTAACTTCTCTTTCAAACCTAATTTCATTAATTACAATGGAATAGGTCCAATGACAACTAAGTTTGCATGCATTTCCATGGAAGGAAAGAAAAGTATTATCCTTGAAAAGCAAAACTAACAAATATTCAATGTTGAAACGTAAGATTTGAAAAGATTCAATAATATACAGCCTTATTTTAAACAGAAAGATTAAGAAAAGGTATTTTATATATTCGTGTCTAGTTATATAAAAAAACAGATAATTTAAAAATAATTTCATATATATAAATATATTTTTTTAAATTAAGCTAAATTTTGTTATTATTTTTAATTAATAAATTATTCATTTGTTATAGTACATAAGATGTCATTAGTGTTTAGTACCTCAATTTCAAACTCTATTACTAAGAATTTGGTGTGAGCTTAACATGTGGCGAGTTATATAAATCTACCGTAAAGAAAAAGGTTACTTTTACTAGTCAAAGTTTGTGGAAGCTTCCAATACTTATTTAACTAGGCTCGTGCTTTAGATTAACACAAAAAAGAAGATTCTTTTGGATTAAAAAGGGTTATTCTAAGATAAATTAGTAAATAATGTAATATTGTCTTTGACAACAACTAGTAGGTGAATGAAAATTGCACCCAGCATTGGTCACATACGAAGAAGACACACCTAACGGCTAGTGAAATTAACCATGTCTTAAAGAGATGGTGTGAAAGAAAGAAGCGTCGGAGATAAAGCCACTCTTGGACGAGTTGGATCCATCGTAATAGTATAAACGTAGGACTCCAATCAATCCAATAAATAAAAACTTAAATTAATAAAGATAATATCATTTTTATTTGAAGTTTGAACAAATTTTAAGTTATTTGCTTGTTTCGGCTCGGGATTAGTCTACATTGAGAAATAAAATTGGCTCGATAATCTAAACTCGAACATACTCATATATCTAGATTAATTAGATTTGAATTCGGAGAATTAGTGCGATGGTTAATCTCAACAATCTTACTTATTAAAAAAAGTATTATTATAATTTATAATTTTTTAACATTGGAAATAAATCTATAAATTGATCTAAATGCCTAATTTGTTATATATAAAATTTAAAAATTTAAGATCCAAATAAGTTAGTTTTAATTTGTAAAATTTAAAATTTTAAACCCAAACTCGATGTGTGTTATGAAAAGGTCAGGTAAAGTTTAAAAAATAGAAAAGAAATAAAAATTGGATGCTACAGCTAGAGGTGGGGACTCGGAGAAGAAAGGCAGCCAATCAGGCGTGGTCATGCACGTGGAAGATTTCTGTTCCTTCTCGTGATGATCACCTGCTTTGTCAGATCATTCGATCGGCTTTTCTTTAATCAAGACCTTTTGGTTCTTAAAGCAGTTGCACTTTTACGCGGTTTTGGTACTATTTTTAGTTTTATTTATTTATCTATATATATATATATATATTTGGATTCTAACATACGCTGCTCAGCTTCTCGTCTAGGTAACTTGTCGTTCAATCAACTTTTTGGTACATACTTTCAAATTCATAAGGTTAAATATACAGGTTAATTATAAAAAAAATCTCAAAAGTTTGTGATTTTTTGCAATCAACCCAAATATATACTAAAGTATCTTTAGAGTTTTAAGTAATATTTTAAAAATCGAATTTAAAGTTAAATCAATAAGATAAAAGATTTAAAATTTAAAATAATTAATCTATGTTATATCTTTAGAATAAAATTGAAAAATTTAAAAATAGGTAAAGGAGGTTGTTATTACTAACAAAAAAATTTTAAATTTTAATTATAAAATAAGATTGCTAATTATTTTTTATAAAAAACTATCAAATTTTATAAAGTAGAGAATTTTAACTATCTAAATATATATAGCGAAAATGCTCAAATTTAAGTTTATGTATCTTAATATATATAATAGAAATATACCAATAATTATATATATAAAAGAAGAGAATTATGTATATAATAGAAATATACCAGTAAATAAAAAACACAATCAATTTTTCCAATTTAACTATGAAAATTTTGAATCAACAGATTTTCTTGTTCAATTTTTCATTTTTCAATTCTGTTTACTTCAATAATCTTTATTATTAAAAATCAATTAGCTTATTAATTAATTGGTTGAAATTGTAAATTATTTATTTTTTTAAATTAAAATAAATCAATTAATTTTTATTTAACAGTCTCTTTTTTTAATTAAACTTTCAATTTTTAGACAAGTAAAAACAATTTCTTTCAATCATATTTCTAAATTTTTTATTTTATTTAATCCTTAATTTTATATGATGATAATATTAATAAAATCAACTTATTCAATTAAGTTGTTTAATTTTTTAAAGTTGAAATACTCAGTTAAAATTTTACAAAAAATTGAACACTAAAATAAAAATTGAAAAAAAAGTATTTTTTTAATTCATTATTCATGTCTACCTGTGCGCGCATATATATAGAGATTCGTTAAAAACAAAATTAAATAGTGAGTATGATCTTATAACATTGACTTTACTTACATATATTTATGTTAGTACGGAAATATATGAATGATTAAAAAATTTAAATAATTTAGGTCGATTTAACTATGAAAATTTTAAATAAACTGATTTTAGTTTAATTTTTAATTTTTTAATTCAATTTCCTTTAATAATCCTTATTATTAAAAACCGATTAGCTTATTAATTAATTTATCGATTTTGTAAATTAATTATTTTGTATAAATTAAAATAAATCAATTACTTTTCATGTTGCTCTATTTTTTAATTAAACTTCAAATTTTAAGATAAATGAAAACAATTTCATATTACAAATTTTAATTTTATTTAATATTTAATTAATTTATGATAGTCTAATACATATTGAATTTTTAAAATCTTAATTTTACTTTTTTATCGGTCTAACTTTTGATATAATTTTTAAAATATTAAAATATAAATAAATAGCGTATTTTATTTTTAACTAATTCTGACATAATAGAAAGGAATTAAGATATATAAATCGTTATAATAACCTTTTTAGTGTTTTTTAATGCAATTTAAAATTTATTTTCTATAAGATCTATATATTAGATTATTTAGTACACAATTGGAGCGATTAGGCTAATTACCATTAAAAATTTTATGATTTTTCATCATTTACTTTTTAATCTTATACTAATTAAACTATTAATGATTAGGTTCTATCTATAATTATATAATCATCTAAGTGTAAATATAATTAAACCACATTTAATAACAAACTTGCAACCCTTAATCACCAACTTATTCATTTTAAATTGTAACTAACCAAATTATCGGTTAATCAATCCGAATAATTTTAGTAAGTGTGAAACAGTATTTTGTAACGAGAAGATAATTTATTATAATGGATTAGAGTTTGGTTTCTAGATTAATGTTGACATCATCCACTAATGGTAGTTGTAGAAACTAATTAAACTTGATTAGTAACCTTAAAATAAGATTAAAGTATAGATTCTAGAGTGCCCACCACTTATTCCTCTCCTCCTGATGGATTGATCCTCACTAGATTTTCCCCAATTGTTTATGTGATTAATAATAATTGTGGTATTGACAAAAAAACTTATTTTACTGTATAAAAAATATCTATTGGAAGTTCTATGAATGAATAGACTTGACAGTCAAACACCATCATCACATGCTTTTAGGTTTGGACCAAGTCAATAGCTTGAGCTTTGAAATTTAACAAAGGAATGAGATGAACTCGAGCATTAAGTTTATATATATTTTTACAATCCTTTTAGATTATTTACTTTACTTTATAACTTTTTTAATTAAATGTTGAAATTAAGCAAATTATCACATTTAAAATACATAAACTACCATTATGTTTCTTATAAGATGGTAGTAAAGTATGTTAAAATTTGTATTAAGAAAATACTAATAAAAGCAACTTATTAAATTATGTTGTTTAATTCTGTAAAGTTTAATTAAACACTTAGTTAAAATTTTAAAAAATTAAGCAATAAAATAAAATTTTGAAAATATATTTAACTATACATATTTATATACAAAAACACACACACACGCACGCAAGTACTAATAAAAAAACAAAATTAAATAGTGAGTATGATATTATAACATTGACACTGAGCTTTACCTTTTGATGTATATTTTTTCTCCTTAAAATATACAACACAATTTGTCATAAATCTAATAAATTTAAGTGTAATTTATATCCTTGATATTTTATTTTATAATTTAAAATAAATAAACTCTTAAGTTATATTATCATCGACATCATCAAACCCAGTCTTAAATTATATGTATAAGATAACAAATTTTGTAAATAAATTAATACATTAAAAAATGATAATTTCTAACTTTATATTGATTGTTATTGTTATTGTTGTTATCGTAGAATTCGGGAACAAATTTTAAACAATATGGATGCAAAGTAGACATTTGCTTATGACTAAGATCAAGTTGGATGAGAACTTTGTTAACATTCAAAGGAATAATAGAGGAGAGTGCATGCAAAAGGAATAACAGTTTCTTATGGTTATGTAATGGAAACGCTCACCGGTAATTGCGGCCTTCGGGACAAAAAAAAATTCTCAAGACCCAATAGGAATATTTTAGATTATTATTATTTATTTAAAAATATTTAGTTGCACATGATCCGTCAAAGTCAACAGTATTTTGGTATATTTAATAAAACAAGTCTTTTTCTGTTTTCTAAGGTGTGAAATCTGTTAACGCGGAAAAACAACAGAAGAGGACAAAACGACGACAAATCAGCCCCGTTTTGCGTGCACGTTTCTTTGAATATTTTAGGGTAGTCCTACTCCGTGCTCTTAAACCCTAAAAATCTTAGCTCATTATTCTTTCAATTTACTTGAACATTTTGAAAATTCAAACTTTTTAATATCGCTCTTTAAAATTTGAATTAAATAAAAGCTGTAATTTTTATTCTATGTATAAACACGAAATAAATTATTAAATACATATGATAATTTATAAATTGTATATTTTTATTAAGTTAATTAATAAATTAAAACTTAATTCAACATATCCAATACATTTTCATCATTAGGCACATTTTTATGGTCTCTTACATGAGTTGTATTACTATAATGACTTCACCGCTTATATCATATTAATATTCAACTATTCTATTGAAATAAATTAAAAAAAGGGTAAGATAGATTTTTAGGTGTGAAAATTACATCGTTGTACATTACACTCAGTCTAAAATTTTGCAATAAAGTGGAGTCTAGAAAGATCTGATAATACTTAATCTTATTCTTACATAATAAAAGGGCTATATTAAGGTGAAAAAATTATATATAATATAACAAACATAGAAACAAAAGGTTGACATGGCTTCTCCTTATAGTTTTAAATGTGGGAATAAGAAATGTAAGAGAAGATATTTGTGGGGTTGCTGACATTTTGGAAGTTGGTGTGTCAAAGCTTAAGCTTCGCAGTCACATGGGGGGCTAAAGAAAGACAAGAGTCTTGTTCATAGGTCTCTCGCTTTTATGTTCCAAATGTCAACTCTCGCAATGATGCCATTATCAGACTGTGACTTGTCTCTTTGAAACTTTCTTCTTAGACTCGTCTCCCATGCTCTATTATTTGGTCTAATTTTGAGTTGACTAATTGCCTAATTTGACCAAATTGAATTACTAAAAAAATGTTGAGTTGATTAAATCTTAAATCAAAATTAGTTCAACTACTAAATAATTTTGTTTTAACTTAAAATTTAATTGAGTTTTGAATCGCTCAATTGTTCGAATTAAGCTCAAAAAAAAAAACTTGAATCTGAGTTACATGGACCCAGTCTAATTCTTTATTATCTATAGTCTAATTAAATTTGAATAACTTAAAAAATCCCACAATTTAAACTTTTTTTCAATAAATTGTCACGTTTGAGGTTTTAATGAAGATAAAATTACTACTAAAAAAGAATCATATTACTTTTTAAAAAAAATTGGGATATACACAAATATGTTTGGTTCGGTATGATTTTGTTGAGTCTAGGCGCCGTTGTTTAGATCCATGAGTTCAATTGACTTCAACTAGAAAATATCTGCAAAAATAATAAAGGCACACTGGGGGTTGATCGCCGGCTCGCCCCTCTAATGCTTAAGTCAGTTCTTTTGTCGTAATTTTTGTGGCTATAAATAGAGAGTATTAGAATTCTGGAATCATTCTTGCGTCATAAGGAGATAATGAACTTATATAGTGAATACTTGTCGGGCTTATCTCATCATCTTAGGAATGGATCGATCGGCCCACATGTCATCCTAAAGTTAGACCTGGACCTAGCACGACCGACCCGACCAACATTAATTTTTAACTAAAATGAGACACAATTATTCATTCACTTATATAAAACATAATTCATTTTCTATTTTTGTCCTCTGTATAATTTAGGCTGAAGGCTTGATGTGAAATCCAATCCTACCAGCAAATGGACTTCAGAACCGACAATTGGACAAGGTTTTACCGACAATTAAATAACGTTAGCCGACATATATAAATGGAGGTGAGAACAGCTTGTAGAATGTAGACACATATCCTCAAGGAACAGAAACCGTCAAGGGGTTTGTCCACACAAAGAATTGACTGTTTACCTAGAACTTGCACGGACCAAAACACCAGCAGATCCTGCAACTTTCATGGCGTTTGACACACTCCTCAAAAGTACAAAATCTATGCTTATACGATATAAAAAGTACAAAAACTTTGACGATGTTGTGAACGCAAGAAAATTCTATTGTAATCCAGATAATGATACATTAAATCGGATTCGATTTCATCCGCATATTAATTTTGATAGTCAAGATCGATCGATCGTGGGTTGACACAGCTCCAATTCTATTGAGTTCAAACTTAGAAAAGTATTTTCTATGGTCCCCTTGGCAGGTTGAGCATGAGAAGAAAGAACTTTTCCAGTCTATAATTGTTATCTGAATTCAGGTTCAGGATGTAATTGCAAGTCGCTTATAGAACACTTGTGGTGTTGTATGTTCATGCATTTATTTATCTGGACCACTTGGTTTATGAATTATGAAGTGCATTAAAATAATTATCTTGAAAAGGGATTGATTCAAGTAGTTGATCATTAAAGACCCAAAAGAAGAAAATAAACAAAAGTGATTGCTGTATAGATTTGTACTGAAAATCTAATAGCTTACAAGAAAAAGAAAAAAAGGAACACTCCAAAGCTTATCCTGGTGATTTGGTATGTTTCACTTCAAGCCTAGAAGTTGTATCAGGACAGGCCCCAAAAGATTAAGAAACAAAGTGAGTTTCTTCCACACAGATGTGTGCTGCAATGAACCGTAATTTGGGATAATGTCCATCCACAGAGGACCCGGAAACTATTATCATAACCACCGGAAATGTAAAGGCAGTTCATCCTAACTGGAAAAGGCAAGGAGAGATTAGCCAATAGTTTGTAATAAGATACATGGTCAGTTCTGATTCTGGGATGGATTAAAGCCTTTGTTTCATGTGTCTTTAGCAGCACCGGCGGTTTGTCGCATCCGGCGCTGGTGAACATCCCAATTATACACCCGAGGGATAGTAACCTGCCAGTAGATGCTTCAGAAGTAAGAAAACAAGAAACTCTTTTCTGAAAGTTATCAACGGACAATATGCTTTCTGGATATGTCATTGGAAACTTTAACTGCATATCCCAGAATCTCAGAACATTCACGTATAGTCATCACATTAGTCCAAAAAGACCAATAAAGACCTGAACTTTCACACTACCTGCGTTATTGTGACTTGATCCCTCAAGAATTGTAGATCAGCGATTAGAACTTCTAAACTAGCTTTAGCATTATCTAAATTCTTGTTTAGGAGATCGGTAGCCTGCATGCAGTGGGATTGAAGATGTTAATACCGATTCCTTTTTTTTTTTAAATATTAGTATGCATACTCGGCTGGATATGAAAAAAGAAACTGTTTGTTCCATTGATCTTAAAACTGAAATTCGAACCTCATCACAAGAATACTCCAACATGACATTTGCCCCCAGCCATAAACACACTGACTCAGCACCCTCGATCTTAGCTTTTGAATATATGCCTTCAGATACCTCAAAATCAGAAATAAGTGCCTGCATAGAAAATGGAGATGCGATGCCTAACTTGTCGCATCAGATTCTAAAGAAAAAAAGATGATAAAATGGATGAGATAAAACATGCAACATAAGATCGTCAAGACAGCGGTATCCAATGCATCTACTTTAGTCCAATGCAGAATACATGGTGCTAAATATGTTCTATGACGGTAATCTCCAAGCACATCACTAAATTTTATGTGCATTTTAAGTCAAGGTTGCAAGGACTTCAAATATGAATTACACATCCCCATCTAATAGAGGACTATACATGAACACAAGTATAGAACCAACAAGGGACAAACCTGTTTTGGTTGAATCAAAAGCTGTAATGCAGTGCACATGGTTTTGGAATTCAGAATTCAACACAATGCAGGAAATAGAATATTATATATACGGCAAGTTAACATTTAAATCAACATTTCGAAGATAATTCCATTAGTAGAGTTGAAAGTCATGACATTTGATGAAGAGAAGGATTAAGAGAGAGAGATCTGAAACATCTTGGAGTGGACTACACTAGGATTGGATGGTTTGGTAGAAGTTTACACACTTCCTGAATCCCAAGTTAGACAGATCAAGCTCAGAGGTGTTTGTCATGCATATATAAAAGATAGGAAAGCCATTTCTAGATAATTGCAGATAAGCATATGCAGTTCAATAATTTTTGGGGAGAGAGCTCTCATTCCGCAAACTTATATACCCATGTAGACTTGGTCCTTCTCTTAGGACATTAGAATATGGTAGTTTTAATTAGGTTCAAACCTCAGTAAGAAAAAGCTTAGGGTTGGTAGTGACGATGGGAACCTGAACACCTTCCCGAAAATGTAATTCACTGAGACCATGTAAGTATGTGCATCAAAGTGAAGGTACAAACAGAATAAAAGATGACTGGAATACAGACACGAACCTCACCAGTACCCTTCTTCGCCTGCAAAGTGGCAACGACATCTAAGCATTTCTCAATATCAGGGATCTTTGCCTAAAAATCACAATAATCACATAACACAAACTCAAAATCTATGAATATCCAAGAACGTTGAGAAACAAAAGAAAATTAAATTTTTATTCATCACCATGTCTTCATTAATACTATCCAATATAGGAAATGACATTACCTCCACAAAACAGTCAGCAATAAGAAGAATGGGTTAGAACATATTAACTTATCTGGTGGTAAAGTGGCATTCTGCTTTTGGTAATTAATTAAGTTAATGAATAATAATGGAATAATCAGACCATTAGAGGTTAAAGAAATTTGAGCCTCACCATCCAAGAGTCACATTTTTTAGATTTATTTCATCATCCTCACTCACTTCACGGGCAACTTAAATCTAAAGACAACGATCAGTTTGCTAATATAACAAGAATTCTTATACAGGAAACTACACTTTACAAGTTTTATTTGGTTGGTTCAAATATAAAACACTACAACTACAATGTTCCTTCTTTCCTGGCACTTAATGAATCATATTGCAACGAAGTCCTTGTCGATAGTGATAGTCCGTCACAACAATACACACAGGTAGCATTAAATACTAACAGCAACCTACCTGAAGATCTCTCTGCTGGGCAAGAAGTTTCATTTCTACCAATTTATATTGCTGAAGTCTGCAGAAGTAAATATCACAAAGACCAATGAGAAAGTTACTGAATTTTTCATCCAACTAGACTTAACCCCTAAAGCGAAAATAGTTAAGACAGCTGCTTCGACCTAAATCACCATTCAAGTCTAAGTTGAACATAGTAATCAGGGACTCACACTCATAGTAACTAAGCATTCACCGAGTAAAATAATGGCAATATCTAACAAGATCAGGAGACAAGAAATCCAATTGGGTGTGTGAAAAAAAGCAGAATTTTAACTACAAACACGATCATAGAAGCAAAACGATTGAAATTTGAACAAATACAACTGATGGGGAGCCAGAAAATCAAGCAAATTCCATTAAATATGAGAAAACTAATAAAGGGAAAAGGTGAAATAGGAAAAGGAAGAACCTTTCTTGAAGGAAGGACATAGCAGAGTTGACATCGAGTCCAGACTTAGTGAGATATGTTTCTACATCCTCCACGAACTGTGCCCCCGGTATACCCCTTCTCTCCGCCGTTGATGTTGATGACGACACCATTTTTTCTTCTTGATCGACGGTAGATGGAGGCGAGGATGGTTTATGCCTTCTTGGTGCTTCAAGTTCTCTGCCTTTATCCGATCCCTGTCTTTGGGGTAGAAGAAGAACCCACTCTGTGCTCCACCTTGGGGCGAGGAAGATTGAGGACTAGGATGTCGACTCCAGACGACGCAGCTTTTGTCTTACAAAACTGTTGGACCAAGCTCTTGACTAAATAGTTATGGATCTTAAGTTCATCTAAAATGGATATTGGATCTGAGCCTGCTTTAAAACTTTGTTGTAAATGTTCTCTTAAACAAGTCGTAATCATCAAGAATATTACTACTTTTTAAATATTTGGGAATTTATAGTTAGTATTCCTTAATTGAGCATCAAACGTCACTTCTTCCTTTTCTTTATTTAGCAGAAGCTAACGAAACATATTACAAAACGAGTACGGAGAAACAGGTCCTTGATATATTCTCTAGTAGGATATGTAGACACCTAATAGGTATAGTATTAAAATAAGTAACACCTATATCAAAATATTCTGCATAGGTAACAAATCAGTCAGCACATTTGCTACTTTCTCGGTATACATATCGATGAATAATAGTTCAGTTCTGAGTAAACAGTTTGTGAATTTCTATTGAGGTTGAGAACTAATAAGCAGTTATTTGAGAAAGAGATAATATTGTGCACCGTGAGAGAATCCACTTCTAGTTCTATTCGACGAAATCCTAAGTTCCACGCGACCGAGAGTCCTATAAATACTCCCTAATCCTGTAAATCACATCTTTTCAACGAAACACTTAGATCAACTAAAGTGTGATGACACTAAATCAAGTGAGATTCATGATTTTAATACCGGAATTCGATCTCGAAAAAATTGGTATGTTTAAGTTCGAATTAAGCTCGATTGAATCTATACAAATAGCTCCGAGGGTAAACTTGTTCAAATATCATGTTTGTGTGTGGATATAGAAGAACAGGTATAATTAGGTGATAATCACAAAATTAGATGTGACCCTTAATTTAATTTGGTCTTAACACTTCAATGATTGAGAAATTATTGTGCAAGTTGCAAAGAGGTTTATGATTAGACTGCAAAACTACTCTACGAGATTAGTCTGACCATTGGATGGTCGAATTAAAGATAAGATTGAAAAAATTAATTTTAGCCATGAGGTTGTTTAATTGGTCGAAAAAGAAAGAGTTCTTTAATTAAATTAATATGTTGAAACTCAACTTGCAATATTTTAGTGTATTATTTCAGTCTATAAATTTAAAAATTTAAGATTAACATAACATAATTTTAATTTAATATTTTAGATCCGAGCCAGAGTAAACTTAACTCATATCATATACTTTTTAGTAAATATGATATTAAGTTAATTATGATTAAACTAAAATGATATTATTTTTTAAAAAATGTTTGAATGGTTTGAACTATACTTTGATTTGTACCTTAAACTTAAATTTAATTTAAAATTCAATCAATATAAATTTATTTCATTAATTTTGAATTAGATTACTGGAATTATCAAAACTATTCGCGAAATTGTCTTGTTATCTAATTAGCTCATATTAATGTTTAAAAGGGTTTCAAATTACTAACCATAATTATAATTACTATTGTTGCGGGATTAAATATGATGATTCAATCATTCACTATATAATTTGGTTTTGATGACTACAAGAATTTAATCCTTTGCTATATACTTAAGATACGTTTAGTTGAACATAAGTTTTTAATTAAATTGAATGATTTATAAAGGAATAGAATGTAAAGTGATGTAATATTAGAAATTTATTGTTTGGAATTGATGAAATGACTCATAATATAATATAGTAAAATGTGTTTAAAATAAGTGTTTATAATGTAATATAGTAAAAAGTTGTTTATTAATTTACATTTCATCATAAGCTTTATTCATCATTTTTACTGTTTATGATGAAATGAAATGTAATATGAAACCCTCATCTTTCATCTCATTCTATTTTATTCAATTCAATTACAAACCATCATCTCAAATTATAGAATAATATTACATTTTATTATATTTTATTTATAAACCTCAACCAAACATAGCCTTTAAGTTTTCATAGTTATTAATTACTTGCAAGTTAATAATTATTGGAGTGTGTTTGATATAAAAAAGAACTTTCCTATTTTGAAAATTTCTATTAATAGACAATTATCTCTTTCAATTATTTATTTCATAATAACTCGTTTTCTTTCTTAATCACAGGTTATTATCAAACCATAAATTCTTAATCTTGTAGAATTGATTAGTGGTTTAAATTAAATGTAAACATCTAATAATTAAAGATTAGAGAATAAAATAATTCTAATAGTCAATTAATTTTATAACTATTGAACAAAAAAACATCATTATTTCGATCAATTGATATTTAATTCCTTAATTTTTTTTTTATAAATAGCTTGAGAAAAACACAATAATCTATGTTTGGTATGGAATGTCGAATTGGAGAACCTTTACTTTTTCCTCTTTCACTTTATACTTTCTCTTTGAGTTTGTGGGCAAAGCCACGACGCCTCCATGCGAGAAACCACAAGCCGCTCCTTTTAATTCTTATCCTTTTCCTCACTTTGATAATAAATTCTCATGCCAAAGCCAAAAGAAGCGACACCGGGAAAAGGATAGTTGCCTAGCTACACATGATTTAACACAATTTTTAATTAGTTTTGATTCGGTTAATTAAGAACATGGTATTCGATTTTTTTTATGACTTCAATTTAATTAATTTTTGTTTAAAAATTTTAATAAAGCTAAGATTTATAAGTTTATGATTATGCCCGTGATCCTATTATAACCTTAAATCTTTCCAATATATTTATTTAAAGTGATAAAATTATTATGTAACATTATTAGAGCTCATGGTGTCTCATAATCTTTATAATTAATATTCTAAGATATCGGTAACCAATAAGACATGAAGTATAAGGTTTAATCGATATTTTACGGTCGTAAAATAGACTATGTGTCTGTTTGGATTAGATTATACCAGTTGAACTTTTATCATTAAAGCTTTTATCAGTAGAGCTTTTCTAATAAGAGCTCTTTTAAGAAGCTAATTGACTGTTTGACTGTCATTTAAAAAAGAACATTTTTTAAAGAACTTCATGTAGTAGATAGACTGTTTAGCAACATAAAAATAAAAAAATTTAATTTTAACTATATTTTATTTTATAATAAAAATTATTTATGCATATAAATATTATTTAAAGTACATTAAACAATATGCAAAGCACAATATATTAATTATTATATAATTTTAAATCGTATGAAATATAAATGAAAATATATCTAACCAAATCTTTTATATGGATTATAACATAAGTAAAACTAATATAAAAAATAAATACTAAAATTTATAAAAGGTCAAATAATATTATATAATTCTCAAAATAATCATGAAAATATATTTGTGGGTATTGTGAGAATTGTGTGTAAAACCTAAGAACAAAATGGACTAAAAAAATATGCTCATTAATTGATCTGAAAAATCTATCTGAAAAGGTAGTTTTTTTAGAAGCTTCAATTTTGAGTTTCTTAAAAAAACTGTATTTTAGCTGCCAAAAAAGCTATATCAACTAAAAAAGTAATTTTTTATTTTACAGTCAAACATTCATTTTTCTTAAAAAAAACTTTTACATTGGAAAAAGTACTTATTTATCCTCCAAAAGTTCAACCAGACACTAACGAATGAATAAGTTGTTTAGTTTTTATAATAAAAGTTATTAAAGTAAATCGTTAAAAATTAAACGATTTAAGATTTTAATAATTAAACTGATAGAATCGATTGATTTTTTTAATCATTAATTATAATAATTATGAAATTTTATAAGTTAATCTCATATACGGTATCATCAAAGCTGATTAAGATTCTAATTAGTATTCGTCGATATACACCCAATAAGTATTAGCGTGTAAACTAAGGTTTAGGTGTTTGATGTTACGTAGGAGCAGCCGATAGAACTAATGCATTGCCACATGCAAAAAGTCACTAACTAAAGATATATATATATATAATTTATGAAAAAAAATAGGATTTTCCATTGATTGATTGAGTGATTTAACAACAACTGATTTCGTTTAGATCAATTATTGAGGAATATCTTCAAACTTTATTTATATGATAATCACTTTTTTATTTAATAGATTAATCGTATAGTTCTCAAATCAAATAATTGTGAACTTTCAGGGTACAGGGAATTGGTAAGGGGCTTTTCTAGTTTAAATAAGGTCACGGGTTCGATCTGTCCTTATATATGCAGCTGTTTAAAATTTGGGACAAGAATTTTGCTTTTCGCAAAGGACCTATCCAGCTCGAGCGGGGATTATTCTGAGTGTGGATGGTTTAAAGGTGCCTTCTCATAGTTGAGACCCTCCTAAAACACCTCGTGGGAAACAAAAAAATTGTAGTTTGCCGCCAAATAATTAATTTTGTAAAATAAAAAAAGAAATTAGGGGTATATTTGGGAAAAGTTGTGTGTGGTGGAGGTGGTTTGTTCAAATGATGGAAGCTTGCCTCCTCTTTAAGCTCTTAGCTAAATTAAGGGTCACAGCTTAAAATGATTCTGATCTCAGGACTTTCTATATATCAAGGTACTTAGCCCTTAGATAATAAGTATGTGGAGGGGAGGCTAGACAAGCAGTCCTCTTTCTTTCTCTTTGTTTTGGTATATAGATAATAGAGACCATGTGAGTTCATATTGCTAGATGGTTTTGAATATTCAAATAATTTAAAATTTTAATTAAATTATTTATTAAAATAACATTATTTTAATTAAATCTAATTTAGACCATTTAAGTCAAATTTTAAAATTTAACTAATTAATTTTAAATTAAATAATTTTCAATCGACTCAACAATAACAATTTAGTGAAGGTGTGCTGATATCTAAGATCTTAGAAGTTTAGTAATTTACAATTTGACCTCTAATTAATAAAGACACCTACATAATATATATATATATATATATAAGATCAGATTACCTATTCACTTTTATTGTTCTAATTCTCTTATCCACTCATTTACGTGGGACTTATATAATATCTAGATGATATAAGTTTACACATCTCCATATATATATATATATATATATATATATATATATTGAAATAATAATATAATAATAATTAACAAATCATTCAAGTTGAGTTAAATGTGTCGATTTTACCATCCTTATCTCCACCGCCTCCGGTCCGCCACTAGAAACTAGATGGGGTGGCTTGTCTGTAAGTGACAGGCCGCTGAACAAAATGAATGCTAACCATGTGCTCTCACTAAAAAACATGATGTGTGCAACTTTTGAGAGACTCCTTTTAATGTGTGCTTAGACCAGGGAATAAAATTGTGGGCCCATGCAGAGAAAATTGAAGTAGACCCATACCATACGAGACCGTCTTCTTCAATTTCAATCTCAATCTCAATCTCACCCTCAATCCGCCTGCATGAACCCTAAAAATTTGAAGGAAGTCGCCATTGTGAAATGCTTGATAGTGATGAAACACAGCACTCGTGCGCCTCTACTACAGTGATTGGTGGGTTGCTCTCCTTAGATTGGGAAGGGGTTCATAGGTGTCACCTGCTCCATTTCGAGCCCCCCCCCCTTCGGAGTGTCCTTATTTTTAAAGTGGACCCTTGTGTCGGCATATAATTGTTGAATTAAGTTGCAAAGATTCTTTTTAGTAGTTTTATTCGCAGTAAAAATTGTAATTTATCTAAAAATTTGGAAAGGGATATTAATCCATATTGAAATTTAGATAATAACATTAATTCCGTAAAAAAATACGAAGAGATTCAATATTGTACAATTTCACTCTTAACTAATTAAAAGATTGATCCCGAATGATCAGTATGAAAAATATATAAACAATAAATACGTAATAAGTAAAAACAACAAATGATCATAACCAAATAATATGATAAAACATAGACTAGTCTTGAAATTTATAAAAATTATTTAATTTTTATTAAATAATTTATTCAAATATTTAATTTACAAATTATTATTTATTATAAAAAAATGAACTTGTATTAAATAAAATTTTTATTAAAAATTTATAATTATTATGTTAAATTTAATTTCGTATAATTTTAAATAGGTGAATAATCTAACTAAATTATGTAATAACTAAACTCAATTTTAATGATTATTTAAAAAGTTTAAAAGATGTAAATTCTTTAGATATATAATTCCAAGAACTCAAGTATTTAAATGAATCTTGAAAAGGCTTATTTAGCTAATTTAAACATACAATCATTTTAAGTGTACTTTATTTTATTGTTAGTATTACCTTTAAGTATACTTTATTATTTGATATGTATATTTTAAAATTTTGTTATACATATATTTTTTATTAATTAAAGATAAGGTTATGTATTTTTAAATCTTGTTATTGTTATATTTTATTATTTGATATGTATCTTTTAAAATTTTGTTATACATATATTTTTTATTAATTATAAATAAGGTTATGTATTTTTAAATCTTGTTATTGTTATATTTTAATAAATGATACATTTAAAAATAATTAATTTTCAATTTTGAAGTTAAGCTTATATAACAGCATCTCTATTATGTAAACGTAAGATTACGTACTATTAAACTTTTCCAAATCACGCTTTATTCAAACTTAATGTAATGATGATGAGGTTAAGATTATATAAAATTTTGAATTTTAATCTTTTTCATTTTAATTTTAAAGGTGGTTTCTTAAGATTTTTATTTCATCACTTCTCAATTAAATATAAGTAGAAAAATTAAAGACAAATTTAACAGTAAAAGGTGCAAGTGAAATGAAAGTTTTAAAAGCATCTTTAAAAATTAAAGGATAAAAGTTTTTGGACACATGCACCTCCAAAATTAAAGGAATAACTCAATACGAAATAAAACCACTAATGTAGCAAAGCCTAAGGTAGCATCCCTATTGCAATAAGTGAGAGCAAATTAAAATGTTGTTGCTTTATATAATTAATATTTTTTAGATATATATTTAATAAAATTTTGAAGATGTGTTTTTTAATAATAATTTAAATGATTATTTCACCAGCAAATAAATAAAACTATGTCAAGGGACATTAAACCATCCGCTATTGGTTATAGAACTAACAGAAAGGAAGGTAAGAAAAAATAATTTTACAATTGGATAGAACATAACTAAGAAAGAGTTACGAAAAACGAAAACTAAAAGAGAAAAAGGAAAGGAAGAAGAAGGAAGACAAGTCGTATTCAACAGGAGATTGCAGATAACGATGTAGAAGAAAAATGATAAAAATGGAAAAAAAAAGGAGAGAAATCGACATCTGGCAATTAACTCGCCGGCGACGAGCTCGAAGCGCCGGTGGAGACAGAGAGGAGGTCAGCGAGAGCGCTCATGGCGCGAACTTGCATCTCAAGAGCAGCGATGTAATCAGTAACCTCTTCAAGAATCACCGGCAGCGGTTCTTTCCGGCAACCGGGAACCAACCGGCCAAGAGTCCTTACCTTCCGTTGGACAGCCGGCATACCCTTACCTCTCAACCTGAAAACGCTCACTCTCGGTTTCTTCGACCGGCCGCCACTCCCTCCCGCAGCCGGCGCCGTCACTCGCTGCCTCTTGTGCTGCTTCCGGAACTTGAGCTTGATCCGGCTGGTCAGTATCGCTCGGCTCCACCTGGTTCTCCCCTTAGCGGCGGCGGCTAGAGCATGATCGGCGGCTTCACGGACGGCGCGGCCTCGGCGAGGGGCGGAGGGAGAGGAAGGAGAGAGGCTAACTTGGCTCAAGGCTTGAACCAGTTTATCGGAGTAGACCTTCTGCTGAGCTTCAGTCTTCCATTGAGCGTGTGTATGTGTTTGGATCTGTTTCGACAGTGCTTCTAGAGATTTCTTCTTCTTTTTTCTCCTGAACCGATCGGCGCTCGCGTTGTTGGTTACCGGATTCGAGATCTGTGTGGAGGCCATGCAGATAAATTCCAGATTATTCGATTCGATTCACAAAAATTCTCGCCACTCCTGATCCAGAGAACTCGAGATTCAAGAATTATAAGAGCGATGAATCGACATGAAGATATTCCGACGATTAGCTTTGACAGAGAGAGAAGGAAGGAATTTATATAGGAGGAGACGAGAGGAACGGAACGGAACGGAAAAAGAACGTAACAGAGATGAGTTGGTGAGGTGTCTGTCTGTCTGTCGATGGTTTATAAAGGAATCAAAGCAAGGCACGCCTCAACACCCACATTTTATAATTGCCTCGCTCGCTCTTATCACCAGTCTGTGCTTTTCACCCATGTGATGTAGCTCCTCCCTAGTTTTACACCCTTCTGTTCTATTACAAAGGGCTTAGGTAAAACAGGCGGTGACTTTTATGATTTGAACTCTTTTTTAATACAATCCTAAACATTTAAATTTTGAGTGCAAACAATAAAATTATATTAAATTCAAATTTTTTTATTTCCCTATTAATTATTTTAGGAAGATATTTTTAAACTATTTATATCTAGACTAATTCTCGTTCGATCCGAATAGGTTCTTTATGGAAGGTAAAGTTCTGACCTTAAGTTTTAAATGGCTACATACATGAGAAAGATTCGAACCTGCAATTTTAATTAAGACAGAAGAGTCCTTTACCAACTCACCTACATCTTAAGGTTATTAAAATTGAGTTTTAGTCTTGTGTTAAAACAACTACCGCGCCGCTAATGGTCCTAATTTACAACCTTGTGTTATAAGCTAATGTTGTAAAGCAACAAGCATAGTATCAACTAACTTAGTTAAGACAACACCTGGATTGGTCCATCCAAGAGTGCACCATTCGGTTACATGTGTCTTGTCTCCCGTCTAGACCAACCTAACCCTTGTGACTTATTATTAAAGTGGTAGTAATCATCGAATGTATATAATGATTTATTAAACTAGTGTTTAGAATTAAATAATAAATTAGAAACCTGGTATTTTTTCACTATATAACTAACCTATGTTACAAGTTTTAAGGTAAAATCGCAACCCGTGACGTAGTATGAACCCATGAGTCGGGGTTGTTCCAAAGCCTTGGAGAGCCGAGCATGCGCAAGTAATTTAAGGCGCTTTAATGGAATCTCCGAGCAGATTGCCTATCCTGTGTCTGTCTGTCCATAACATGTCTCCTCGCTTACCTTTGAAATAGTTCTCCATGTGCAACATTACATAAAGTGCTGACAGGGGAAAAATAAAGGGAGGGGGGGTTAGGGGCAGCGAAGCCCATCCTTCTTCACTTTGTTGTTATGTGGTTGTTGTAACGTAAATTTCAGGCACCTTTACCAATTCCTGAATCCTGAATTTGTGAAGTATTGGGATTAGACCCCATATTATCATCAAGGTTTGGGGATTGGCTAACATAATTATGATAATCACTTATCTGCTCCTTAAAATATAGAACTTCTTTTTCTTAATTTTTGAACTTATATTTAATATTTTTTATTTCAACCTCCCACACACTTTTTCAGGTAAGAGCTTATGGTTAATTAAGCTTATATTAATAGAGCTTTTTTTATAGATATTTTATGAGATAAATTTTTCTAATAAGTTTGGTTCTGCTGGATTTTGGCTGAACTGCCTATTGCCGTTTGGGTCCATAAATCTGCTGCTGTTGATGACGATTCTAACGTGAAGATACCTGCAAAACAATAGAAGGCACGTCGGGGGTTGTGTCCC
>JANIJH010000225.1:88839873-88869276 GCA_024520975.1 Erythroxylum areolatum | reverse complement strand
CTATTGTTAATATTGTTTTTAACAAGTTGTTGGTCATTTTTAATGAGAGGGTATGTTGGTCATTTTTAATTCTTGTCATTCGGACAAGAATTTCTGTACCATAGTTTTGAATAGAACAAAAATTTCTGTCTTTATCCTTTGAAAATGGAACAGAATTTGGTGAAGACGGTAAGCAAACACGCCATAGGACAGAATATTTATGTCCTCGTTATCCGTCCTCACGTCCGAAGACGGTAACCAAACACAGGGTTAGATTATGTGGATACTTATTTTAATCATTTGGTGGGGGTACAGATCTTCTCACCTCTATCCTGCATCTACTAGTACTCTTTTAATCTCAACCATCCAATTTATTATTGAATTGGATGGTTGAGATCAAAAGAAAATAATAAGGTATACAGAGCATCTTTTCCCCATTTGATGATGACGTATTCATATTTTTTTACTGTCAACGTTAAATTCAAAACAGTACAAAAGTTTGTATATTTCACCTAACTCTGATTCAATAATTGCATGTAATTTTGGCAATGAGTTTCGAGTATGAGTTTGACTCAAAGCTCGATTTAGAGCTAAAGCCTAAGTTTGATAAGGTTTAGATGCCTTAAAGTTTAATTAGATTTGGGTCAAGTTTAATAAAATATACAATAATGATATTACAGTAAAAGTTTTGTCCATACACGAGAAATAAAGAAGTCAAAAAATAAATATGCAGTCTTAAGTTTCATCAACACGAATTGGATTCGTTAACTTCAGATCAAATCGGGTCGGGCAAGCTTTGAAAAGTCTGTACACGCTAGTAGAAAAGACCTACTTTATAACATAGTTTTATAAATTGGCATGAAAACAAAAGTCAAAACATACGGGGAATAAGAATTTATATTGACTCTTAAACACTAATAAGATTTAATTTTAAGATTACTTTAAAAAATTACTGGTTAACCTTAATTATAATAGTAAACTTGATATTGTTTTCATTTTCTAATTATAAAAAGAGACTGATAATAATTTATTTTTCTTTTATTTGTTTTTTAAATTGTAATTTTAGTTGACTAAGAATTAAGGAATTTTTATTAAACTATTGGAATATAATTTAAGCTATTTTTTTCGGATTTGCTTCCTCGAATTAATCAAATATTTATTGCTTACTGTAATTTTCTTTTCAATTTTGTCTAATTTTTTTATATAAAATTTAGGGTTCTTCTCAAATTAAACACCTTAGAATTTTAAGGTTTAAGATTCCAGATACATTTAAGAAGGAGAGACATTAGTTTTTTTTTTTTTTTTTAGCTATGAGATGTTTTAAAAGAGTCTTAATTTTTAGGAAGCTACCTTTAAGTTATCTATATTAAGCACCTGATCAGCTTGTAAGAGGTAAATTGCTTCTAAATAGATTTTTCATTCCGAGGTGAGAATTCTAATTAAGAAATGGGAGTGTTGAACAACTCCCAAGCACCAACCATATTTGATTAATGGCATAAGTTCTTTGAGAGAGAAGCGTAAACCCAGTACTCTGGTCCTGACAAACACATGAGACATCACGATTTTCCTGGAAAAGTTTTCCTGCAGGAAATTATGTTACCTCCCAGTGTGAGCCTGTGAGGCGAATTAATTTCCTGTGATTTCTACTGGCGAGAAAATTCAAAATATACAGTTTGAATGATGTCCAAACATTCATGCTGGTTGCATTGGGAAGTGTGAGTTTTTTACGATGGTAGCTCAGCTCAGTCTATGTTGCCTTCAATGAGTTTGCAATGAGCTTGGAATATTAATGGATTAATGGTCTGAAGGGTCGATTCTTATGCTTCCAGGAAACGAGTTCCTGGATTCCTGAAACCTGAAAGCATCTTCAGGATCAGACCCTGCTTGCAAATTAAGATTATTGCAGCAAGAAAAGGAAATTCTTGCAAGTTCCTATGAATAGAAATACAACCCTGAAATGAAATGAATTCGTCCAAGTATGGAAATAGTATTGTTCTTGGCAGGTCTCACTCGCAGATGAGCTCAACCTGAACGTTTCATTAAGTCGCTAAGATATTCGTTGTAAATCGTCAATGAAAAGTAATTTTTCTTCGAGTATCTATATGCTTCAGAAAATTCATTAATGACTCTTCCTCGAGCTGATAGTCCTGTCAGGCCATAACAAGTTGACGAATGTTCATTGGTGAAGCGTCAATGGAGTCTCCATCCAGAAGGCGCTTTGCTAAAACCAGATTAGCTGCTTCAGAAGGATGATATGGATCCCAGAAAACATACTTAGACCTGTCGAAGCAGACTTTTGATGAAGGACCACAGGGTATTAAACCACCGAATTTCCCGGCACGGTAGCAGCATGAAGAATTTGCATTCTCAAAACCTGTAAAAAGATCAGATATTGCCTACTCATTACTTCAGTACACATCACAGGTTCACAGGTATACCCAAGGTTTTAAATTGCAGACTGCGAATTATACTACCAGTTGAGGGAAATCCAGTCGCAGTTACAGCAAATCGTGGTAACGTTCAGGACTGCAACTGCGATATTCCGGCAGCAATTACAAACCTTGGGTATACCAGAAGCTAAGCTATAGTTGTAAGTAAGCTTTGTACAGGATTCAGACCGAATGATATGTAATTCTGCAGAATGTCGGATACGATGTTGTAAACATTTGCATAAACCAAATGTGACCCTTCAAGGTTACCGCTAAGTTCTTCCACAAGGCTTCTTAGCTCTTTGTTGTACAATTGAGCCATCTCATTTGGGAAACTAGCACAGTTTTCTCCTCCTGCTGGATTTAACTCTCTCTCGAATGGTATGCACCCGATCGGACCAACGTTTACCACAACAATCTTTCTAGCACCTAAATTGTAGAGTCTCTACAGATTAGATAGAAAGGAAGCTAGTTACAGTTTGAATTCCAGTACGTTAGTCCAGAGGAAATGATGCTTTAAGCAAACAACTTATGGTGATTAGCATTTTTACTTGGAGTTGTAGTCTGAATCTTGCAATCATGGAGCCAACAAAAACTTCTGGAGACACCAACTTTTGCTCAGCAGCAGAGAGCACAGGTATTAAGTAGTTGTTTATGAAATCATTTGAGCCCATTGTAACTGAGAATAGAGCTTTTCGAAGAAGATCTGAAACTGCAGAAACTCCAATCATTTCTATCATGTCTTCCTTGGTGTTGGCAAAGTTATCAATCTGTGCATCCATGTTTATCCGACCACCCTGTGGATTTGCTTACTGACATTAAAAGAAAAAATGAAGTCCCACTTGACGACTTTAATTGCAGGAAGAAGCAGAAGAAAAGCTTACAAAAATTTTTCCTGTGTGATTGAGAATTCCTCCTCCTCCGGAAGCATAATTGACACCTCGAAGAACCACAGATCCTACTGTTGTTGGAGCCAAGTAAGGTGGAGTAGAATCTTGCAACCCCAATTCCTGACCTGGTGAGACAAAATTTCCTGAGGTTCAAGCAAGCACAGAAGTTTCAGCAAGGAGTATCAGAAAATGAAACTTGCCTATAATGTCAACAATCGTCCTGCCATTGGTGAATCTTCCTGTTGGCTTTCCATAATCTATACCATTTGGTATATAGTTGGCCTTTGAAAGTGACAATATGTAGTTGTTGTTTCCAGCATCAACTAAGGAATCACCAAACACGAAACTAGCTTCAAGCTTGCTCCCAATACTGATACTCGCCATCAATAAGATACTCAATCCCTGATATAAGAATCTACTGTTTTGTTTTCTATGTGAGAGCAAACCCATTACAGAAAATATGCAGAAGAAGAGAAAACACATGCACTGCACTAACTACACTATTTAAGAGTGTCCTTATCTTATAGTCAGGCCAAAGTGACAAGTTGACAGTTTATTACTAGAATGAAATTGAAAAGATGAATCCAAGTTGACAGTAGGGAGGGGGGAGAGAGGGGAGAAATTATTAGATCAACCGTTAACTACTATAATAAATGTTGAAATGCAAATTCTATCCTGTGAATCATGTGCAGTTTACAGAAACAATCTTTTCTTGGTTGTGTCATTCATCTGTTTCAGGGGATCACGGAAACTAGTATAGTTTCGAGCCAACAAGCATTTATACATGCCTAATTAGCCTTTGCAAGTTGGGAATTTTATTTATGGAAATTTTTCTTACTCCAAAATGCTGAAGCAAGTTGATAATGAGCACTGAAATAATATTATTTAAAATCTTAAATTCTTAAACTTTCATAGTAAAATGGTACTGGTTTGTCTAAGATTCAAGCTTTACAAGTTAGGTAAATGATACAAAATGTTCGAGTACAAGTTAGGTAAATGATAACTTCAAAACGAAGTAAATACAAAATGTTCAAGTACGCCGATAATAAAATATTAGAGTTTGAGGTGATTTTAAATTTAAAAATAAAGAAAATTTAATTTTAATTTAAAGTATAATCAACTTGATTCGGATCCGTTAATTCACGTTAAACCGAACAAAAATTGACATCTTCATAAATAAAAGACCTTTTCAACACCGAATAATCCATTGGTTCAGCACACAGAAAGTATTTATTTCTTGCAACTGCTCCACTGTTATGAAATTCAAAGCATTACAGGTTTAGAATTTAATGCTTTCAACTTTATATAACCAAGTTTTAACCTTTTTGATAATTGGCACAGGTTATCTTAATTTATGGTGTTATCTTAATTTATTGTGTATATATCATGTTCTATTAAATCTCATCAGTATATTTATATGGTATATATGTAAATGTATGGATAAGATTTAATAAAATATGGTCCAATTTAATTAGGTATAGTGTTAAATTTAAATTTAAGTAATAAAAATTTAGATTTTAAAGTCAAATTTTTAGTTTAACTTGAACCCAAAATTTTTATTTCAAAATTCGAATAAGTTTAAATTTTGTAATCTAATTCATCTGAATATTAAACTAAATTTAAATATTAAAAACAGAAAGGGGAAACATATGTTCTTTTTTATAGAAGTTATATGGTTGTAGATTTTGTTTACCAAAAGTAAGATTTTTACATTTAAGTTACTTTGTTCATTCCTTGCTAATTAATGCAATACTTTTGTCACTACGTTGTTTATAATTTAATTAATTCTTTTTTTCAACTTTGATTCGAAAATATTAATGAAATACATAACATAACGTGAATTAATTAAATTTTACCTTCCTAATATACTAATTTAACTTAACTTTTAAGTTCGATTTAAACTAATTAAAAATTTAAAATAATTATTATAAATTATTAATTTAAATCAAATTTAATTAATTAATTTCAATCGTAAAGAGAAAAGTTGAATCATTCGTTAGCTATGTCTAATATTTATATTATCAGTAATTTATCGTTATTTTTATTGAAGTTTAAGAAAATAAAATTTTTAAAAAATTATAAATTATAAATATTTTTAGTTCTAAATTAAAGAGAATTTTCTAAAATTATTTAATCTACAACACTTCTCGTTGTATTTTTTTAATCTTTATTTGATTTTTCAAAAATGATGGTGAAATTAAATTAAAACTGATTCTTATTTAGTATGTCAAAAAATTTCAGTAATTATCCTGAACCAAGAAAAACAAAATAGGTTCGGTAGTTATTCGACCAAAAATAAGTATAGTCATTAAGTATGCGAGAGTTCCGTGCCAAAGCTCAATGTCCACCTCCGGCGTGCCCGCCAACGGTAATTTTTGCTCGTTTACTGATCTCAATTCCTCCTCCACCACCCCCACCGCCACCGCCGCCTCCAAAGCCTTTACGCACTATACGGTGAAACAATCCACCCGCCTTCTGGAGAAATTCATGAACGTTCCCATGACCTTTTTTACTGCCTTCAATTTTTACACTACCGCCGGAATTACCTCCGATACTTCCACCGCCACTTTTACTGCTTCCGATGCTTACACTACCACTTTTACTGCCATCGACGTTACCGCTAACACTACCTGCCATATTTGAACGGCCACCACCTCCGATGCTTTTACTGATACTTCCACCACTGCTTTTACTGTCTCCTACACTGCCACTAGCATCACCCTTGATGCTTTCAACGCCACTACCACTCAAATGACCTCCAGTGCTTCCACCACCACTTTTACTGCCTTCTGCGCTGCCACTAGCATCGACCTTGATGCTCCCACTACCACTTTTACTGCCTATGGCGTTGCCACTAGCACCACCTCCGATGCTTACGTCGCCGCTGCCTCCACTGCTCCCACCCCCACTTTTACTGCCTCCAGCGCTACCACTACCGTCATCCTTGGTGCTCCCACCGCCGCTACCTCCACTGCTCACGCCACCACTTTTACTGCCTCCGGCGTTGCCACTAGCACCACCTCCGATGCTCACATCGCCACTACCTCCACTGCTCTCACCGCCACTTTTACTGCCTCCTGCGCTACCACTAGCGTCACCCTTGGTGCTCCCACCACCGCTACCTCCACTGCTCACGCCACCATTTTTACTGCCTCCAGCATTGCCATTAGCACTACCTCCGGTGCTCACATTGCCGCTACCTCCACTGCTGCCACCGCCACTTTTACTGCCTCCAGCGCTGCCACTAGTGTCACCCTTGGTGCTCCCACCGCCGCTACCTCCGCTGCTTACGCCACCACTTTTACCGCTAGGACCACCTCCAACGCTCACTCCGCCACTGCCTCCAATGCTCCCACCACCGCTTTTACTGCCTTCAGTGCTGGCATCATCGCTACCTCCGCTGATCCCACCACCACTTTTACTGCCTCCGGCATTGCCACTAGCACCACCTCCGATGCTCACATCGCCGGTACCTCCACTGCTCCCACTGTCACTTTTACTGCCTCCAGTGCTACCACTAGCGTCACCCTTGGTGCTCCCACCGTCGCTACCTCCAATGCTCACGCCACCACTTTTACCGCCTCCGACGTTGCCACTAGCACTACCTCCGACGCTCACTCCGCCGCTGCCTCCAATGCTCCCACCACCGCTTTTACTGGCATCATCGCTACCGCCGCTGATCCCGCCACCACTTTTACTGCCTCCGGCGTTGCCACTAGCACTACCTCCGATGCTCACATCGCCGCTAGCTGCAATGCTCCCACCACCACTTTTACTGCCACCAACGTTTCCTTCGCTACTCCCGCCACCACTTTTATTTCCCCCAACAGTGCCATTAGCACCACCCTCGATGCTTCCACCGCCACTACCTCCAATGCTACCACCACCACTCTTACCGCCTCCAGCATTGCCACTAGCGTCACCCTTAACGCTTCCACCGCCGCTACTTCGACTGCTCTTACCACCATTTTTACTACCTTCTGTGCTGCCACTAGCATTACCACTGTTAGGGACTCCTACGCTGCCAGCACCACCACCTTCGATGCTTCCTCCACCACTTTTACTCCCTCCTGCACTGCCACTAGCACCAACTCCGATACTTCTACCGCCACTACCGCCAATGCTTCCACCACCACTTTTGTTGCCTTGTGCATTGCCGCTAGCACCACCGCCAATACTTCCACTACCACTACCTCCAATGCTCCCATCACTACTTTTACTACCTCCTGCATTGCCATTAACACCAAATTCGATGCTTTTACTGCCGCTAACACCGAAGCTTGCACCACCACTCTTACTGCCTCCTGCATTGCCATTAGCACCACTCTCAAAGCTTCCACCACCACTGCCACCAATGTTCCCACTACCACTTTTACTTCCTTCTACACTGACAACACCACTTCCAATAGTTCCACCAGAATTACCTCCAAAGCTACCAGCTCCACCGTCACTACCACCGGAACTACCTCCGATGCCTCCACCACCACCACCTCCAATGTTCCCACCTCCTAACCCTCCACCAAAACCACCAAGGCTTCCACTACCACGGATGAAACCAGTACGTATAGTGGCGGTGATTTCTTTCTCTTCCATTTTCCGACATTCTACAAAACCTAGCACCAACACGAACATCATGCATAAAACTCCAACATTCTCGGTAATTGTCGCCATCTTTCAAACGTAGAGTTAACGTTGCTTTAATGAAATATGGATTGAACTTATTTATAGGTTTTTGCTTACTAAGATTAGGCAAACATATGATTGGCAACATAAGTTACTCAGGATCTGTGAAGAAGAGAAAAGCTCGTAACTCATCATTGCAACCGTATTGTGCCCAAATTAGAAGCCCTTAAAGGACACAGAGTTGATTGGAAGCCATTAAAATGTTCTTTGACGAGCGTGCATGTCGTCGTCCATTTGTTAGTTTACGAGCTTCATATTATATATACCTATCACATATAGTTGACTGGGTTTCACATGCATAATGGGCCAAGAGAACGAAACGTATTCGGATCAAATGTTGGCCCATTCGTAAGAACAAGGGGTCTTCTTCTAGGATTTTCATTCTAAAAACAGAGCAAGAAGACGGTGAGTGTAGCGATAGGGATTTCTAAGCATGGATGTCGGAGTATTTTACGTTATAATCAGCTTATTAATAATATTTTATTTAAAAAATAAAAAGAAAAAATTTTAAATATTTAATTAAATAATAAATAATGCGTAAAACTTGATAAAAATAACTTTTTTAGTAGAAATTAATCTTTTTATAAATACTATAAATAATGAGAGACATTAAATAAAGGTAAATTTAAGTTTTAAATTTAAATTATTCAATTTACAGTTAATAATAAAATGACAGTATACTTATTTTTAAATTAAAAATATATTTAATTTAAATTTGATCTCGAGCTAATTTTAATTATAATAATATAGTTTTAGGTTGGATTCAAGTTCAGTCAGACCCGTATTCACTCCAACCCCTCGTCTAAATATCTTGTGAAATATTAAGGGTAAATTAGACCTTTTTGAGAAATTGATAAGAACACAAAGAGCAAGGGGTCTTCTTCTAGGGTTTTACCTTCTAAGAGGCAAAGCAAAGCAAAGATCTCAAGAGAGAAAGGAAAGAACAAACAGAAATGGAGGCCGGCGATGAAGGAATAGAGAGAGTTGAGAACTCAAAGGACTTGCAGCAACAGAGCAAAGCTTTCGACAAGCTCACTGACCGCGTAGAAGATCGCCAGCTCGATTCCACTCGCGTTCAAGAGGTGGCTTTTGTTACTTACGTTCAATTGTTTCTAAATTGGATATTTCTAGTGCTTTTTCTGTAGTTATTTTATTGTTTCTAAATTGGATATTTCTAGCGATTTTTCTGTAGTTGTTTTGGTTGATAAAAGCTTAAAGTTTTCGAATTTTTATTGTTTGGGATGCGAATTTAGGCTATGGCGTCAATTGCTGCTTCTGCTGAGGCCGATTGGAATGCTATGAGGTTGAGGTACTCTTTCCTCTCCCTTTCTTGCACTTCATTCTTTTCTTTAATTTACTGTATACATTTCTTGATTGAATCTGGTTGATGATTTGGCTTTTTGAATTTGACTTGTTGGTAATATGGCCTGCTATTTGTTAAATTATGGCCAGATTGCGAAAAAATCCGGTGCGACTGATGTTAATTGTTAGGGTTCATCATTTCATTGTTGTTTTTTGCGTTTTCACAGTTTAGTTTTATCGAAAGAATCCGGTGTGACTGATGGTAATTGCTAGGGATGATCATCTTCATTGCGATAAGGATTGTTTTTCCAAGTTTGGTTTTTCTTTATCAAAATAATCCGGTGCGACTGTCTGATTGATGTTAATTGTCAGCGATGATCATTTGCATTGTGATAAGGATTGTTTTCTGCAGTTTCATAGTTTAGTTTTCAACCATCAAATGAAATAACCAATTTGTGATGGCTGATATCTGCACTTGGTACAACATACTTTATGCTGTTCAGCATTGGTTCAGTCTTCTTTTCTTTTTCTGTTATTGTCGCTTGAAGTATGTAATGTCGGTTTGATTGGTAGATTGGGACCAAACAAAAGAAAATAATATAAGAAATCTTGTGGATATGGAAATTTGAACCATCAAACATGAGCTATGGACTTCTCCAACTATTCTGCTTTTCCTATTTAGAACTACTTTAATGCCATCTGAATGTTGTTAATACCTTGTGTAGAAGAATGGAAGGTGTATAGAGCAATGAACTTAAATGTAGTATAAGTTTGATGAGCTTGTTGCTTCTTTTGTATGTTTCATTTTGTTCTTTCTTTTGCAGGTTGATGTAAAATATAGCTCCCTTAACACTAGGCCTTAACATGAACTTTACATATGAGTAATTGCTGGAATATGTCTTTTCCTTGATTTCTTGATTTATTGGCTTCAGTAACCGACATGTCCTGAGTGAAAGCTATCTGTAATGCTCTTTCAGGGAGAAAGAATTGGCTGCTGTTAAGATCAATGCAGCTGATGTTGACATCATTGCAAATGAACTGGAGGTATATTTTCCTCCAATCTTGCATGTTCTATGTCCAAGATCTTATTTCTTCTAACAATCTTATGTCTTCATCTTTGGGAATAGTTGGACAAGAAGGTGGCAGAAAGAACCTTACGAGAGCACAAAGGTGATGCCGTTGCTGCAATTCGACATCTTCTACATTAGGGAACCGATGGTGAACTTTGGCCTTCGTATCATAATGATGCTGAGAATGACCTGCATGATGAAGCCCTCCGGAAAATTTGCTCGAAAGATTGGATGGTGTATTATCATCACAAATGTAACAAAACTATTTGTTCTGTTCTGCAGGATACATTGGTGCTAAAAAAGTTTGGCCCTGTTTTATTGCTAACGTTACCTACAATTTTGTAGGAGCATAGGAATGCCCATCTTGATCCAAATACAAAAGTGTGGTGGTTCGAATGCGAAATAATGTGTGACGATAAGGCAGTAGTTATCCACGTATGAAAGTCGAATACAAACGATATTCTGTAAATTACATGTTTCGAGCAAGTCTTTAAAACTAAATGACGGGTTTGCAGAGTTCAAATTGCAAGTCCCTCGTACTCTTACAAGTAATCTTATAAATCTTAAAACAGTCCATAACCTGGGAACCTAAAGTTTCTTAAGATCCAGTTCCAGGACTCAATTTAATAGCTAAAATGCCATCAGGGAATTGTTGGGGAAGGTTTAAAAAACAATAATCAGAAAATTCCAACACCAAAAGGCATACAAAATGGAGGAAATTAATCTTCTTTCACATTATTCAAACATCATCAAAATCTTCATACTAATGTCCAAATAATTATCAGATACAAGGTTTATACATACCAGACACCAAATTCCATTTTTTTTACACTGGAGAAAAATGGAATGTCAAAAGACTCCGACTACACTACAGAGAGCCGACTGATACAGGGATTTATATTACAGTTAGTTTAGAACCTCGGGATATGGTACATACAGATATATACTTACAGCAGATGAAATATGCAGCTTTTAACCGAATTCCAGCGATTTCTCATTTTGTTGCTTCCTCTAAACTAATGATGCATCTGAACCTGGTTACTCCTGTGAGATGTTCAGACTAGGATAAGAAATTGATCAACTACCTCAATGTTTTAGTTTGGTGCATCAATGGAAGTATGAATCCCATTCCAAGTTAAACAGAGCCAAGCAATGTCCATCTTAGACGAAACGGGCCACCTTGATTAAAGCTTTTTCAGTCAGTCACGCCAGAACAAGTATCAGGTTGCAATCAGGAAATCATCAATAAACTCCAAAGGATCATCATCCTAATGAGAACTTTTTGCACCTCCCATAGGCGTGGGGAGTTCAAGGATAACTAAGAAATAGCATCTTTCAGACTCTCTGATATACTGGACCTCGCCATCCATTAGCTTTAAGATCTTCCGACACATGCTCAATCCAAGGCCCTCCTGAGTTATCCATCGGCTGTTGTGGAACATATCCTGAACTAAATCGGGAGGAAGACCTTCACCGGGGCAGACGATCCTTCAAAAAAATGCATCAAATGAGTTGATTTAAACCTTTGCAAATTATCAGATTTTGAAGGTGATCATCATTTATGCAATAATCTTTATTTCAACGAAGGCATTAGCTGCATCTCTTTGTCCTCACAGCAAACAGAATTGAGAGTACGATTTTACACGAACACAACAAATAAAACCAGGAACCAGTTTGATTGCCAAGGCTGCATTACTATTCCCAAATTAACATCTAGTTAACAAAGGTTCTGTCGATAATTTTAAGATCGCCGGGAGGGTGATTCAGATAAAAGCCCACCTATGCTTATTGACTAATCAAACCTAGCACTTGTTGGATTAACTAACTGAATGCACCTAACAGCTGATTAGGAGTGATGGTCAAAAAAAACAAATTCAAAGGAACAAAAGAAATGAGAAAGAATTTTCTGAAATTCATGTGTTACAGAAAATGATTTAAAAGTAAATATGCATTCATATCCAAACAATCCAAGATAGCATACCTGAATTCATTACGCAAAAGTGTGAGTCCATCAGAGATCTGTTTGAGTGTTGGATGAACATGGATCTCCACCCAGCCTTCAGATGATGGTGCATATCGCACCATGTTCAACAAGAAATCTGCCAAGACCTGCTGAATTCTGTTTTGATCACCATAGACTGCTAGAGTTTTTATTTCCTCTGGAATATCACGTATCAATTGTAGATTTCTTTCTCTCAGCAGTAACATTACTTGACTAACAACCGCATTAATGACATTCCCAAGAAAGAATTCAGCCTTCTCAAGCTCCAGTAAGCTAATTCAATGAAAAATGGAGGAAATCCTTCCATTAGCAATGAATATGCTGGAGGTGCAGATAAGACCCAAAAGAAAGTGCATTGAATGCACAACATTGAAGGTTTAAAGGATCCTCCATCCATTATCCAGTGCACAGAGAACATATGCAGCTAATATAAACACACAAAGAATTTAAAACAGATTAACATATCAATGGGTTCACAGCACATGAATGCAACAGTCTTGCCAACAGGAAGGTCCAACAATAGTAGATGTCTGCTGTCTCAAGAAACAAAAATATGCTCACTCAACTCCTACCAGAACATACTGCTTCCACACGATAACGGACAGATTGCAAGTCTGGTTAAAAGTTATAGAAACGACAACAGAACACAGACGTTCAATGAATGACGATGAGCCTATAAGTAAAGAACTAGGACTCGGTTCAAAGTTACTCGCAATTTAACTACAGGTATCCAGCAACATGGGTATAAAATTGATGAAAAAGGATATATCACACTAAATTAGTGGCTACCAGAGCTGAAATGGTGCCATGTATCAAGTCCTACAATAACTGAAATACATGTCATACAACTTATTTGGGATCAACTTACCCTTCTTCAATGATCTCCAGATCTATATCTCGTATGATTTTCATCATCTGTTTCTCACAAGCAGCACTAGTCTCAAGAAACTGCTTTTGATCTTCAGTCAAGTCTGTAGCCTCCAGAAGTGAGTTAGTGAAGCGTATGCCATTTAAAGGATTCTTTATTTCCTGACAAATGTAGGATAACTCTTTCATTCTTGCAAAGCATTTCTTCTCCTGTTGCCTCCCAATTCTCAAAGCTTCCTGCAATTCAGGACTTGCAATCTGCAAGAAGCAAAACGCTCCAATAATCTGGCCATCCGTATTCACCCTCTTGTTTGCTGTCAGAAGAGCTTGCACATACTTTCCATTCCGATCAAAAAAGGAAAAAGAAAGCCTTTCTGTGTCCTGTCCCCCAATTGCGTTATGCAAGATAATCATGAAGTTTGTCAATGCATCTTGACCCTTGAGTCGACAGCAACTGCCAAAGACCTCCCCTACTAACATCTTCCCGATTATTTCCTCACGAGCCCAACCTGTGAGCTTTTCCATAGCAGTGTTCCACTCCAAGCAACATGTGTTTTCGTCTGAAGCAAATATAGGAGGAATCAAAGGATTGGGACTATGGACAATAGCTTTATAGTCACCTTGTATGTGGATAAATTTGTCCATTACCATTTTCTGAGCAGTTACGTCCTGACCAACAAAGCAGACTCCAACTATATTATTCATGTAATCCTTGCTAGAACAAGCATTCACAACCACAAAAACTGCCTTCTCTAGATGTTCAGAGCCAAATGTCCTCAGTTTTACCTCCACATTCTTATCTTCTTCACCTGTTTCAGTTAAAAAGAGTCATATGGTAATATATGCAAATCTAAAAACTATCAAAGCCATTCACCAAAAAAGACAAATCCATGAGAAATGCTCTTCCCAAACATTGAAGCCATAACTCTTCAAATCAATATCAAGGTTAAACCTACTTAAATTGCTGCAATTCAATCAGCACATAATTACATATACAACAATAATTCTTTGTTAGCTCAAGAAAATCTCGTCATTAACTTTCAATCCCTTTGGACAGAATAAGGATACCTCTTAAAGCGCGGTAAACAAGCTTGTCAACAGTTTCTTTACATTCGTTGTAAACAAGATCATGAACTAGAGACTTGCCCATGGCTTCCTCAACTGAGAGGCCGGTCAACTCAGCAGCCTTCGCATTCCATCCATTTATACGCCCATCAACATCTACAGCAAATATTGGAGCAGTTGCAGTCTCTATCAACCTTACCATTTCTCTTGCAACTGAGCTGAGCTCATCCAGTCCTTGCAACTCCAAATCCCCAAGCTGAGAACGTATGACAGCTTTAGAATTGGTTGCTTCTGGGTCTTTAAATGAGTCCCGCAGAATAAGCTGCAAAGAGTGAATGGCATCCATTTCTGCATTCTCCCATGGCAAGCTCCGGCTCTTCACCACTTCCAAAAATGCCTTGAATGAAGAACGTGGATGCATCCTCTGTCCATCGTCCTTGTGCTCTGGGTGATGCTTTGCACCACCCCATTTGATCTCCTTTGCAGTATGAGAACGGAACCAGAACAGAAAATCTCTCTTAGAAATATATGCAACAGCCATTCCACAAACTTCATCACCTAGTGAGGCTGCCCCACGGTAACCAGCATCATCTAAACTGTCTGTGCTTAAGCCAGTGGAGTCCCCATGACAGGTCAACAGCCAGTCCACAATATCTTTTATTTGTGCTTCAGTTGGGGCAATGCCTAAAGGATAATACTTCCCTTGGTAATAAAGTGCTGCCCCATCACACTTCACAAGGTTCATAATACTTGGACTTTGGGTAACAATGCCAGTAGGGGAATCACGAAGAAGCATATCACACAACAGAGTTTGAGTCCTCAAAACATGTTTCTCGGATAACTGAGATGCTAATTGCAACTCCATGTTCAACTGCAGCCCAAAAGCTTGCATTAGAAACTCACAAGCATAACGGAGTGGAAATGGTATACACCTAGCTGAAGTGTGATGACAAACAACCAAGCCCCAAAGCCTCGTTGAGTTCCTACTACCAATAGTTTCCTCTTCATTTCCATTAATAACCACAGCCATGGCCAATGATGCAATGGAACCCATATTGGACATATACTGCGCATGACAACCGTGAGGGGCACGAAGAGTGGAACCAACCAAGCACAAAGGTTGCATAAGCCCTTCATCCTGAAAAACACGAACCCGTGTTGCATGGCAATCCACAATCATCCTAACCCTATTTTGTTTAAACAAAAACCGTGAAGCCTGAGGTATATCTGTAGCAGGATAATGCAAACCGATATATGGTTCCAAGTCAGACCTTCTACTCTCAGACACAACCTCACCGTGCTCATCCTCATGAAACTTATACACCATTACTCTATCATACCCAGTGAGCTCTCTAACACAGTCCACAACAGTATCACACAACAACTTGATATCCCCTCCAGGAAGTGATTGTAACTGAGAAATTGCTCTAACAGCTAATTTCTGTGACTGTACAGCTCCTGCTATAGATAAAGCAGGGTCTTCTGTTCTGGCAGGCTCTAAATCAATAACAATTCCAACATCAATCCTATGCAAAATTGCATAAAAGGGTCTACCAGAATTCCTAGAATGAATCCAAACCGGGTTCAACAAGGTTATTTCCCTTGCCCCAAATGCCCTTTCCAGCAGAACACCACTAGAAGGCGTGAAAAGGGTACGCACGTCAGTCCCAATTGACAGAATTTCCGGTCTCTCCAAAGAAGGGACTGACTGAGGAGTTAAACCAAGCATTTCGCATGCATTTTCGCTGTAAGCAATTACCCTAAAACACCCTTCGTCGACAGCGATCATGCAACCAAAAGGTTGAATATGGCCACCCCGTTGGATTTTTGATAGGTATGCAGTGATTTGCTGTTCAGGGACTGGTTGGTTAGTTGTTCTCACTGACTGTGAGTAGTCAAAAGACTTACCAGACTCGCCAGACTGTTCAAAAACCGCATGGAGCTGAGCATCAACGGTGTACTGAGCAATCGCTTTGTTCACAGACTCTGTGTTGTTGTTTCCATAGTAAGGTCTCAACTTGCTGGTACCTGAAGACTGAGCTTGTTGGTGGTGACTCTGTTGCTGCGACTGAGCTCCTCTGCCACCACCTGAGGCCATTAAACTTTCTGGATTTTAATTAATTTCGGAAATTTTTAGAGGAATAGAGTGAACAAGAGTGTGAGAAGGAGAAAACCCCACATGGGTTATAAAAAGATTGGCGAAGAATCAATGTTACTGCCCAAAGTTCGCTCCTTTTTGGTCTCCTCTGTTTGGCTTCTGAGTAAATGGGCAAAAGTAAGGGGGGGTACTTATATGGGTTTGGAAAGAGTTCAATATCTACGGAATAAGGAAGGTTGGTGTTATATATTATCGTTATAGGAAAAATGTTATGTATCTAATGTTTATGTATTGCTTTGTACTTTTCAAGTATTGAGAGAAATGTGAATCTGATATTTTATTCATTTTTTATTTTTTATAATTAAATATAATTAATTAGTTACAGTTTAATTAATTAAAATAATATTATAATATAATTAATTACAATATTAATTAATTAATTAATTATAATTAATGAAAATAATATTATAATTAATTGATTGATTGATTATAATATAATTAATTAGTTATAAATTTTTCTCCTCTTTAGCAATTAAAATATTAAAATTTGGTATGAAATAAAAATTTAAATATTTTTAAAAAATAAATAACTGGTAATAATAATTATTCCTTCGTTTTAACCAACCATAATAATTACATCAATTATCTTTTATCATTATGTTTATTCCCATTCTTATTACTATTATTCTGAACCAAGTGGCTCCTAAAAGTTAATTTAGTTTTAGTTTTGGTTTGGATAAGAACAAACAAGCAGTGTTAAATTGTCATTTGTATGGTTTGATAATTTTGGTTTTGTGTGATTTTTAGAAAGGAAAAAAAAGCAAATAGTTAATCTATTTTCATATCTTTCTTTTCTTATACGTTTTCTTTTATCATGTGTCAAACAAAAATATAGCAAATATTAAACAACATTGAAAATTTTAAAATAAAATTATCAAATAAACTATCTTTAAAATTAGAGTTTAATTAAAAAATTATAATTTTAATTTAAAAATTAATTAATATATCAACTAATTTTAATAATAAAGATTATTAAAATAAAGTATTAATTAATTAAAAAATCTGTAGCTAAATATGTCAAACTAATTTAGTTTTTAAATTATTATATTTTAAATTAAATTAATAACTAATATATATTAATTAAATAGTCTCATCATGGTGTATTACAATTAAGTCTATTTAGATTAGAACCTCTTTATCTAGTAAGAATAAAGTTGCCTATTATTGTACGTCTGAAGCTCTGCGCTTCAACGGACTTTAATTGAGTGGACTATAACGATGATACATTAATCAAATAATATTATAAAACATTATAAAAATTGTTGATCCATCCCTTGGCAAATTTGAAAATATTTCAGCATCTTTTGTATTTGACTTTTTAGTTGTAAGCTCAATGGTGGGCACACAAACGGTGCATGTCTTGTCAATGTACGGCTGGTTGGTGGGCGATGGAGAGCCTGATGTTGTTGCTTAGATGTTGAGAAGTTGATATTTTTATTATTTTTCAACTTTATTTATTGTGTTATTACCTTTTTGTTTTTAATAATTGAGCAAAGTATAGGAGTTTCAAGATTTTTCAATATTGTTTAGATCTCTTTTAATTTGTCAAACACTTAGAATTCATGCAAGTTAAGATTGTAGTAGAAGAAATTCAATTTTTTCCAATTATTATTTAGTTTTCTTTATCTTATAATAATGGAAGTTGTATATAAAAATTATGTCTTAGAAATTATATATTAAAATCATGTTTTAGAAATTTTCAGACCCGCTTTATTGCAATATTTCAGACTGAACATGATGATAATGATAAATTTAAAATTAAGTATTTATTTTATATCTTTATATTATTAAAATAAAATATCCTGTAATTATTATTAGAATATGAGTAATTATCCAAAAAAAAAAGTTGTGTTAATTAAATCACTCTTAATTATTATAAAAAATTATTATTCCAGCTATAAAGCCATTATCTTTGTCAAGATTGAGACTGGAGCTAAATTTAATCCTGTATGAATTAGCCTGTTATTGTTTAAAGTTAACTTCAATATCACTGGAACAGTCATTTTCTAATTAATGCCAACTTATCCTTTATAGAGCATTAATCCCGTGTTGCATGCATTTGATGTAAATATATACACTCACATTGATGGGTTTACGAAGAGATTAACGAGAATGAAATGAAAAATGAATAGTTAGTTATATATTATTATTATAAGGACAATATTATTATATCCAACTTTCGACCATTGCTTTATATATATATTTTTTAATAATTAAATATAATTAATTAATTATAATATAATATAATTAATTAAAATAATATTATAATATAATTAATTAATTATATATTTTTATCTTTTTAAGCAATTAAATATAACTAATTAAAATATATTAAAATTTGATATAAAATAAAATTTTAATAAACTTTTATTTTTTAATATTTTTAATAAACCAACCATTATCTACGGTGATAATAACGATTGATTCGTTCTAATTAACTATCATAATTATAATAATTATATCTACTATCATTTTTCACTATATTTATGTTTATTCTTATTATTATCATTCAATTTGAACCAAGCACTGTCGTAGTTTTTTTCTACACTAACTTAACGCTTTTTTTTGTTACTTATGAGGTGTTCTAGGAGGGTTCCAATTATGAAAAGATACATTTAAACCATCAACTCCTAGATTAATCTCTGCTCGAGCTGGGTAAGTTTTCTGTAGAGATAAAACTCTGACCTTAAATTTTAAACAACTACATATATAAGAACGATTTGAACCTGCGACTTCATTTAAACCAGAAAAGTTTCTTATGACAAGGATATTATCTTAAAGTTTTTAGTTTAAAAATAGAGGATTATCTTATTATAAAAAAATTAAAAAAAACATGTCAAAGGATGTGTTTGATGTTGTACGCTGTCTGTGATGGATGTCCATCTCAAGTTTACGTCGGCTGATGGGGCAGGGGACAGTAGAGTTTCATGCCCACGTGATTTACCCCTACTTTCTAAAGAATCCACATTGAGGCCCACGTGATGCTTGCAGAAATCCGCTCCCGTCTGCCCATTGCAAGAATGATAATTTGGTTCGATTCGAAACTATCCAACAAAAAATATCATTCTAATTCCAACACTGATGAGTTCAAATTGTTTCGTTCTAATCTGAATTTTGTTTAATTTAAATAAAAATTAAGTTATTTAATCTAAATTTTTATTGAATTAAACGAAACAATCATTTTAATTTAAATTTTGATCGATTTAAATTAAAATTAAATTATTTTAATCTAAATTCTAACCAAATCAAACAGTATTTATAATCTAAATTTTATTCGAATCAAATAAAAATTGAGTCAAACACGGATTATAAAAAGATTTAAATTCAACTTATTTATTATCATTATTAGAATTAAAAGATCAATTTAGACTCAAAACATCACAAATGGCATCGCGCCTCACCACGAAATTGCTGAATTGCAGTGCAATGTATACTGTGAAAAAGATCAGAAACATTTCCTTTTGTTATTGTAGTACAAGACAGGTTCGGTGTACTTTTCAAATTGAAGAAGAGATGTACTATTCATTGACAATGAACTTCATTTTCACTTGCTTTCATTTTCAAGTACTTGGTGGACAATCCAACATTGACGATGAGCAGATTCTCATCAGATAGGGTAATGATAATATTCCAAGCACATTCAATGATTCGATCCCTGCCAATTAAAACTTGTTCTCCTACTAATGACTTGTATCGTTTAAAAGAATTCCCATACAACTTACAAATGCAGGCACTTGGCCTTATATTACCAGTACATCATAATCTAACAATGGAACAACAACCCCAGCAAATTGCAGACTACAGAAATTTTTCGAACGCAAAATCCCGGTCAAAAGCCGTTCGACAATTTTAAGATTTTTCTCACTTGGTGTAGAGAACATCCTCCCACGGATGGCGGTATAGCGGCTGTTTCAACCTCTGCTGATCAAAGGTATGCCTGAAATTGGAATTTAATGAGTTCCTGATTAGATGCAAGAGCACAGATATCTTAAACATGAAATAGATACAAGGTTTAATCATCCTTAAACACGGGTTTTTACGATACACATAACCTTTTCATCAACACCATTTATTTGCTGCTTAGCAAGTAGACATCTTATAATGCAGAAACCAGTAAATATGTTCCCCAAAGCTTTAACTATCTGGGCAAACATCAGTTAAATTTCCAGGCCCATGATGAGGGCTCAATGGTTTGCATATAGCCCAGAAACCAAAAACTGCACATATCCAACACAATAAAACAAGAGGTTTGAAATGAAAACCAACTCACCCGATCAGACCAATGGATCGTGCCAAGACAAAAAGCCCGTTCAAATACCCGATCTGAATAATCTCGTCAATCTCTTGTTTGCTAAACATTCCACTTCCAGCAAGAAGATCCAAGAAAAGTGATCCAATCGCACCGTCGACATTAAGTACCAAGTTATTGGCCTTTGAGAGAGTGTAGGTTTCAACTTGAACAGCATAGTCCATGTACTTAACTGAGGGGAAGTGTGTGCGAGCAAATTTTTGTAGGAGCTCTACTCTTTTGTCTCTATTGTCGCCTCTCTTTATCCTTTTGACAAAGAAAAAAAAAAACTTAAAAGGATTAAAATATCGTCGAAAATTTTGACTGCAATTTGTTAGTTTTATTGCATAATCTTTAGCATGTATGAGGTCACCAAATCTCAGTACCTATGCCCAATACCAGGAACACGAATGCCCTTCTTTTTCATTCCTTCTACAAACTCATAGGGTGTAAGACCCTGACAAATGACAAACCAGCAGATCATTGAATCTCAAAAACTGCCAGAGAATGTATTTGATAGACCGAAAAAAGCTTGTGGAGAATTCCCTTAAAGCTTACCTTATCATAAGCCTCCTTAAAATATCGAGCAGCATCATCAATGGCACCACCAAATCGTGGACCAATCGTGAGCAAACCTATTTGAGAGATCACAAGTAATGCTATAGGCTCCAGGAACTCTTATCCATAAATTTAGGTAGACAGAGCTATCCGTGAAATAAAAGGAAACAATTAAAGTTCTTGTTTTTTCACCTGAAACAAGGCTTGAAACCAAGTCCTTTCCAGCTCTTGCTGTCACTATAGTGTTGTGAGCACCAGAGACACAGGGACCATGGTCAGCACATAGCATTATGCATATCTGATTACAGAACACAAATCAGTAACTCTAGAATAAAGAAAGTTGAGAAGAGAACATAATTTTCTCTTAATCACAAGTCAAACATTGAGCTAGATATTAAAAAGGGGGCATGTTCTGTAAAGGAAAAGAATCGGTTCCACAAATAATGCTTCAAAATCTTAGAACTTGCCTCAATAAATTGGGTACAGTAGCGTGGCAGGCTTCGCTTGAACCATAATAGAGAGATAACATCACCCACACCATAACCCTTCTCAACAATAGAAGACATTGGGACACCAGCATAGCACGGTTCCTCACCTGTAATATGGATGGAAAAGAAGAATTCATTTTACCAAGATTTTAGCCAACAAAAAGATTCAGTATAATTGTAAATTCAAGAAAGAATACCTCTGTCATCAGAGATGGTAGAAATGATATGGGTTGGAGCTCGAACTTTGCCACTCTTAATTGCACTGTTAAGATCCTCCGGGATTGGGGGAGGTGTAACCTCCTTGACAGCTGAAATCTTCCCTTCTTCAACCTTTAAATAAAAGGAGATGCATCTTTTTCAAATGTGAAGCTTGAGCGAATAAAAAAAGAATTTAAAACATGAAGAAACTAACCAGTTTCTCAAATGTTTCCTTGATTGAAGCTTCAAAAGCTTCATATGAATTGGGAACAGCAGCTCCAGCATCCTTTAGAGCTTGATTTTTAGCCTGCGCAGATTCCATCTCACCACCACTTTTTGCACCCTGCATTAGAATTGGTCAACTGTCAAGAAAGATTAAGAAAAGTCTTGTTTTGCAGAGATTATGAAAAGTGCTTTATAAATAGTAACAGCAAAATCAAGCACCAAACTTACAGCGTGACCAAATTGCACTTCCGACTTAAAAAGCCGAGCACATGTTCCACTGACCCAAGCCACCACTGGCTTGGTCACTTTTCCCTGCTTGAGGGCTTCAACAAGGGAATATTCATCTCGTCCACCAAGCTCCCCCAGTACAACTATCATCTTAACCTGAGGTGACAAGAAAATCAGAATGGAAATAAGCTACGTGGAGCTGGGACCGTCTATATACTTTTTCCTCATGTCCAAGTAAGCACTGATCACAAAATTAATTATGCATCAATCTAAAGTAGATTGTGGAACAGGAAGTTAATTGGCACGGTTTTGCAAGCAAGAATCACACTGTCAACTTTACCATTCCATAGAAATGAATGGTAGTTTATACACGCAAGATAGTTAGGAACTAAACAGGAATACTCTCCTCAAATTATATGAACAAACAATATACCTGTGGGATGTTGTTAAATCGAAGAACATGGTCGGAAAGAGTGGAACCGGGGAACACATCTCCTCCAATTGCAATACCTATGAAATTCCAGAAAAACATATCCAAGTTGAACTTAGATTCAAATTATCTGATATAACCAATCTAGACAATATACTAGAATCCTTGAGGAACCTTCATAAATTCCATCAGTCACACGAGCAATTGTATTGTACATCTCGTTTGACATGCCACCCTGCAATGAGGCCCAGAGGATCATTATCAGAACTGTCGATAGATTGCATTGGTCAGGAAAAGGAAATTAACAAAGTAAGAAGCAAACAGTTGACAAGTCTATTTTTAAAACAACTACGCATTAATTTAATTTAGAGACAAAAAGACCACCCAGTTTATGCCATATCCCTCCTAAGCAAAAACTAAGCAATTGATTATCATGACAATCAAAAGGAATTTTGCATATAATACCCTGCCCTAAGAATTTCAGATTAGATTCCAGCTACATCACTTAAGAAATATACAACGCAAATCAATTTCCATACTCAAATGGCAATGACTTGCAAGTGAAACAAAAATAATTAAACAATCTAACATTTAATATAAGTATATGCAGTTCAAAAGAAAGCTCACAGGCACTATGAATAGAAAATTTAATTTGCAGTCATGGATGAGCAGAGGCTTAAGAACATACAGACTTGGAGACAAATCCAACAGAACCAGGACGGTAAAGCTTGCAAGCAATTATGTTATCTATAGTTCCAGCTGTATCACCGATCTTAAATGCTCCAGCTTGGATGCCCCCCACAGTTGCAGGGCCGATGACAACCTGCATAATACTCACCAAAAGTTATGACAAAGAATTGAACTCCACAGATAAAAAAAGGCATAAGAGAAATACTTATGTTAACACCATAAGAGATGATAAGATGCATTAAGCTTTGCTGGCCCTCAGATATCCTAGTCCAAGTACTTTCATATCATAACACTCACCTTATTATTAGCCCGAGCGTATGCAATAAGCTGCTTAGTGTCTGACTCAGGAACACCCTCGGCTATTATTGCCACAACCCGAATGGTGGCCTGTTTCAGAGCAGACATTGATGATGCAGCAGCACTGCAAACAAATTAGGATACGGACACAATTACTAGGAATGCATATAGTGATCTTTGCAATCTAGGAGACCATTGAGTAAACAAATTCTAACCTTCTGAATGATGCGAAGTTTATGAATACATCAGCAGTTGGATGTGCAGAACAAGCTGCCTCGATTCTGCAAATAAATCACAACAGATGTAAGAGAATTTTAAGCCTGAAGACTATAGAATTTGAATCAAAAACCTTGTGAACTTTTACCAGGCAGATACTTCCATATTTACAACTAATGGGGGCAGAATAAAACACCACTCCCCACTCCCCTTCCCACTCTCGAAAAACTAAAAGAAAAATAAAAGGGATTGCATTTGTCCATTTTCAACTTCCAAAGAATGAGGATAAAAATTAGTTCGGCCCTTTTGGTACTGCTTAACTATAACTAGTTTATATTTAAAAGCTTCAGATAAACAGATCAATACTCAACATTCCAAAAAGAGGCAAATAAAAGTAGTACCTACAGAAAACAAAAGACAAGTATATTGGAGAGTAACAGGACAAATAAAAGAATTCATCCCAATTGACCAATAAGAACAGTTTCCCTTCAATCATAACTTACGTTGAATGAACAGGGATTGCAATTTCCTCTTGACCAAAAAACAGTTTCTGAAATCCCTCAGAGCCGGGATTAATGATTCCGGCAACAGACGGAGTTTCCCTCCCTGAAAAATTACAATAAGATTCAAACTCAGAATTACAATCGCTTACAAAGAAAAATCCAAGAAATGCAAAAAAGGATCTTTAGCATCTTTCATGGAAAATAATGCAAAAGTACCACATACCGCAAAGGAAGTCAAAATCAAGCATGCGTTGGATGGGAAGCTGCTTATAGTTGTAGAACAGAGCTTGTGTAGTGGGAGAGAAGAGCTGTCCAGTCGCCATGGCTTAGATTCAGCAGACCTATTGAAACAACTAGCATCAATATTCTTCAAGCTACATAGACAAATCTTTATACAAGGATCGAGTTTATCCAACCCATGTGCACACATCAGAAATGGTAAATGTCCAAGTGAAGAAGGAAAAAAAAGAAAAAAACAGATTTACGTTATAGTTCTTCACAACACCTGGTGAACTAACCCAAATGAATCGACCCAACACAGTAATTGGAAGTCAAACAAGAAAGCCTCAAGCTTTCTTGTTCTTTTCCCAAAAATCCCATGAAACAGTTGCAATATTCCTCATGAATCAAGAAGTCAAAACGGGTGTGTAAAGCAATTTAGATCCTATCACGACAAGATTGATACATCTACCTAACCTACCACCTAACAAGACACCAGCTTTCACATGCCTGAGCAATGCAATTCAGCGAAAAAGGACTAGCTAATACATACAGATCCACCATCCAGTAGCCAACGATCCACACTCTAATCCTAACAACCACAATCACACCTAACAAGAAACCAACAACGTACCAGATCTCACTAACCCAGAACCAAAAGAATGCCAATGTGGTCAGAGCCCAAAAATCAGAAAGACAGAACAAACAGACACCAACGTCGGATCTCTTGCTCTACGAAATAATAAACCAAGTCAATGCAAACAACCACGAAATGGGTGGTTAAAAAAGAGTCCCAGAAAACCAGAGCCGACTTAGAAACGACACCGTGAAGAGACAAAAATGGGAATTGAAGATGGGAAGAGTTGCAGTAGTAGATCTAAGATGGTGGGTACATGTCTAAATTGAAGGACTGGTGACTTAGCAAGTGTAGGAGACACACAACAAACAACACACAGAGAGAGACCTACCTCGTGAACTCGCTCTCTCTATAAACAACACCAAAACCAAACCAAGCCTCGAGGAAGTCGCCTAAATTAACGAGAGAAGGAATGGTGAGAATAGTGGATTTGGGTACGTACTTAAATAAAGCCAAATTGCATCTACCACCACCACCAAGAACACCACACCACACCACACCGGTAAATGATTTTGAAGGGAAGGAGAGATAAAACGTAGAGGAGTGAGCTGCGTCACGTGGCATATGTTAGTTAGCTAGCAATAGAAATAGGGCGCCATCATTGCTTTATTATTATTATTTTTTGTAGATTTATTTAATTTATTAATATTAATTCACCAAACTTTTTAATTACATCCCTTAATTATATTTGGATTCACTCAACTTTTAATATAATAATAAATTTAATAAATTTATTTCAAATTAAATTTATTGAAAATTTAAATATTCTTCACAATTATATTTCATGAATAAAATACACAAATTTCTTATCATTTGTGTATAAACAAATTCTTTTTATTTTAATCACTAATAAAAATTAATAAATTTTAATTAATTCTAAATTTGGTATTATTAATTATTGTGACATTATTATATAATATAAATATTGTAGGTGATATAATTTTTAATAATTCAAAATAATGACAATAATTTTTAAAATAAATAAAATCACATTTTAGTTTTCTATATTTTATCTTTTTATCACTAATTAGATCTTTTCATTTTGAAAATAAAATTAACAGAAATTAGATATCAAAACTTAATTATTGATTAATTTCATTACTGATTTTATCATATTTCTAATCATTTATTACGTATATTTCATTTTGTTTTATATTCGTTTCCCATTTACATTTACTTACTGGTTTCGTTAGTTGAAAGTTGGGAAGCAGGGGATTAAGTAGACGTGACACGGGTCTGGCAGGAGCTATGTTAGATCCCAGGTGGTCAGCTTTGACTAGTAATTTGTTTTTTGGTTTTTTGACACTTTTCCTATTTTATGTAAATTTTAGTGCTCTGATTAAGTATTAGCAATCCTTTTTTTAATATATCGATACTAAATTTAAAATCAATTAATAATAATGTTCACAATTGTTGATCAAAATTTTTATATTGTTGTCTTTGAATAATAATATAACTTCTAATTATTTTTTAAGTATCTATTAAATAATTTATCAGATTTACAAAAAAATTTTACTTTTAATTATTATTATGTCATAATACAAAGGATAAGTTTGTTGCATGGTCTCAAACTTGGGATTGGCAACCACCAACCCTCAACTTCCAGTTTTAAGCAATCTCGATTGTTGTTGTTTTTTTTCATTTAACTACAAACAAGGTTTTAGGTGTACAATGTACGGCGACTCCGCATGCGTACTTTTGGAAACTGCGTGAAGAGTTATACCAATATTTAGATTTCAGTACATAAGAACAGCTGAGGTTTGTCCAACCTGGCTTATTGCTTTTGAAACGATGCACTTTTTTATTGTAAAAGTTTTTTTTAATAAATATTTGACTATAAAATAAAAAACTATTTTTCTACTAGATACAGCTTTTTTTAGGTAAAATATAATTTTTTTAAAAATTTAAATTTGGAGTTTATCAAAAAAGTAAATTTTCAGGTAAATTTTTCAGATCAATTAATGAACCTATTTTTAATCTCTTTTGTTCTTATGTTTTAAATATAATTCTCACAATATCTATAAATACATCTTCACGTTTATTTTGATATTTATATAATATTATTTGATTTTTTATATTTTTAATATTAATTTTGCTTATGTTATAATCCATATAAAAATTTGGTTAGACAAATTTTTATTTATGTTTCTTATGGTTTAAAATTATATAATAATTGATATATTATGTTTTGCATATTATTTAATATATTTTGAATATTATTTATATGCATAAATAAATTTTATTACAAAATAAAATATAGTTAAAATTAAAAATATTTTATTTTTATGTTTCCAAACAGTCTATTTTATAAAGCTCTTTCAAAAAAACTCTTTTTTAAATGACAATCAAATAGTCAATTGACTTTTTAGAAAAATTTATTTTAGAAAAACTCTACTGATAAAAAATTTACTGATATCAACTCATTCAAACAAACACTTAATTAGATTCAAAGTAAAAAGGTTATTTTTAAGTTAATTAAATTTCAAGTTGAACTCAAACTGTTTTTTTCAAATTCTTGAGTTTTTTTTAACAAATGAAACTCAAAGTCCGAAAAAGTTAATTATATTGCTCTACGGTATACTACTCTTTACTTGTCCTGTGAATGAGGTCTAGGACTGACATCAGAGGCTCCTGAAGAACATGCATGCTTGGGCTGGCTAGGACTACGATGGCGCCCAGGTTATCCACGCACTGGTTCTTTTTTCGATGTACGTGTTAAATTTGCACCTCCCAATCGCATTGGAGTAATCCATGAGTACCTGCTAACAAAAAATTATTTACATCAATATTGGAAGATGAGAGGATGTTAATGACTTCTAAAGAGTCCACTTCTAACATGACTCGACGATACTCAAGAGACCAAGCCAAAATGAGGCTCGAGTATACTTCTCCGAGTTCGGTCGTTAGGGACAGGCTTCTTCCAATGTGTTGAATAAACCCTCCGCATCACTACTCATGCCAATTTCGAATTAAACCACCAGTGATAGTGATATGTGACCCTTATTTAACCGCTCCATCCATATTTAATTTAACTCGTTCCTCTGACAATTTGGTCTATCCCACTAAGCTGTCCACTGATAATCCCTGATTTGAAAGCATACAGTTTTAAATTAGCACAAGTTGAACCTAAAGTTGACTACAAAATTACATCCTCGAGTCTGAACCAACTCATTACCGTAATTACTAACGGATGAGAATGCTAATATTAATGAACAATGGTATTGTAATACAAGTGTTCTAATTTAAAAATAAACTTGGATTAATTATAACAAAAATTGTTGTCTAATTTTTTTATTAAGAAATCATTCAACTTTCACATCCATGTTTAACATAGGTGATATAGTACAAAATAATGATAGATTAAATTCTCCCTAATAATTTCATATCTTTTATTTGTAATTTAGTATCATATATTTAAAAACAAGCTCGTTTTAGGTATGATTTTATTTGTTTCGAATTATGCGTTAGGCCATTTATAAGGATAAAGACACGTTTCTTTTCTATAAATTGGCTTTTTTAATTATAATTTATTATTTTTATTGAAAATTTAATAAAATTGACATTGATTATATTAAATTTAATGCAAATAAATATGATAGGAACAATGCTTCTATATCACTGTTTTGTCTACATATAACTCTCGTGGGGACCTACTTGTGGTCCCAGTCAGTACATTATTACTTTAAAATACAAAATATATAGTTATTATTTTTAAATATATTAAATAAATAAATAAATGCATATTATAGAATATAATATAGAGATATCAGCCTAACAATTATTGAATATTTTACAATTTTTATAATATAGAGATATCAGCCTAACAATTATTGAATATTTTAGAATTTTTATAATTTAGTATTAAACTTTAAATTTTGGTGTTACTTATTTCAAATTTTTTGAAACTTGAGTCAAAAATATTATTTTTACTTATTTTTACTAATGTGACTAATAGATTTACATTTACGTGACATTTTATAG
>JANIJH010000225.1:88799513-88809667 GCA_024520975.1 Erythroxylum areolatum | reverse complement strand
GGTGGCCAGGCTCAGGGTCGGGGTCGGGGCCAGGGTCGGAGCCTGACTCCCGCTTGGGGGCCCCTCCCATCCCGAGGCTGGCTGGATGAGACAGTCGTCTTGCCTTTGGTGCCTGTCGGAGGTTTACGGGTCCGCGGAGATACATGCGACGGGCCGGCCCTATTGCCAGTTCCTACAAGACCGGACAGTTGAATGGTCTGTCCAATACCAACCAAAGACCCATTAGTACCAATTGAAGGGGAACTACAAATCATATCAGCTACAGCAGGTGAGGACTGCAACATGGCAAATCTAGAGCCTCCCGAAGCGCCACCTGCCCGACTCGTTCCAGTCTGCTGCTGTCCCATCTGGAATGATCGTTGGCATCGACGCTGAACGTTGGTCCAAGGGTCGTAGCCTGCGTCGGGTGTGGCCGCCAGGCTTTGCACAGCCTGCGCCTCAAGGTGCCTGGCCTCCGACTCACCCTCGCGCTGCGGAGACGACTGGGCCTGCGGCCTTTGCTCCTCTGGCGGCTTCTGGGGACAGACGCTCGGCGGGTGACCAATCATGCCGCAGGTGTAACACACCGGAGGCAAGCCCTCATACGTGACCTATAACGACTCCCCGTCCAGGAGAACGCAGGAAGGCAGAGGCACACTAAGATCCACTTCAACCGCCAGTCGTGCGAAGCGTCCCCTCTCCGCCTTCATAGAATCTTCGTCGATCCTCACGGTGGCGCCCACCAAGTCCCCCAGTGCCGACAGGATCTTCGGGTGGTACCGAGCAATGGGCAAGTTGGGAATCCGGATCTAGACCACTGCACGTCTGATCGAGGCTTGGGCTGGCCGGAAGTCCGGAAACCACCGTTGGATGGCGAGGACCTGCCCCAACATTGTCCAAGGACCACTGGTAAGAACCTTCAGAAAATCCTCCTCCAAGTGAAACCGAGCTAAGAAGAAATCGTGATCTAAGTCCACGATTTTAATCGGACCGCGGGGTTGCCATAAGCTTCGGAGACGGGCGCTCATCACCGTGAAACTCACCTGACGGCCCAGCAGTTTTAGAACCACGGCTCGCTCCCATTGGAGATCCAACTGCTGCTTCAGGTTTGTCGATAGGACTAAATTGCCTCCTTGTTCCCCTTCGTGCGAAGTGAGATCACCGTCCTCAACCGCGACTAGCTCATCCTCCGGCCAGGAGGTAGCGTCAGCTGCGTCGGCACCCACAGCTCTCCCAGAAACAGTCGCGCTATACGATAACACGGGTGGAGGTGGGTCGTCGTCGCGTTTCCGCGTCTGGCCCTTCTTGACGAGGTGACCCTCGGAATCGGGGGCAGCCATGCAGAGGGGTAACATCTTCGGAGTTACCGCTACGGTTTTAGTTAATAGTCGTTGGAGTTTGAAGCTTTCATAAATAGCAGGCAATACCGGGGCTATTCTCGGAAATGAATTCAGAGCACCCAATCTTCGATCGGCCCAACCCAAAACGCAAAAAAATGTATTAAACTGTATGTAATTAAATCTTAAAATTAATTAAACATAAGTATTTAAATACAATCAAGAATATTTAACTTAGAAAATTTTAAATTTAAATTCTAGTTTTTAAAATTTTAAATTCAATATTTATTTTCAATATTTTACTTATGCGTGATATAAACTACAATAGAAGAAATGCAAAATCATTTTTTTAATTAAAATATTTATATCATTTTTAAAAGTAATTTAAATCATAAATTAATTTTTGGAAGAGTTCTCCAATTCAAAATTTTATGATTTATAAAAAGGACTATAACTCATATAAAATTTGAAAATATTAACTATATTCTATACTATATATATATAAAGAATCTCCATATATTAAACTTTTGTCTTCTCTTTATTCTTCTTTTGCTTGATTGACCTTGAACCTTGCTTGGAATAGACGCCGAGGTTGCATGCTGAACCTATTACAAATCACATGCTCCATGCACTAGTTAAAGTACCGCCACGTCAAAAGGCTCCGCGGTGACACACTGATTACCATTTCTACCTCCCAAAGACCCCTTCTTTTTTAAAAAATTATATCAGGTATCTCAGTTTATTTGGTCTAATTCCAAGCTTCTAAAACTTCACCCCAAGAATTTTAGAGGAGGTAAATTTGAAACTCCAAGATTTTTCAGATTTTTACAAAACCTGTATGTTTCTGTACATAAAAAATTGTCACATGCTTGATTGATCAATTACTAATTGATCACTGATTTTGTTCAATATTAGGTTTCTAACAATCCTTAAGTTTTTTAGTAGCTTCAACTTTTATATTGTCGTTAGAAAGAAGGTGTCGGTAATTAATCTAATCAAGAAATTTTGCTCAAAGGATTAGAGAATCATAAACAAGAAAAATTTTCCATCTCTCCTCCTTTTAGGTTATTCAAAATAAAGAACGGGGTTAAACGAGGAGTTTACATTATTTAAGCCTCATTATTGATTATATGGGACGGTAAGGTTTGCCGATTAGTGATAAAGAAAAGGATTCTCTTTAAACTTCTGTTGATGAAATTTTGAATCAAATTCGAATTTAAGATGTTGATTTAAATTTGATATGATGCTTTGAATTTTTTACATTTTTACTATTATAAATATTTTTAATTGTTTAAAAGATACGATACTTCAAATCAGTAATAGAAATATATTTTTATTTTTTTAAAAATTATTTTGAATAGTTCGGAAGTTATTATCGTCTATATTTTAAAATTAGTCAAAGACATAAGATTTTTTGTCTCATATTAATTTGAAATAGATATAATTTTAATATTGTTCTATGATTTATATGAATTAGTTTTGATTTAGGCAACTCTTCTAAATTCGAATTAACTCAAAATTTATTGAAATTTTTATTCACGAACTCGTTTGCCAACCCAATTGGTTCTTTTCTTAAAATTGTAGCAGAATCACTATCTTTCAGAGATCACATTACGTCACTTTTAATGCCGTAAATAAGCATTTCTTCAAGCTTATAGTTTCTAACAGAACTACACCGAAATTCTTATATTTACTTTAAAGCAATCACTTAACAAAGTTATGCTTTCTGTTGGATGCTTTGTATTTGGGATTAAGAAATTGAAAAGCTTCCTTCTTAGCTTTAGACATTAATTGCATTAAGCAATCTTTCTAAGTCACCTTGGATTCTCCAGATCTTGAGAGTATAAGTGGCCTCTGGGTTTTTGCTACTCCTACCTCCAGACTCAGCGCAATATGAATTCCACAATGGCTGAAGAACAAAACCATTGGAGAAACTGAGCTCGTACTTTGCCGTTGCTCTTCAGGTACTGTAAAAGACAGTCTTCTTTGTTTTATCTCTGTTCTATTAAACTTATTCACTACTCAGTAGAACTATATCAGTTTACCTAATTCATGTTTTCTTTAACCTCTATCCCATGTATTGCGAAAATTTGAGTTGTAACGATTCAAAATTACAGAGACGGAGGTTGAGACATTCAACGATATCGTATAAGAATTATAAACTAAGAAAAATTGAAAGGTTAATTTAAAAAATTAAAATTTTTATGTTTAGATATTTTTAAATATGAATTTTTTAATAGTTATTATATTTAGAAAATAAAATTTTATATAATTTTTACTAAATTGAATTATCGAACAAGATCAGAGACATTATGTAGTAATATTTAACAAAATTTTGATGAATTAATTTCTTAATAATTAAATAAAATTACAAATTTATTTGATATTGGAATTTTGAGCCTTGATTGTCTCTCACTCAAGCGACACTTTCTTCACTTGTCCTTCCACTGGACGTATAGAATTGTCAATAAGACGGCTCACTTATCAGCTAGGGTAACCTTATTATATACAAACCTTCATCACTGAAATGTTAGTTCTTTTTGCTTAGAGTCTATTTTAATTTCCGATAGTTCTGCTTGTTATGTCATTGACAATTAAAGGCTTGTAGGAACCAGATTAATGGGATAAGTCTGTTGACTTGGGTTAGTTTTGATGCTTTTCTTGTCTATGGGTATGCGGTTTTTTAACTGTTAAATTCAAAAAAAATTGTCATTCTAATATTAAAAGACTAAATTTTAATTATATATAAATTAGAATACTTGTTTTTTAAGTTTTACTTATAAGACAATAAAAGTAGTCTGAGAATAAGGGGTTTTAAGTTTTTGGCTTCCCCTTTAGCGACCAGAAACAGAGCTTAACTGAGAAAGATGAATATTGCAGGTTAAATTAATCAGATATGGAACAAGCTACTTCATCAGGAGGATCAGGAGACAGTGGAGGGAGAGATCATATCGTGGTAGAAATCAATGAGAGTCTCGCCACATCGATCAGGAGAAAGATGGAAAGCATATCTTCATCACATTCTATCTGCAAAATCAATGAGAGTCTTCTAAAAGCAAATGAGAAAGCTTACGTTCCTGCCATGGTTTCGATTGGTCCTTATCATCACGGTAAAGAAAAGTTGAAATTCATGGAAGAGCACAAATGGCGGTATGTTTATGCGCTTCTCAGTCGGAAACCGAACCTTGAAGCTGTCCTGGATGCTTGTGTTGCAGCCCTGAAAGAGCTGGAGGGTAGAGCAGTGTCAAGCTATTCAGAGAAGATTAATTTCACAAGCGATGAGTTCCTGAAGATAATGTTGATCGATGGATGTTTTTTGATCGAATTGTTCATGAAGTACTCGATGAAAAGCTTGAGACGTCGAAACGATATCATCTTCAGTACTGCAGGAATGCTATTTGATCTAAGATGCGACTTCATTCTGCTAGAAAACCAGATTCCACTGTTCGTTCTTCTGAGATTGTTCCAGTTGGTGCCAATTCCAAAACAGTGTACTTTTTCTCTTCCTGAACTAGCTTTTCGTTACTTCAAGAACATGATTCCTGGAGACCAAAATTTTCATCGTGAGAAGTTTAACGAAGAAGGGCACCATTTACTTGACCTAATCGGCCATTGTCTCCTTCCAAAATACCCCAAATTGCCGAAGAAACTAGCCGAGTCAGAGAGACAGCTGCACAGTGCAACAGAGCTCCGACGTAACGGAATCAAGTTCAAGAGAAGCTGGACGGAGAATTTGTTGGACATAAGGTTTGGTAAAAATGTCCTTGAAATCCCACCAATAATACTCCATCAATACACTGAAAGTCTGTTCAGGAACCTCATTCAACTCGAGCATTGCTCGAGAGACAATGTGCAGCACATCACTTCCTATGCATTTCTCATGAAGAGCTTAATCCGCAATGAGAAAGATGTGAAACTGCTAGAGAAACTAGACATTCTCATCAACTACGATGCCGCAGAGAAAGAAGTAGCTAAATTTTTTGACAGGATCTGTCAGGAGGTGACTCTGAATGAATCATACTACGACGGTCTCTTGGAACATGTGTACGGTTATGGAAGAGGCACGAGATCATGGTCGAAGAGATTGAAACGTAGCTATCACAGAAATCCCATATTACGTCTGGTACTGATCATTGCAATTTTGGTGCTCTTACTCACTGTCATTGGCACTTTGTTTTCTGTTCTCTCGTTTAGTGTCCACCGTCTTTAGGAAAGGGAAAAGGAAAACCCCAGCACTGAGATGTGCTTAAGAATAATGGGTTGAATGTTTCGTACGCAATTCCTTTTTTTATTATTATAAATCGGATCGATTTTTATGGCAATTTTATAATTTGTTTGTGATTTATTACTCTTTTGCGATTGGTTCGAATTACGAAAATATCCTCTCTATAAAAATAAAGTTGTATATAAATGATGTTATTCCTTCAACCTTCTTGGGAAAATCTGTGAACTGAAATACATAAAATTAAATCATTAATTTGAGTTATTAATGATAGAAAAGAGTTAATCAAAATATGTGATTAATATATTAATATCTATATGTATTTATTTATATCCAATATATACTTGAAGATATAACATCTCAATTTGACAATTGACGAATTAATTACAATTTAACATACCTTAATTTTGGGTATAACCGGATAAGAACTTAATTAGATTTAAACTTAATTTTGATAAAAAATTACCAATTAATTATAAAAACTTAATTAACCCAATTTAAAATTAACTAAAATAATATATATTTTTTAATTAACCCAATTTAAAATAAAATAAAATAATATATAGTTTCCGGTTTTCAAGACTAAGAAGGCTCAATTTAACCCATCATCGCCCTCAAGGGGTGTGGTTCGATGGTTGAGAGCGGGGCTTGACTTTGGTTAGGTCCCAAGTTCGATTCCATGCTAGCCCCTCTTGTAAGAGCTTGGGGCAGCCGGGATTTTACCTGTAGATGGAGAACTCGTTGGGCCCTCAATGATGAGGTGCGCCAGCTTGGCCAATATGTGGGACGGTGCGCCAGTTGGGCCTTCAGAGAGGTGTGCCCACTTGGCCCGTCTACGGAGTTTCCTCGAATTCAAAAAAAAAAAAACCATCATCAATCCTATATCAAAATAATAATTATCAACCCGATCTACAGTTAAACTATGTTTAATCTGAGTTTCACATGAACTCATACCTTAAATGGTTCGATTATTTCAAATTTAAATAGATATTTTTGACTTAAAGTTAGGAACTTCTGTGTGGTGCATTCGACCATTCGGTCCAACCAATTGACAACGTATGACCTTTCGGCCTGAGAAGCCTAAACGGGAGTTGATTGGTAATTGAGTGAAGTGAGCTTAGGACCATTATTTAGCTCCGAGAAAACAGAAAGTTGCTACGGCCAACAATTCTCGCACTGAGGGAAATTTGACGGTTATCCTATTTTGTAGGACGCCTACTTCTTGCTGTGGATTAGGAAGACACCTCCAGCCCCAAGTTTTAAGATGCCTTGAGACTATTATGAGCCCCTTCCCTGTTTCTTTCCATTCTTCTTTAACCATACCATACCATCAAGCATAACAGAGTTAAAAGCTATGGAGCCAAAACATCATCAGAAGAAACTTCTTGTTGCCTCAACCATTCTCACTCTCCTTAATTTCGCAGCCGTACTCTCACCAGGCTGCGCCGCCCGATCGTCTTCTCTGTCTCCGTCCTCCTCGCCGCAACTGCAACCTGTTCGCTCTCTCCAATCACCCGGTCCCTCGCCTGAAGGTCCAGTATTTTCTTCACCTCCATCCGACATTTCACCTTCGGGTGCATACTCTCCAACTAGTCCTGTTCAAGCTCCCTCACCAACATCTGATCTTTCACCTTCAGATGCAGACTCTCCAATTAGTCCTTTCCGAGCTCTTACTCCAACATCTGATATTTCACAATCACCTTCAATTGCATATCCTCCAGCTAGTCCTATCCAAGCTCATACTCCAACATCTGATCTTTCACCATCACCTTCAATTGCATATCCTCCAACTAGTCCTATCCAAGCTCATACTCCAACATCTGATATTTCACCATCACCTTCAATTGCATATCCTCCAACAAGTCCAATCCAAGGTCCTACTCCATCGTACGATACCTCACCTTCAGATGCTTACTCCCCAACATACGATCTTTCACCTTCAGGTTCGGTTCCTGAAAGCAGTCCTACAGAGGCTCCTAGTCCATTTGCGAAAAGTCTGAACACATTGTTCCTGAGTCCCATATCAGAAATCCTGAAGAACTCAGATAGTATCCAGGAGGCTGACTCTGTTGGTTCACCATCTCCAACAGAAAATCCTGAAGTAAAAAAGCTCTGTGATTCGACTGATTACCCTGGTCTATGCATGTCCTCAATCACCCCTTTCTTCAATGGCGAAACAGACCCCATTTCCATACTCGAAATGTCTATAAACGCAACCATTCATATAACCAACTTCGCCATTACTGCAGCAACAAAACTCGCAACAGCACCCCAAACTGCACCTAAAATATCCGCCGGTCTTGAGGATTGCAGTGACTTCTACGATGATGCTTTGAGTAATCTTCAGAGTGCACTTGAAGCCATTCCACTTCGTGACACTGGCACCATCAATAGCTTGTTAAACGCGGCGTTGGTCGATTACGGGACGTGTGATAAAGGTTTTACTCAGAAGAATCCATTGGGAAATTATGATAATAAACTTACTATGATGGCTAGCAATTGCCTTGCCATTGTTTCCTTAGTTAAGTGATACTGTATATCAAACCATGTTTTAAACGATTTTCTAGGCTAGTGTTTCACTTATTCTTATTTCAGTCTTCCGACGCGGTAAGATTAGAAGGTATCTTAGAAGAATTTGGAACTAGTGGTCCAAGTAATAATATAGTATTGCACATATCAAGTATTAATGTGTGTAGGAGCTCGAGAACAATTTGATTTCAATCACCATTGCTTCACTATTGTAACTTGTCTTCACTAGATTCTTTACATTTTTACATGTACTTGTAAAGTTGTTTAGAAGAAAAATATAGAAGAACAAAAGATAATAACTTCGATAGAGTAATGTTTTTTAAATTTAATAAAATAAAAATGATACAAAATGCAAAATATTTGATAAAATAATTATTAGTAATTTTATCATTTAAGATTTACTAATATCTATTATTAAGTTGTAAAAGAGAGTAAGAAAAAACATGATAACAAAGTGGAAAAACTTTACCATAATATTGTATTTGCCTTCTTTTTTTTATTTAAGATTGTGATAAAGATTTAGAGTTATTTAAAACTTACCAAAATTAATTAGGTTTATAATTTTTAGAGTATCTAACAAAAGTATGTATGATCTTACTAAATTAAGGGGGTGTTTGTTTTCATTTTTATTTTTGATTTTGATTTTATTTTTTTTACAATTTTAAAAAAATTTGTTTATTTGAATTTTTTGTTTTTATTTTTGATTTTGGTTTCTTCTAGTTTTCAAAAATTATGAAAACCATAAAAAGTGGTTTTTGTTTCCTGTTTTTATTTTTTATAATATGATTTACTTTCATTTAAACATATATTATTTAATTATTTAATTATTAATAAAAACATGAATAATTTAATTCAACATTATATTTATATATTTAATAAATTAAAATTAATTATCAATAAAATTATGAATAATTTAATTATTATAATTAAATTTAAAATATATAAAATTTAAATAAAATTTGATTTAATAATTAAAATATAATACAAATAAATATTAATTTATAAATAAAATTTTAATTTTCAAATTATTTATTTTATTAAAATAAGATAATTTTATTAATAATTTTTAATAAATATTATATAAGAGATTTATTTAATTAAAAATAATTCATCTTTAAGTTTTATATAAAATGTAATTATTATAAGTGATAAAATATAATTACATTAACATTAATAACCAAACAGGTTTTTGTTTTTATTTAAAAAATAGAAAAAAAAATTGAAAATAGAAACTGAAAACTTTAACAAAAAACAGAAGTAGAACCAAACGACTCCTAAACTTTGGTTTTTGGTTAATAATGAAAACAAGGTAATGGAATATAAAGGAGAAATAAGATTATAAATTTGATAAATATTGAAAAATTATAGGAGAAGTGCACTATGATGAGGCATAATAGAAAATTATTCTATTAATACATTTAATTTAAAATTTTGTAGACTATTAGTATATTGAATAAGACAATATAATAATCAAGTAGTGTATAACCAAATAGCTAATTATATTTTTAAATTATGTCTCTTCAAATTATTATAATCATCATCATCATCCAGTCTGAAATCCTGTAATAAAGCGGGTTCTGAAGAGGTCTGATAGTACGCAGCCTTATCCTTACATAATAGAGAGATTGTTTTCGGTAGACCCATATGCAAATGAGACAATATAAGAGTGATGCAGGTGATAAAGAAAATAAGTAAAACTAGCACGGTATATTATTAAGAAAAATACAATAAAAACATCAATAAATAGAAATAATGAAAATAAGATAACAATAATAATACGAAAAATGTTAATAATTATATAAATAAAAACCAACACAACTACGAAAAGATAATAAATAATTAAATAATAATAAAATAAAACCAAGCTAGAATATTACAAGTAGAACCTAAATCTCCTAAATACAGGTAGCCAAAGAAGAAAATTATCCTACTATAAATGTAAAAAACGACTGACAAATGAGATGCAATAAGAATACCAATAATAAGAATATTCAAAATAATAATAATAATAAAGCAATAAAAGCAATAACAGCGAAACAAAAGGGATGCGAAGTTTATCAACTACAGGGGAATCACATATAAATCAA
>JANIJH010000225.1:88738552-88760854 GCA_024520975.1 Erythroxylum areolatum | reverse complement strand
TTATTGTTATAAATTTTCTACTTACTATTTTTAATACTATTAATATTATTATTTTTATTATTAATTTTATTATACCACATTAATTATCTTATTATTATTATTATTAATTTTTTACTTTTATTTTTTTTTCAAGATAGAAAGCAAGGATAAGTTGATTTTCTGTCAAAGAAAACATGTTGTCAAAATTCAGAGAAACAATGTTTTCTGGTTTCTGTTAAACTGTTGTGATTTTTTTATTTTTAGAAACAAAAAATCGCAACAGAGTAAGCCAAGCACGTTTTACTTATCTGTTTTTCTTTTTACAAAAACGACAACAAAAAATAGGAAAAAAAACAGAAACAAACAGCCCCTTAGTTTTAATTAACCATTAGTAACTGATAGTTTCTCTATAATTTTTCAATTAGGTTTAAGTCCTAATAAAAAAACGTATAATTCATTAATATTCAAAAATTTTATTGATTGGAAATAAAAATATCTAACACTGGAAAATATTATTTGAATCAAATATATTTGAAAATAATAAAAAAGTTATTCAAAATTAACATATTAAATTTGGGTTAATTAGACTTTAAATTTATATAAATTAAACAGACTTCATCTAAATGATCCATATTGATTCAAACCGATTTGGACAAAATGACATGGTCATTTCGACTTTAGCCCTGTCGAGTTTTAGATTGTTCAAACTTAATTGGGTCAAAAAAAAGACATAATTCACTATTATTTATTTAGAACACGTAGTTTACAAACTTGGTTTTTATTATTTATTATTTATTATAATTTTATTTACATAATAATTTAACTTGTCAGTTTTACTTATTTATTTTTTAACTTGTATCATTTTTTTTATTGTCACATCTGCATGTAGGTCTATCAGAAACAGTTTCTCTACTATGTAGCCATGTAAGAGTAAGGTTGTATACTATCAGACCTCTCTAGATCTAACTTTATTGTAAGATTTCGGATTGAGTGTGATGATAATGATGATCATGACCTCAACGTAATTTACAAATTAATACATATGTCTAACTACATACTCAATATGTATCCACTAGCTGCGAACTCGACCTACGTTTAAAAAAATTGATATAAATAATAATTATAGAGACATGTTTGTTTGCTATTTAAGACGTTTATACAACAAGAGACTTAAGATCTGTTCTAGTTATCAGTTGACATATTTGCTTGCATCATCTTCAACTAATAATCTTATTTTTATCATCACCGCCGGCCATTAAAGATTCTTCATTCCACTTTTTGGATTTGCCACTTTTTGGATTTGAAAAACATTAATTTTAATTAAAGGTAGCTGTTCAATTGCATTCATCAAGGCTACTTTATAATCTCACAATGGTTTATATTCTCCAAATGTGGCTATCTTGTTGACAGCAAGTAGTACTTTCACATGCAAGTTCATTCACAAAACGGTAGTTTGTGATAACACCAAGATTAATAATATTAGTTTTTTTTGATGTGGGGATAGTTTTCAATCAACAACGGTTCACAAGTAAATCAGGATTAATCTTTTTCTAATATGAACTGATAAAAGTGTAAAAAGGAAGAGTCAAAAACATATTATATATGAGTTGTTAAGAACAGATGCAATGAAGCAAACAACCTCGAATGCATCAGTTTTATAGAAAAGACTACTAGTCTTCTGTCTTCTAGTTCAATACCGTCTGTATTTCTCAGCTATAAAGTAGATGTGTTAAAAGTTGAGAGATCAAGTAGTTCGATATCGTGCAACTAAACATGGAAAACACAGGTTTCTCTTATGAGGAGTATGATTCAGGTGTGGATAAAAGGAAAGGAGAGAAGCAAAAGCGTTTTTCTTCATACGATGAGTCTTGGGGAGAATCTGCAGGTTTTGGTGTTCTTTGCCCTGATGGTTCGCTCTATCAGGATGACCTTTATAAGCAAAGTATGGTTTTCTCGAAACATCACCACCAGCAACAAGAACAAGCGATTTTCGACTACCAGGTCTTGGATGAGGGAAGATTCAATATGGTTTTACCACAAATTGAAAGATATAGAAAGGACATTTATGGAGGTGTTGAACCCGAGAAGGACAAGAGAGATTCTGATTCTTTAGCTTCACTTGAGCTGTTAAAAAGCCATGGTAAGGGTTTTAACAGACTAAACAGGAAACGGATACTTGAGCTGAGCAATGACACAGGATGCACAAAGGAAGCATTCCAGGAATTATCAACAGAAGAAATAATCAGGATTGCTGGAGCAAGGTTCGGTGGCGTGGAATACCAATTTCTAACTCTTGATATTGCCTGAAACTGAACTAACATCTGTTCCAATTCCATTTTTGTTTTCATTTTAGGTTCATTCAATCTTCTACTCAAGTATCCGACGATACTGCCTCCGAACTCAACAACCCTTTTAATCTTTCTTTCTCTAATCTTTCTGATGAGGAAGAGAAGAACGTGGAGCTTGCTGAACTCCTTCTAGCTTCATCTGAGAAAGTTGGCAATCAACAATTTGAGAGTGCAAGCAGATTGCTCAAAGAGTGTCAGCGCTTGGCATCGAAAACTGGAAATTCAGTTCAAAGAATAGTGCATTACTTCTCCGAGGCTCTTCAGGAGAGGATAGATCGAGCAACGGGAGAATTTGCGCAAGCTGGTTATGAGAAAAGAAAAACAGTAAACATTGATGAAGTAATAATGGCTCCAACACCTGACATCATGGCATCTTATCGGAAAGTTCCCTTTTCTCAGCTCCCACAATTTGCTGGAATCCAAGCCATTGTAGAAAATATAGCTGAGGCAAAGAGGATTCATGTGATTGATCTAGGAATCAGGTGTGGAGTGCAATGGACACTCCTGATGCAAGCTTTAATCTCACGATCTGAGCAACCTGTTGAGCTTTTGAAGATTAGTGCTGTTGGGACTACTATGAAGCAAGTGATGGAAGATACAGGTGACAGGTTGATTGCTTTTGCTCAGAGCATTGGGCTGCCATTTTCTTTCAAGCTAATTATGGTATCAGACATGTTGGGACTCAAACATGATCTCTTTGATCTGGATCCTGACGAAACGATCGCCATTTTTGGTGAATACATCCTCAGGAGCCTTCTTCCATTGCCCGATCGACTGCATTATATTATGCAAGAAATCAGAAAGCTTAATCCAAGTATAATGGTAGTCACTGAAGTGGATGCTAACATAAACTCACCAGTTTTTGTGAATCGTTTCATTGAAGCTCTTTTCTACTTCAGTGCATATTTTGATTGCCTTGATGCTTGCTTGAAGGATGATCCAAACAGGTTGATCATAGAGTCTGTGCACCTTGGAGAAGGAATCAGAAACATTGTGGCCACTGAAGGAGAAGAAAGGACAATCCGCAATGTAAAGATTGATATATGGAGATTGTTCTTCAGTCGTTTTGGGATGGAGGAGTTGGAATTTAGCTCAACTTCTCTTTACCAAGCTAATATGATAGCAAAGAAATTTACGTGTGGAAGTTCTTGTTCTGCAGAAATGAATGGAAAAGCCCTGCTTTTCTGCTGGAAGGGTACACCAATCCATTGCCTTTCTGCTTGGAAGTTCATTAGAGATGAAGAAAGAGGAGATAAGATTTGAGTTTCTCCAACAGTTTTGACAAGTATGGATTTATGGATTCTCAGGTTTTTCTCGGGTTAAGTCTAAGCTCCAAGATTCAAAGTCAGGATTATCGTATATTTCTTTTCAGGGTCTACTCTTAAAGACCTGCAAAACTAAATGCTGAAGTATTTTTAACATTGGATATCCCAGATGAAGTGGATAGATAGGAAGTGACTTGGTTCTTAAAGAGTAGTGTACTTGATCAATCTTACTTATGATAAAGGTCTCAGGCAATGCGCAATTTTTCTGTTTCTTTGTTTGTATCATGTGTCATAAGTCATAACTCAAGTTTTCTTTACTGGAAGCGTCACTTATATTTAAAAAAGAGTTTTTTTTAATAAAAAAAGAGTTTTTTGAAAACTCTGCGTTAACTAGGGAGTTAGATTTCTTTTGGTTTTTTTTTATGAATTAAAAAAAGTTTTTTGAAAGAGTTTTACACAGTAGATTGTTTGACAATATAAAAATAAAAATTATTTTTATTTTTAACTATATTTTAATTTGTAATAAAAATTATTTATGTATATAAATATTATTTAAAGTATATTAAATAATATGCAAAGCACAATATATTAATTATTATATAATTTTAAACTATATGAAACATAAATGAGAATATATCTAACCAAATTTTTCATATGGATTATAACATAAGTAAAAATAATATTAAAAATAAATATTAAAATATATAAAAAAAACCAAATAATATTATATATTCTCAAAATAAACATAAAGATGGGTTTGTGAATATTGTGGGAATTATGTGTAAAATATAAGGGCAAAAAAAGACAAAAATAAGCTTATTAATTGATCTGAAAAATCTACTAAAAAAGTAAATTGTTAAGAAGCTCCAAGTTTAAACTTCTTAAAAAATTATATTTTAGCTATCAAAAAAATTATATATATTAAAAAGTGCTTTTTTATTTTTAATCAGACACTTATTTTTTAAAAAAAAAATTGCCGTTAAAAAAATACTTATTTACCTTCTAAACGCTCATATAAACTGGTAATTAGTTGTTACACCTCTGATATTTGTTCATCTCTCATATCACATTTGATATGTTCCTATTCTTTCTTTTGATATTAATCAAAATTCGAAATCTATTTAAGAACTATCCATTACTTATGGTCTTCTTAATAGTGTCATTTTCCGTTCTTGTTGTTTCAAATTTCAATGTATTAATAAAAGTTTTGATCATTTATATCAAAACAATATAATTTTATGGAGTACTTGGTTGATAGGTTTAGGAAGGGATCAACATTTAAATAATGAAAAGTGAGTAATTGGTTGTTGATTATCATTATAATAGCAATAGTTCGATATCCCACTTTTAAGAAATCCTCCATATCCTTTATTTGAATGAGAAATGAAACTCATTCTTTAGTAATGACTTTTTTTATAAAATATTTTAAATGCTAATAAATTAAATAAAATTAATTAATTAAAATATATTAATTAATTAATTAATTACAATATAATTTATCAAAATAATTCATTCATTAATTAAAATACTGCAATTAATTAATTAATTGAAATAATATAATTAATTAAAATATAATTCATTCATGAATTAAAATATTGTAATTAATTAATTACAATTTAATTAATTATAATTAATTAATTAATTAGTTACAATATAATTAATTCATTAATTACAATATTTTAATTAATTAATATATTGTAATTTATTAATTACAATATAATTAATTCATTAAAATATCACAAATTTTTATTTTTAATATTTTTACAAACTAAATTCCTTCCTCTTAACCAACTATTATAATTATAATGATAATATTCATTTTTATTCTTCACTATACTTGTTTTCATTTCTATTATCATTCCTTCGTACAAATCAACTGCCCTTTAGTGTCAGTCCGACGAAGAGTAAATGAAAGGTTAACAATTGTTTGAACTTATGAGAATAATAACAAAGAGTTGTGTTCCAGCTTGTTAACAACCTTTGGATTCAAGTTTCTTTTTTTAATATAAAAGGAAATTAAACGTCATAATTACAAAATAAGTAGAGGGAACTAAGTCCACGACATATCCTCTAGAAGAAGAAGATGGCATCCAGATGGTGTATTATCAAAATAGATAACTCCGACATCAAACTGTTCATCGTAGGTAACAAGTCAATCAACATATCTATTAATTTCTTGATATATATATCAATGAGCAACGGTCCAATTTCAAATAAACAATTCGTGAATCTCCCTAACGATAAGATTCAAGTTTCTTTTCTTAAACCTATAGTAAGCCTGGTTGCCCAAAAGAGACCAGAAGTTTGAACTTGGAGCTAATGTAAAACCAAACTTCATTGTCGTGGTTCAACAGCAATGAAATAGTGCATGAATTGTTGGTTCAAGCCCACTTGAACATCATAAATTGAATATCTCTCTTCCATTTGTAATTTTTCTAGACATTAATCAAATTAATTTAATGAGAATTTTATCACAAAGATATTAGTTAATTAAGACTCTGTTTGTTTCTTTTTTATTTTAAATTTTTTGTTTTTATTTTCAAATTCAATAAAAAATATTTTTATTTGAATTTTTAGTCTCTTCAAGTTTTCAAAATTTATGAAAATCATAATAATTGAATTTTGTTTTCTATTTATGCTTTTCATAATTCGATTTACTATCAACTAAATATATATTATTTAATTATTTCATATATTCATTTTAAATAAAATTAGGAATATTTTAATTTAATATTATGCTTAATTAATTAAATTAATTATTTTATTTTATTTTATTGTATAGTTTATTTAATTTTTGTAATTAAATTAAATTAGGTAATTATTAATAAATATAATTAAATTTATAATATCTTCAAAACATGTAAAATTTGATCTAATAAATTAATTTATAAATAAAAAGTTAATTTAAATTATTTATTTCAATAAAATAAAATGATTTTATTAATATTTTATTAATAAATATTATATAAGAAAATTGTTCCTCTTAAACTAGAATCCAAAGAGGAATGTGAACTCTTTCCCATATCAAAAACGAAAAGAGTATGAAAAGGTGTTGAAAGACAAACAAGACAAAATAAGGTGTTTAAAGAAGCTGGCTTCCAAAATTAAGAATCAGGCACTTATGGGATTTACTTATTGGTGTTGGATTGTTGTGAAACTTTGAAGCAGAAGACAGACATTTGGGGCCTTTCTACTGATGAGTTTGACCAAGGAAAGACTCTTTTTAAAGATGGAGTTAATAACTTATCCCAAAGAATGAATCTTACACTTGAATGAGTTGCAAAATTGAAGAAGAATTAATAACCATGAAATACCTTTTTGACAAAAACCTAAACAAGGAACGTAAGAAGAATACAATGAGACAAAAACCTCATCAAAACCCTCTTACTCCTTTTCCTTTATCCAGCTGTTGGTCCAAATAGATGACTTTCTGAACCAATTTGATGCTCTTCAATCTCCTGGAATCACTAAATGCTTTGGATTTATGTAACAAAAAGCAACTTTGCTTGTACTTTCTTCTGATGTTTTTTTATCTCTGTGATTAGCTGTAAATAGATATCAGAAAAGGCTGGTACTTTTGATTTTGCAGCATAATGAAGGATTCTCACGAAACCATGAAATTTCAAATACTGCAAATTGACATTATTCGGTAGTAGAAAGGATCAAGCCGGTTTCTTTTGTAAAGAATCAAATCAGGTTTTTTGTACTTTCCCTCTGAGAGTTCACTATGTTAGTGTCAATGTAGTAACACCGACAAGTCAATTTCTATGCATCTGTCTTCAGGTTTCAGAAGTAGCCTCTTTCTGTTTGGTTTTGTATGCTAATGCCGGTCACCGAGGTAGAGATTCTTATTTTTGACATGAAGACAAACGACATGTGCCAAAATAGTAGTTTCTGACAAAATGTAATGTTCTAGATCTAGTCCTAACACTTGCAACTGGCACTTGCAGGCTGATTAAACAACTGCAGGCTAGTTCGATTCCTGCAAAGCTTGGACTTCTTAGTTTCTGATGGAGATACCCCAACAAGAAGGGAAAAAACAGGTGGGAAATCCTACACAAAAGGTATCACAATTTCATACCGAGAAAATTATGGAGAGATAAAAGGTTACAAGATTATTAATTAATTTCTGAGCTAGCTATTTTCGAGTTTGTGCATATTCTTATTGAGAACTGCACTGAAAGTAAGCTATATCGTGATAATGACAAGAAGTACTGTATTTAAATCTGGCTCCGTCTTGCCCCACACAATCTTCTTGAGAAATGATCCTTTTTTTTCCATATTCTGATTATGAACTTCGTTCTTCCTTCTAAAAATGATGCACTTCTAATGATTCTGGTTTCAGGATTTTGAGATGGAAGTTCTTGAGAAAGTGATGCAGAGGGCGTCTGCAGAAGAATTCCAGGGGTCAAGGAAAGGGTAGAGAAATACAAGCTTTTCTAATCCATGGCTGCCATTAACAGATTATCAACTCAAGAAGTGATGAGAGTAGCAAGACAGAGTTTCAGACAACTTTCTTCCAAGCAAAGAATTGAGATCTCTACTCTTAAACAGTTGTTTGATGCTGCTGCTTCTCGGCCAGTTCTCTCCGACGAGGAGATCAAAGATGTGGAGCTTGCACTTCTTCTTGTAGCTTCTACGCACAAATATTGTGAAAAACAACTAGATGAAGCAACCAAGTTCCTGAGTTTGTGTCATTTCTTGTCCTCAAACTTAGGAAATGCAGTACAAAGAGTTGTTCATTACTTTACAAAAGCTCTCCAGGAGAGGATTGATAAAGAATCAGGTATTGTGATCTCCAAGGGCCTGGAAAGTAGAGGACAGATATTGCATCCTGAACAGACATCAGTAGGTCTGAATCCCGCTCTTGCAGCTTGTTCTCTGCAGCTTCCCTACATTCAAGTGACTCAGTTCACCGCAATCCAAGCAGTTGTAGAAAATCTGGGGGCAGCTAAAAAAGTTCATTTCATTGATCTAGCAATCAGAAGTGGAGAGCATTGTACAGTTCTAATGCAAGCTCTGGCAACTAGAACTGACCGACCAGTTGAGCTTCTAAAGATAACTGCAGTAGGAACAACATCAAAAGACAGGATCGAAGCAACAGGTAGGAGGCTAGCAGATTTCGCTGAGACCTACAACATACCGTTCGAGTTCAAAACAGTCATGGTTATGAGCATTTCAAAACTCAAAGAAGATATGCTGGAGTTAAACGAAGATGAAGCTGTTGCAATCTACTTCTGGGCTATCCTGAGGAACATTGTAGTAGCAGAAACCAACGGGCTGGAGTCTCTGATGGGAGTGCTCAGAAATCTAAAGCCACGAGTGATGGTGTTCATTGATTGTGAGGCAAATCACAATTCACCAATATTTATAGATCGGTTTCATGAATCACTTCACTTCTACAGTGCCTGTTTCGATGGACTTGACATTTGCACGGAAAGGGCAGATTCGTGCAGGAATGTTTTGGAAGATTGCTTGGGACAGGAAATCCTGGATGTTGTAGCAGCTGACGACGACAAGAGAGCTTTCAGGCACATGAAAATGGAGGATTGGAGGCTCTACTTCACAAAACTTGAAATGGTGGAGAAGGAACTTAGCATGTCAGCTTTCTATCAAGCAGAACTGATGCTTAAGAACTCTGCAAATGGGAGTTTATGCTCATTCGATAAAAATGACAAATGCCTTATAATCAGATGGAGGGAAACGGAAATGCTCTCTGTTTCTGCTTGGAAATTCCGCAGACAAAAACGTTCCAGGCGCAGCAGTAACACAACCTTGCAACTCTTTTCCTGAAGCACCTTGGAAGCTGAGAAGATAACAATCTTATATCGGAAACGATCTTTACGAGTTTACAGATTAAAAAAAAAACTTTTTTCGAGTATGTGATTCTTTTAAATCGGAATTATACAAAAACATGTTACTTTACACTTAAGTTTTGTTTACTTTTCAAAAGAATGACAAGAAGTTGTTACCAATGTAACCTTTTTTTTCTTTTTTTTTTTTGGTAAAAAGAAGAAATACAAACATATTAAGTTACAAGGCGGGGAAAAGAAACCCCAGATATATTCTCCAAGAGGATAGTGAAGCAACTCACAGATAGGTTGTGATACCAATAAATGCCGATGTCTAGAAATCGGGCATAATTAGCTATCCAATCCGTAGCTCTATTCGCTTCACGGTAAATATGTCTAGCTTTCACAATCTATTGATGGTGTAATAATTGATTGATGCCCAAAAGTAACACGCTAGAAGGCACTGAGGATGAGGAGAAGGATGATAATAAATTGATAACTGTCAAGGAGTCAATGTCCAGTTCAACCCTTCGATATCCCATATTCCATGCCAGTGATAAGCCAGAGAACACCCCCCAGAGCTCTGCACTAACTGAAGTACAGTAACCAATATTATGCGCAAAGCCTCCTAGTCATGACCCTGTACTGTCCCTGAGGATGCCACCTACAGTAGCCCTCGAAGTCAACGCTCGAAATGCACCATCAGTGTTGAGACGAATCCATCCCTGAGAAGGCTTACTCCAGTCGACAAGAATCTCCATCTGCTGTCTCGGACACAGTAGAACACATTCCACCAGCATTTTGGCATAAAAGATCGAATGTACATATTGAGTAATTACTAAATGAGGATTGCTCAGCCAGGAAAAGTGAGTATCAAAAATTGTTTTGTTACGTCAATTCCAAAGGAACCTGCATGTTGTGCCAAAGATTACCAACCAATCAAGACCTTGTAGCGTCTAATGTTGGCTCAAGTTATCCAACAACCATTGATTCTTATCCTTTCAGAAGAATTCATCGTAGATAATGTTACTATTGACACCTTGCCTGAATTGCTGAGCACGGCAGTCGTTTCTAACTATATGCAATATCAATTCCACTTCCCCGCAGTGTTGGCATGAAGAATCCGTTGATTGATGCCTGCGAGTTCTTTGTTGATCTGAGGGAAATTTGTCACGAGCCAGTAGCTATAGGAATGTATGAATTTTTTGTGAACCATCCCATTTTCAGATCCTGTCCCAGAAACTGTTGCGATGATTGCACGGCTGTCTAGTGATCAAATTGTAGGTTGAACGAATGGAAAAAGTTTCTATCAGGGAAACTCCCCAAAATATACGGTCCGGACCATATTGAAGGCTTGGAGGTAAAATACATGCAATCGCCATGCAAATCTCGGATAGGAGGAAACCTTGGAATAAATTCCATTGCCATCCTCCTCGGGCATCCACAAACTCCCGGACTGGTTTATAAAGCAAATGATCCGGAATAGGCTGAAGTACCCTGGCTTGAAGAGGCCCAAAATCATGTACCCATGCATCAAGTCAAAACTGTATTTGGTCTCCATTACCCACCATCCATTTTAATTCTCTCAAAACATGCTCCCATACTGATACTATTTCTCGCCAAACCATTGACCGCCTGAAGCTACAATGCCAAATACAAGTTTAACTGCAAATGTAACTTTGTTTATAGAATGAAACATTGTTAAACCAGTAAACATGTTTGTTTTTCTTTCAAGTTAGACCAAGAAAAGCTGTTATTTGAAGAAGTTGTCATATACTGTTCCTCTTAAGTTGCATTTCCAGTCCTTCAACCTATGTTGGGACAGATTGGGCTAGATGCGGCGTTGATTGGTCCGAGACTCTAAATCTAAATCGAAGTTCGATTGAGATTGGACGGTTTCAAATTTGATTGAATTCAAGATTCTCTTAATAAAAGCCCAAGTTCAATCTTAAGTCCGGTCAATTAAAGATCGACCTCATTTATAAATTTGATGGTTAGAACTTAGACATCATTTAATTCTCTGCCAACAAAACCAAATTAAGGTGTCATTTTAATTTTACTTCTATTTTTTTATTTTTTTGTTGTAACTTTTAGTTTTGTTTTTAATTTTGTTTGTTTTTCTTTTTAGTAAAAACAAAAATCTTTGTTAATGTTAATATAGTTATATTTTAACATTGAGAATAATTAAATATTAGATAAAATTTAAAAATAAATTATTTTTAAATAAATATGTTTATTTAATCTCTTATATAATATTTATTAACAAATTGTTAATAAAATTATGTTATTTTAATAAAATAAATATTTTAAATTTTAAATTTTTATTTACAAATTAATATTTACTTGAAATATATTTTAATTATTAAATCAAATTTATTTGAATATTTATATATTTTAAATTTAATTATATTTATTAATAATTATTAAATTTTAATTACATATAATTTAATTATAAAAATTAAATAAAATTAAACTATTCATAATTTTTACGGATAATTAATTTATTAAATATTTAATTTTGAGTTAAATTATTCATAATTTTATTAATAATTAAATAATATATATTTAAATAATAATAAATCAAATTAAAAAAAAAAAAAAAGAAACAAAATCCACTTTTTATAGTTTTCGAAATAACAAAAGAAACCAAAGCTTAAAATACTACCTTTAAACTCAAACCGATATTTTAATTTAAAAAACAACTGTTGGACCTAGCGAACTTAACTGACTGGAAAGCCTCTTCTGCTCCTCACTAGCTTAGAGAGAATAAAGACATGAGTGTACCTTTAGCTTCATACTTCTCGTCAACAACAAGTAAAACCACTGTCAACCCCGAAACGAGAACTCAATTGAAGAAACCTGATACTGCAATTTTACTACTACAAATCTGTAGAAACGTGAAGGAGCTAGTGCAAGTGCATACCCTGCTCGTCAAGACCTCTCTTTTGCGAGAAAAATACGCCTTTGGACGTTTGCTCTCTTCCTATGGCTCCTCTGAGAGTCACCGTGCTCTTGATTATGCTCGAGAATTGTTCGATAGCGTCGATATAGAAAGAAATTCTTTCATGTATAATACGATGATAAGAGCCTATTATGCCCGTGGCATGCCACGAGAGGCATTTATTGTTTATTCAAACATGTTGTGTGCAGACTGTGTGTACCCTGATGAGTTCACTTTCACTTTTGTATTTTCTGCTTGCTCTAAGTTTGGAGGTGTTTTTGAAGGCAAGCAAGCTCATGCCCAGATGACAAAATGCCACGTTAAGTTTGGGACTCATTCTTGGAACTCTTTGATGGACTTCTATGTGAAGATTGGAGAGGTGGGATGTGTGGTTCGTCGATTGTTTGATAGAATCGAGAACCCGGATATTGTTTCATGGAACTGTTTGATTGATGCGTTTGTGAAATCGGGGGATTTGGATGAAGCACGAAGACTGTTTGATGAAATGCCTGAAAGAGATGTTGTGTCTTGGACTACGGTGCTTGTGGGGTATGTTAATAATGGGTTGTTGAGTGAGGCTTCCTCTTTGTTCGATGAAATGCCAGAAAGAAACTTGGTTTCTTGGACTGCGTTGATTAATGGTTACACGCAAATGGGTTGTTATAGTAAGGCTTTGGATCTTTTCAAGGAAATGCAAGCTGCTGAAGTTGAAATGGACGAAATCATTATTACAACGTTGCTGTCTGCTTGTGCTAGGTTGGGGGCTTTAGATCAAGGCCATTGGCTTCACATGTACGTTGAGAAAAATGGGATAAAAGTTGATGCCCATTTGTCTACAGCTTTGATTGATATGTACAGTAAATGTGGGCAAATTGACATGGCAAGGAAACTGTTTATGCAAACAGCAGATAAGAAGGTGTTTGTGTGGAATTCTATATTGGGAGGACTGGCAATGCACTCACTTGGAGAAGAAGCACTTGAGCTCTTTGTGAAGATGACTGAGTCTGGAATAGAGCCAAATGAAATAACATACATCAACATTTTAGCGGCCTGTAATCATTCAGGTTTAGTTGATGCTGGGTTACAATTATTTGATAGGATGGTGGTCAGTCAGAAGATAAAACCTACAAGGGAGCATTACGGATGCCTTGTGGACTTGCTTGGTCGTGCAGGATTGCTATACGAAGCATTTCATATCGTCAAAATGATGCCAGTAAAAGCTGATGGAAATGTACTGAGATCAATCCTCAGTGCTTGTAGACTACATGGAAATGTTGAATTGGGGGAGCAAGTTGGAAGAAATTTGATTGAGATGGAGCCACTAAATGACACTAACTACGTGCTTTTGTCCAATTTGTATGCTATGGCTAACAGATGGGAAATTGTTGGGGAGTTGAGGAGACGGATGAAGGCGAAAGGTTTGACAAAAAGACCTGGTTGTAGTTCAATTAATGTCAATGGTGTTGTCCATGAGTTTGTTTCCAGAGATCATTTTCATCCTATGAGCAAAGAGATTCGCAAGTTGTTAGAAGTATTGACCAGACACATGGTGCAAGATGATAATTAACTTTTGTAATGACTATGCAGCTTCCAATCATTTATTTGGTGAAAATAGAAAGAACTCGATAACTACAACCGATGAGGGGATAGCAGGGCTGTTCGCCAATTAAATTGGTGCTCTGAGCTGGATTTGTGAATTATTATAGATTATTCAGTGGTACGATGGAAAGAATTAGGAGTTAAGAAGGTTTTAGGTGTTGCCAAAGTCCTTAACTGCTGCGAAGGAAACAATTTCTAAGGGAACTTTAGAGCACATGATTAAAAAAATGTGATGGAGTAGCTAAATGCAAAATGCAGGTTTCACCAAGTAAGTGGTGGTTATGGTCTACCTCTCCAAAATGGATGAATCATGGAGGGGTTAAAGCTGTTGGGTGAGAGTTCTCCATCTTTCATCAAATGCATGCATGCCTGTAAGCTTTCTCATCAATACCACGTCAAATAGAAAAGGTATCTTCTATAATCTGTATGCAATTCACTTGACACAATTTATTTTCTATAATCTACGTGCAATCCTCTGCGTACTGACAAGTGAGAGGCCTCATTCATTGCTGAATGACCAAAATTATGTTCATTGCATAAATGAAGAAAGGAATTAAAAAAGATGTCTTTATTACACAAGAGCAAGTTCACGAGTAACCATGCAAGTTGGATTTGTAAACTCTTAGAGAACATTTTCATCGGACTCATTTTCTTGTGCACATCATGGACAGTTCTTCAAGTTTGTCCCCGTAAACACTTATCGCTTAGCTTTCAAGCTTTCAGAAACATATTAGCAGATGAATTAGTAGTTGTTGGTTTAGTGGATTTTCAGCCTTGGACGTCTGATCATGTACAAGGTCTTTGCCTGAAGTCGTGATCAAATGGTCATTTGGGAAAGAAGAAACCATAGAAGCAGAAGCTTGTTTTGAACTAACAGTCCGTTGGCAGGCAAAGATCTTTGGTAGTCCTTGTTATCATCATATATTGTAATAGAAACACAACTGACGTACATTTTCTTTCCATTTCTGTGAAACGGCTTTGGAAATAACGAAGACCCACAAAGCAGGCTAAAAGGGTCTATCTCAGATTTTGGTGTAAAGCTCTTTTATTATTAGATCAACATCTCCAATTTGAAGAGATGGCTCATATCTTGTCTCTTGTCCCGTTCTTCTTTGTTGTTTTGTCTCAGAGCATACCCCATTTGTGTTCTTGTGACTAACATCTGATAAGAATGACAAAATAAAGTTATTGATACCTTCACGGATAAAAGTTCAGGGAGTTAAACTCAATGACAAGACGGAAAATATAAGATTTGTCTGTATTAAATCATTATAAAATTAATTAAATAAAATTTTAAAAATTTAAAAATAATTAAGAAATTGTCTTTATCTATTCAAATTTTAAGGTTTAATTTAAAATTTTGTTAAAAAATAATTGGCTTATTTTAGTTTATAAAAATTAATTAGAAATTAAACTAAATCAAATCAAAATGTTAAATAATGCTTCAAATTCTGAAGATAGAATGATTGATCCGTGAAAATATATCAACAACCTTAACTCTATCGAAGTTGTCACCTGTCCTTAAACTACTAATTAACCTCTAATGGCTCTCATTAAGTATTAGTTGAACACGTAATTTATGAGTGATTACGTATTTTTAATTAAAAAGTTCGACTAGCTGACACTTAATGTCAAACAAAATTTGAATTTGAATTTGAATTGAATACTTCTACTAATGACTTATGACCATAAAACCAAATAAACACGTTTCCTTTGATTAATATTATCAGGATAAGGTTATGACTATTTAAATGCATAGAAACTTGTTCCGGAGAACTCTTTGACTTCTTTCGTTTTAGTATGTTCCCATCTGAACTTGGTGGCCTACTCTGGACTCCTCAATTTTTGTCTACTTTCGTTTTAGTATGTTCCCATTTGAACACGGTGGCCTACTCTGGATCTGGACTCCTCAATTTTATTATTAAAATATGGATAGAGTTATAATTAATTAATGATTAAAGAATTGAATTGATTAGAGTTATAATTAATTAATGATTACAAAACTGGATTGATTCAAATTGAATTGTATAATTTCTCAATTCAATTTTAATTTTTTATTTGATTTATTTTAATAATTTTATTATTAAAAACTATTTGATTTATTTTGATAATTTCTATTATTAAAAACTAACAAAATTATTAATTAATTGATTAATTTTTAAATTAATAAGTTCTTGTAGATCAATTAAATTTCATTTTAAAATATTTCTTAGTTAAAATTAAAAAATTTCGAATGATAAAGACAGCCTCTTTTAATTATATTTAAAAATTTTAATTTTATGTAATATTAGTTTAATTTTTAAAACCTTAAATTTTTGTCTTACCAGTTTAACTTTCGGTCTGATTTTTGAAATATTGGATATAATTAATTAAAGTTCTTTTTATTTTTGGCTGTCAAGATAGGTTTTAAGTAGAGCATTTATATAAAGTCTGATTTTTTCTCATTTTAATCTAATTACATCCATGAATAAAATCAAAATGGCTAATGTGGTAAACATTATTGAAACCTAATCAGATTAAGGGGCTTGGAAAGATGTTCAAATTAAGGTTCCAGGAAAACTATAAGATAATTGAGATTAAGTTGATTGAGTGTTAGTTGTAATGGACAATGTTGAAGATTGATGGTTATTATTTTTGTTAACATTAAATTTGAAGTCATTATATTTATATTTCACATATGTATTATAAATATAATAATCATATGAAGGATATAATATATAATATTTTAAAATTAAATCAGAAATTAAATCGATAAGATATGAAGTTTAAAGTTTAAAAGATTCAATCGGTATTAAACCGTCATAAAATTAGTTGAAAATTAAATAAGTTTAAGTAATAAATTCTACATTGATCTTTTAATCAATGTTTGAAAATCTTAATTTTAAAATTACGTTAAAGTGAACCTAGATTAGTTAATGATTCAAATATTGAACTTTGATATCAACTTAATTTTATCAAATTTTAAACTGATATTAATACCATTTTAAAGAGATCAAATCCCTATAATCATAACTATGTACCAACTCTATTTTACACGGTTATATCAATATATTTCTTTAATTTTCACATATTTCTGTGGATAAGATTGTGTTAAAAAAAAAATCTGATCGCATTTTAACACGTAGGTGTGATTCATCAACTTTTAGTTACTATTAATGATGACTAAAAATTTCAGGAATTGATATACCCAAATGTGATGTGGTCTTTTATTTCGGCCGTCAGTTCGTTAAAGTCGTTGGCGATTCTTGCAATTACTTCAGGACAAAAGTTAAATGTCTCCTCAAAAATGGGAAGATTCCAATATTTCAGGTTTTCCGAGTTAGGAAAAAAAAAAGAAAAGTAGGTGTGTATTAACTCATGGGCAGATTTGGTTAGTGGATAAGACTATACTCAATTCGATTAAAAGATATAAACCGTATTATTTGAATTTGAAACTTGATGCCTTAAGGATATAGATTCCATGCCTAAAAATAAGAGATTTCAATAATATTAATTAACAAATTAATGATCCAACGGCTTAAGGATAAAGATAATTCATCCATATTTTAATTTTTAATAAAAAGATAATTCAACAATTTCAAGAATTCATAACTTATAAAAAAGGAATAAACATATGGAAATTTTGTGATATAATTGTTTTAATTTCAGGTTATTGCACTATTTTTGTAAGTAGTTTTTATTTATTTTTAGTTTTTCTGATATGTTATATTAGTTTTTAATAAATTTTATAATTTTTAACATATTATATTAATTTTAAAATAGTTTGAAGCTTATGAATAAAAGAAACAAAATTAATATAAAATAAAAATAAATCTAAGTAATTAATCTTAAAAGCATGTACAATGTGGGTGATATATTATATGCATGTATATGGAAAGTAAAAGCTGAGGTTTTGATTGGACCACGGATTTATTCTATTTTAAGAATAATAAATTAATAATGCATCTTCTTGTGCTTATCTTCAAGCAATCTTATCCTCAAAAAACCAAGACGTTCCTCCGTTTTTGTCTTCTTGCGTTCTCTCTTTGCATGCTGATAGGAAATGTCAGGACGAGATTGTACCTTCCTTTGGACAGCAGATCGAATTTCAGAGAAATACACTGTGATGTGAATTCAAGAAACTACAGATAAATATTTACTGTACATATTCGTTTTTGCTTCCTTTTTGTCCATTAATGGCGGCTTCCTGAACTAGAAAAACGAAAACTGTGAGACCCCAGAAGCAGGAATTGGCTGTCCTGAGCTGAGAACTTCCCAGGGATTCAAACATGGCTCTGAAAGATCAGAATCTTCACCATCTATAGTTGTCTGCTTGTAAGTCGACAGGATTTGGTTCAGACACTCGAGATGCGAATCAAGTTTCAACTTTTCTTCTTTCAGGACTTCATTTTCTGATACAAGAACAACGTGCTGTTGCCAAACTGCAGAATAGTTCTGATGATCTTCTCCAAGTTTCTTCTCCAATGCAGCTTTCTCTCTGATGAGATCCTCCATGCGTTTTTGCCTCTTCATGCGTGATCGTCTCGCGGATTCTCTATTAGATATCATTCTTCTTCGCTTTTTCTCATCGATCGTCGCATGTGATGCTTCAGCTTCAGCTTCATCAGACCCCGAGCTCATCTTCATGAAAGATGACATCTTTTTTCTTCTTCAAAACCCCTTGAAGATAAATCAATGGATTCAAACGTAGAACTTGAGAACTTATGTGGGATTGTTATCAGAATCGTACAAGATGATGATAATGAACTCAGGAGATCAGGTAGAAAAAGTGCAGAAGAACAACTGATACCGAATGGAAAAGAACCATTTGACAGAAAATCCTGAGATAGTTCATGTGATCGTGAAGAAATCAAAAAACATTTTCAACTATAAGGAACCAAAAAAAAAGGAGAAGTGTTTGATTCTATATAGATTATCAGATCAGAAATGTGGAGGATCGAAAGAGTGCAGTGGAGGGTACTTATAGCTCTAAAAGTGAAAATATATATATAAAAAAAAAAGAGAGATAGAAAGTGGAGGCTTATCAGCTGCCTGTCTCTTTCTTTTACCAAAATCTATAGTTTGGAGAAATCTTCCAGCTGGATGTAGCTTGTAGCAGTCATTGGAGAGTTTATACTTTGACTGCCAAATTTTGATCCATATTTACCTTACATGCTCTTGACTCATTCTTTTTTTTTTTTTGAATTTTATCATTTCAGTAAATTTTATTAAAATGATGTTATATTAATCAACTAATTTTAAATAAAATAACATCATTTTAATTAAAATTTTAATTTTAACTCAGACATTAATTTCAAACTAAATTGAGTCAAATTTTGATTAAAGTATTAAATCTACTTCTAAACAATTGTTATCACACAAACACAAAGCTATTACTTAATTATAATATCTAATTTATTTAAACATATGAATAAAATATTATATAAAATCAAATAATTGGCTTAAAATATATGATTTTTTGAATTTTAAAATTTTATTTAATATGCATTTGAATAATACTAATTACGAACTTTCCCTTAAAAAAAAAGGTTAAAAGGTATAAAATGTAATCAAAATTAGAAGAATGGTGAGGCGAGTTTTACTTATTTCAAGTTTGAGTCTTGGAAATGGAGAAATCTGTTTGGTCAACACTTTATCTTTTACAAATTGACCTGATACAAGCGATGATTAGTATGAGTATGAATGGTTTAAAGGTATCGTTTTCACAATTAAAACCCTTATCTCGTGGGCAAACAAAAAATAATAATTTGACAATAGTGTGCTATTCTCAAGCCAAAGTTCAATCGGACGTAAAGATTTTAGCTTAAACTCGGCGTAATTAAATTCGAACAATTTGAAGTTTGATCGGTCAGATCAAATTTTATTTTTTATTTTTGAAAAATAGCCTAAAGCCTAATTAACTCAAACTGAGTCCATTAAGATAGATTGGTTTTCTTGGGCCGTTCATAGGCTCAATCTGAAAGAGTATGTTGGCCCGCATATGCTGGGCACAATGAACAAGGAAGTTAATGACTTTCGTTTTTATTTTCAAAAAGTATAATTTAAAGGTTGTGCATTTATTTTCTTTTAGTTTGATATAATTTAATTTCTAATTTAACTTTTAAAAATACTTTTAACTATTTTTTAATCTTTTTCATTATTTCATATCATGTAACATTATCCTAATAAAATTCAATATAGATATCTATATTATAATACAACTATTCATAAGGATATGAGTTCAACTTTTAGTGGTAGACAAAATTAAAAGGTTGCTAATGACTTTTTAAGTATGAGGAAACATATTAAATTTGGCAATATTATTTAATTTAAATATGTTAATTAATTATTAATTTATTAAAATATAAAATTCTTGAATTGTAAAAAGTACTAATTCCACATTAGTAAAAACCATATTACGAATTTTGAAAAATTAATTACCAATTTTAAATTTTTAAAATATATGATATTAAATTTAGAAAATTTTGATTTTGTCTCTTTAAAAAACTAAATGATGATATTGGAGGGTAATAATAGTGAATTAGACGGGAAGTGTTTGTTGAAGTTATTATATGACTGAAAATTATGACTGTCTTGCCTCTCTTTCTCTCTCTACGAGTGCAAGTTTTGGTCTTGCTGTTAATGTGTAAGGTGAGTTCTAAGTACAGTTTCTACGTTGTTCTCTCTTAGGTTTTCGATCTAGCTTCATGGAATCAGGGCTGGAAAAGCTTTCTATCCGGGAGAAAGAAGACAACGAGTTCGTTATTTGTCCAGAGGATGTTCAGACGGAGGAAATTAATTATGAGTTGTGTTTGTTGGGTAAACTGGTCGACGAATGAGTAGTTAATGCGGAGGCACTCGAACGTACATTGTTGAGCTTGTGGCGCCCAATGCGAGGAGCGTATATTAAGCCGATGGGAGCAAACAACCTCCACATTATCCTGTTTTATCATCATTTCGATTTGAAGAAGATGTTAGTTGGAGGTCCGTGGTCTTTTAATAAATATATCCTGCTTGTTCATCAATGGAAGGAAGGTGAGATCCTAGAGAATATCGATTTTATCCATACAGACGTCTGGGTTCAATTTCATGGCCTCCCGTTGGGTTTTGCTTCTGAGGCGATAGCAAGAAATATTGGAAACCTGATGGGTACTTTTCTGGAGTATGACACGGCTAATCGAAGAAGCTCCTGAAATAGTTATATGTGAGTCCAGGTTCGACTAAATGTGGAAGAACCTCTGATGAGGAAGAAGAATATCAGAAAACAGGGAGCTTCTCCGGTAGAGATACCGTTCAGCTACGAATGCCTCTCGTGTGCTACTTATGTGGCATAATTGGGCATAGTGAAACAAACTGTCTCAAATTACTGGAAAGACCGGAGGAGGAGCGTGTCCGGGGATGGCCGGAGGAAATTTAGGCAGAAGTGAGAGCCCGCAATGCAAGGAACATGGTGCAGTGGAAACGGGATCCCGGTAACGGAGTTGGAGCTGATTTGGGAGCAAAAAATCCGGACCCCAGATTTTCTCCTTCTATAGCTAAGAATCCTCATAAGATCGGGAATAACTTCTCTTTCTATTCCAAAAAGATAATGTTGAAATCCACTGCAACTTTTAGTCCACACGTGGGATACAATCCGCATGAATTCAGTAGTGACAATCCTGAAATGGGAGCATTTAGCTCTTTCCCAATTGAGAAAGAAGCCTCGGTCATCAATATTGAGGAGAGTAAAAAAAGACCCAAAAAAGGAAATACCAGCACTATTGTCGTAAAAGAAATGAATACGGACGATTTAATTCTCCCCGACTCACCACACCATTTACCAACGGCCGGTCTTGCTCAGCAGACCCGCCGAGAGCCATAAATTATATTGCTTGGAACTGTCGTGGAGTAGGCAACCACCAGACAGTTCGTGCTTTGAAGGATTTAGTTAGAATTAATAAGCCTTGCATTTTATTTTTAAGTGAAACTCTTGTGATTTTGGTTAAGATTGAAGAAATAAAAGTTTTATTGAAGTATGATTTTTGTTTTATGTTGATCGACTTGGCCGCAGTGGTGGTCTGGCCATGTTCTGGATGGAAAATGTCTCAGCTACTGTTACTGGTTATTCTAATAATCACATAGACTTAGTCGTCGACGACTCAATTAATCCCAAATGGAGACTTACTGATTTTATGGTTTCCCAGAGTCAAATAGAAAGCGAGCTAGTTAGGAGTTGCTGCGCTCTCTTTCCCGACTTCACAAGTTACCCTGGGTTTGTTTTGGAGACTTTAATAATTTACTGTCCGTCAACGATAAACTAGGTGGAGTGGATTACCCTAGTTTGTTGGTGGAAGGTTTTCGGCAATGCATCATGGATTGTAATTTGGTGGATGTTCCTTTAGTTGGGTTTGGCTACACGT
>JANIJH010000225.1:88700578-88738452 GCA_024520975.1 Erythroxylum areolatum | reverse complement strand
CTTTCAATGGACGCGTAGGATTGCCAATAAGGCGGCTCATGCTTTAGCCAGGGTAGCCTTATTACATGCAAACCCACGTCACTGGACTGATCGTCCTTCTTGCTTAGTCTCCATTTTAAATTCAGATAGTTCGGATTCTTTTATTGTTGAGGGTCAAAGGCCAGTAGGTTCCGGGTGTACGGGGTAAGCCTGTTGGCTTGGGTTAGTTTTCTTTGCCTTTCCTACCTTTGTCTGTTTTGTGCGCTAATTTCACTTATCTTAAAAAAAAAAGTGAATTAGACGGAGAGAAAAAAACAATTTTAAGATATTAAAAAAAGAGAAAAAGAAAAAATAACAAATAGAAAAATATTAAGAAAAGACAAGGGTCAACCAAAAAATATAATTGGATTTCAAATGAGGTAGTGAGCTCGATCTTATGTAATATTTGGTTAAGGGATTATTAATGGAAATAAATAAAATATAATATTATTTTATCATTTAAGAGAAAGTTTTATAATATAATGAAATGTAATGAAATGGAAAAGAAATGTTTCATATTATATCATATTTTATCTTAAATAAAAAATAAAAAATCTTCGATATAGGAAGTTTACGATAAAATATAAAATTATAAATAATTTTATACAATATTATATTATAAAATTTTTATTTAAATAATATTTTACTATATTATATTATTACCCTTTTTATTCTTTCCAAACAATAATTTTTTAACATTACCTTATTTATGTTCCATCATGTTATAAACAATTCAATCCTATTTTATTTAAAACCAAACTCGAAATCTTAAAAATCTTAACTGCGTAACGCCACGAGAAGGACCCGTAATGACGTCGTTTTCGATGACCTCACGGGAGGTCCACTTGTGTGGGTCAGGTATTTTAGATAATCCCAAATATTAAAATAAAATTCCTTTTCTTCCCTTTTTCTTCGCAACGCAAAAGATATAAAAACGCCTCCGTTTCCACCTCCTTGTTACTTTGTCTTTCCTTCTTCGACTCCAATCTCTATATCTCGCTAATCGGCGTTCTGCACAAAACTATACCAAAACGAACAAGCAAGAATCTCCGGGCAGCCACACACGGCTGTCTCTCTCTCTCTCTCTGTCTCTCCCCCTAAGAATCTAAATAAACTCGCCCTCTGCCGTGTGTTTTTCACGGGTCAATCTCTCTACGTTTCAAATTCTATAAAAGTTTATGTAGTTGGATCTCTCTACGCCTTGACAATGTTAGAGGACGAGCAACACTTCTGCGACTGACTAAAACGCACCGTCTTGGCTCGGGACCCAAGCGCATTAGAGGTATTTGGAGAAACGACAATCGTTTTGTTTTTTAAATTGTTTTTGGTTGTTTCTTGGATAAAAGTAGAGTTGTGCTATAGTTTGAATTGGATCGGAATAGGGTTTATTGTGATTGTTTCGTTGATTCGGGGGAAAGGGTGTCGGGAGAATTTGAATTAGGGTTTTGTTGTTGTGGCAGAGGAATGTGTTTGGAATTTTGCTGCAGATTAGGAGAGGTTGGTAGTTATGAACATAATTTACTTAGTTAAGTTCTTTACTTAGTGCTGTGATTTTGGAATTGTTGTTAATGTGGACTTGAAGGGTGGAATTTGAAGAGCATTGCTAGTTTGAGGAGCTTTTGATTTGGTTGAATTTGTGAGAATTATTTATGGTTTAACTGATTTGAATTTAGCTTGCTGGGTATGGAAGTAGACATGAGGTGAATGTAATGGGTGTCGAAATGGCTCGAAGTAAAGGATTCTGTTGTTCTTTTAAAGCATTAATAGGCATTTTTTGCTCAAAAACTAGTGTTGAAGTTGGTGCGTATAATTGCTCTCTAACCTTAAGTTGTGAGGTTGTGGGTTGCATGTTTTTGTGTTGAACCATTCAATGGGTTTGCACTCAATCCTTCTCGTGTTCAGTGAGATTTGGTTTGGTATATCTTTCTGTCTTGGAAGTTATTACTCAGTTGGCATAAGTGCTTTTAGGCATTTGTGTTCCCAATCGGTGATTCAAAATGTTATGTTTTCTGTTTCCTTTTTCCGAATTAATTTTCTTTTGTGTTTCACTTATAAACATTTTGGGCTTCTGAATATACAGAAACATGGCCCTCAGGAAATATGTTCCTGTAGATGATACACCTTCTGCTAGTATGAAGGCTTTGAGCTTTTCCAGAAAGGTGCTTGATAATGCTCAAGTCTTCGATCCAGAGACAAATCAGACAATGGAGGCTGACGTAGACATTGATCTCAAAGAAATTTATTTTTTGATCATGCATTTCCTTTCATCTGGACCATGTCACAGGACTTACAAAGAGTTGTGGGAGGAACTTCGTGAACACCAACTTCTACCTAGAAGGTATCATGCTTGGTATTCGAGAAGTGGAGTATGTACTGGTGATGAAGATGATGATGGCATTTCATACCCCTTAAACTACTCCAAACTAGTGGAGAGGTATGGAGTGTGCTTATATTGTTGCTATGTATCTGCATTCTCGATTGTAGTGTATTTACATATTGATTTCTCTTGTCTAAACTGGCAATTAAGGCAATGATTCCACTTTTCTTTACTAATGTGTTAAGTGAGTTTTTCCTTAAAGCATGCATTAATCAGTTGCAACATTTTTCAGGGCAAGTGTCAAATTTAAAATTTGAGGTCTTTCATCTAATTGTGGAACAAATAATAATTTGTTTAAAATTTATACTTTTAGTAGCCATTCATTGCAGTTTCGTTTTGACTTTATTCATGTCATTAATCTTATGTATCTAGGTATCCACATATTGGGAAGAATCACTTGGTAAAGCTTTTGAAGAAGTTGTTACTCAATTCAGCATCTCCTTCTCATGGCTTAATTGGTGGAAATGCTGTAAATGCAGCTTCAGTTCCTACCCTTTTGGGAGCGGGTTCATTTTCTCTTCTAAGCAGTAGGTGACATTTGCTCAAGCCTTTTATGCACAATTCTGTTTGAATTTAAAGATTTTATGCTGTTTCTATATTTACCATGACCAGCATCCTAAGTTTATCTGTGTTTTCCCCTTCTCCTTCCCTTTGGAGTTGTGAGAGTATTTTGCATTTATGTCTTCTGAAATCCTTCCATTTTTCTTCAGATGATGGGGATAAGGGAACAGGCCAAGCGAAGAGCCCTCCTGCTCACATGCGATGGCCTCATACACATGCTGATCAAGTTCGTGGTCTAAGCTTGAGGGAAATTGGTGGTGGTTTCACTAGACACCACCGAGCACCATCTACTCGTGCAGCATGCTACACAATTGCAAAACCGTCAATGATGGTCCTGAAAATGCATAACTTTAAGAGGCTACGAGGACACCGTGCAGCTGTCTACTGTGGTATGAGATCTAAGGAATTTTTATTAACTTGTTTTGACATTTATGTCCTTAGGCAGGTTGATAGGTATATGTTATCACCAATTCTTCAATAAGTGTGAGGGAAAGCAAAATTCTTATCAACTTGCATGACACTATAGTAATACTTCTATTTTGTTTTTATCATGACTATAATATAAACGTAAAATTCTTGATGTATATACTGCAGCAATTTTTGATCGGTCAGGAAGATATGTTGTTACTGGTTCAGATGATCGTCTTGTAAAGATATGGTCTATGGAAACTGCATTTTGCCTGGCCAGTTGTCGTGGGCATGAAGTTAGTTCTCTTGTTCTGTCATGGAATAAGCTCATGTTCTTTCTAATGTTTCTTGGGGATCCATTGAATCTCATTTTTATATGATAGGGCGATATTACTGATTTAGCTGTGAGTTCCAACAATTCCTTGGTGGCTTCAGCATCTAATGATTGTGTCATTCGAGTTGTAAGCTTATTGCATCTACCCATTACCAATTTACTTCTTTGTACTTTTTTCCTTTTTTGCTTTCTTTCTGGTGGATCTTTGAGCAGCTTTCTGGATTTTGACAGTGGCGGCTACCAGATGGGCTGCCAATATCGGTTCTGCGTGGACACACTGGAGCTGTTACTGCTATTGCATTTAGTCCTCGGCCTGGTTCTGTATACCAGCTTCTGTCGTAAGGCTGAGAACAGTCTGTTCTCTTGCTTATTACACATTTCTATGAATGTTTTACAAATGTGAATTGATTGTTTCTCTTGTTTATAAAGTCTATTCTCTATCCACCTGATGTGATTCTTTCCCATCGCAATGTCTCGTTTGTTAGTTATAAAATGTTTTTTTTGCCAAATGGGATTTTCAAGGACCAGACATCCTGTGCATTTCCAGTACTTCATTCTATCCAGTTTAAGTTCAACTCATCTCACATGGCCAACTTCAGCCATTCTGTGATTACAGATTGAGTTAAGTTGAGCTTTAGTCCTCAAGTCATGCATCTCTTAATTGATACAAGTGAATTAATGATTTTTGGTTTTCACTCTCAAGAATCACTTGGTTCGACTTCTATTCTTGTCTTTCATATCTGATTATCTTTTAACATTCTACAAATTCAAAATTTTTGTTGCTTGGTTAACAAAATATTTTATCTTTGTTGATAATGTGATCATATTAGGTATAACTATAGGATTACACCTTATATTTTGGGTTTTCCTCTTACTTTGCAGGTCATCTGATGATGGAACATGTAGGATATGGGATGCTAGAACTTCAAATTTCAGGCCTCGGATATATGCTCCCAGACCTCCAGAGTGTGTGGCTGGTTAGTTATAGTTGTACAAAGTCATCATCTATGCAACCAATTTGTTTTTTCTTTTCTCTGTAGAACTGACAAAAGTAATGGGTTTGCTGCAGCTAAGAACAATGGTCCATCCACAAGCAGTGCGCTAAACCATCAAATCTTCTGTTGCGCATTCAATGCTAGTGGAACAGTATTTGTTGCTGGAAGCTCTGACAATCTGGCTAGGGTAAAACCATATGTCACTGAAAACTTGTCCTGATTTCCATTATTTTCCTAGTACTTGTCACAATCTTGTTGGTTATTTTTACCGTCAATCTGGAAGATGAGAGTAGTAATAGCTACTGATTTGCAGGTGTGGAATGCCTGTAAACCCAACACAGATGATTCAGACCTACCAAATTATGAAATTGATGTGTTATCTGGACATGAGAATGATGTCAATTATGTTCAGTTTAGGTTGGTACCTCCTGTTGTCTATGAGGATCTCTGGCTGAATTTGAATGTTAATTTTGGTTTCAACTTATTTTGCAGTGGTTGTGCCACAGTATCTAGATTTTCTGCATCTGAGAGCCCAATGGAAGAGAGTATCCCAAAATTCAGAAATTCATGGTGTGTTAACTCTTTTCTTTCAGTTGTTCATTCATGGTTTGTTAAATCTTTTCTTTCAGTTATTCTGCACTTTGTATCTATGATTAGTAGCATCAGTACCCTTATTGTAGTTCAGTAAATGTATCGTAAGACATAATGCTTGATTTCATGTGCTTCAGGTTTTCTCATGACAACATTGTTACGTGCTCTCGTGATGGTAGTGCAATAATTTGGATCCCAAGATCACGTCGATCACATGTAAATATCTGTTATAACTCTCTGTTTTTATATAATATTCTTCAAATCTTACACAAGCTTTACCTGTATGGTAGTCAAAAGTTCTCTGGAGCACTGTAATTTTTTTTATTATCATGTTCAACAAAAGAATGCCCTTCTATCTTTATTAGGGAAAAGCTGGCCGTTGGACACGAGCTTATCATCTCAAAGTTCCTCCTCCACCAATGCCACCTCAACCTCCTCGGGGAGGTCCACGTCAGAGAATTCTTCCAACTCCGCGTGGTGTAAATATGATCGTTTGGAGCCTAGACAATCGTTTTGTCCTTGCTGCTACCATGGGTAACCTTGCTTTTGTTCTACATTAATATATATATCTTTTTGCAAATCTTGTGTACTTGTATCATTGTTTATATACTCAAATAGGTATATAAACTCATTTCCTTACAGCTATTTTATCATGCTGAGGAAAGATTGTTTCTGACCCATGATTAACATTCTTTTGGATTCTATGTAGCTTTAGTTTTGCTGATTCCCTGTCAGTTGCATTCTTCATTTTAAGACATTGAGTACTACTGCATCTATCTCAAAGCAAATCTTGGTGAATTGAGATGTGAAACATTGAACTGGATTTTGTTATTTGGACTTTTACTATGAGCCTAAGTTGTACGTAGATTTTGATGTATGTGAACCTTTGAGGTCTTTTTTCCCATCTTCTGTCTCAATTGTAGTAAGCAAAAGCTTAGAGAAGAAAGATTAGTACAGGAACTGATTAAAGAAAGGCTGAAACATTTTTTATCCTTAGCCTGCTTGTTGTTTTAATGGAACTTGTGAGCTGGAGTGACTTCACTCTAACAATGGCTGTTTCCAAGTATCTTGTTTGAACTGCTTGAAGTAACTCCAGTTTGGTACTGGAAATATGTTATGAAAGAGAGATTATTTCTCTATTGTACAAATTGGAGCTACAAATGGGAAATGCTTAAATATCATATCAAATTGAGCATTGCTTATGTATTCTATGGGAAATGGAAAAGGAAGTTTACCATTCATTGAAAGGCAGTAATTTATAATTTACTTCCCTGTTTAATCACACGTTCATTCTTGTTGTTTATTCAGACAAAATAATGTGCAGTTCATTCATGTTAATTTATTATTTGTTTAATGTGCTTCCATCACTATTGATAATGTTGAAAATTTTGTTGGAGAACCTAAGCTGTGTGCATGTAAGCTCTTGTTGGAATGTAAGTGACTTGAACTATTTTCATGTTGCATATACTGTTTCAATGTGTAGCACAAATTTGTTTAAAATAAGGTTGTTGTGATGCAGATTGCAGAATATGTGTTTGGAATGCTGCTGATGGTAGTTTGGTACATTCATTGACTGGTCATACTGAATCCGTAAGTGATTCTTTTCATTTTCCTTATTTTGTTGTTGGAGTAGTTACATTGATGTATAGATTGCAGATTGCAAGCAGACACTGCTCATTTTTCACGGCAAATGTAGATATTTTTTTTGTCTGAAACATATGTTTTGAGATTTTTTCGGTGGATTCTCAAACCCCTTCACGAATGACCTGTGTTCCTATTATATGATCTTTATTTTTGATCAGACATATGTTCTGGATGTTCATCCATTTAACCCCCGAATCGCTATGAGTGCTGGCTACGATGGGAAGACCATAGTGTGGGATGTGAGTTCTTCTTTGTTTGACCTTAGTTAGTTTCTGCTCTTGTTTTCCATTTGAATGGTTAGTGCAATATACTTTTCTCCTTCAGATATGGGAGGGCATACCGATCCGTGTTTATGAAATTTCACGTTTCAAATTGGTTGATGGAAAGTTTTCGCCGTAAGTGTAAATGACATCGCTTATCATAAAATTCTTTCATAGCATTGATCTCATAGATGTTGCTCATCTGAAAATATTGTTCTTGAATTTATCCTATGGTTTTTGTTTATTTATGGTTTTATCTTCCGGAGTGCAAGCTTGGACATGCTACTGAATAAGTTTTTTTTTTTGCATTTGACGCATCTCCTGAATCAAAATTATGTTGTTCTGTTTGGTAGTTAGGCCAGCATTTAAGCTGTCTTTTCCTTTTTAAATAATTTGTTCCGTAGTTTATTGCATTCGTGACTATCTGAGTTAGCACGCCTTAGATTTCTTTTGTTAGGAATTAGTTACTGACTAGAAGTGAAAGAAAAAATGGAAGTGTATGAAATGGGTAGGAGGGAAGACAATTTTAGGGGCCTTGAAAAGTATCTTCACAAACAAATCGGTGCATCAAGAATCTATGCAATGAATGATCCACATTTGTGAGATTAATGACACTGGAAACTAGTGCAAACGTTAGTGTAGCTTAAGCATCAGAATTATACTACAGCACTTTGTCTTCTGGTCATTGTGCGTCATTTCTTTGCGTTCACTGGTTCATTAAAGAGGATTATAAAATGTTTAGATCAGAATTGTTGCCTAAAAGTTACTACAAGTAGCTAGATCAGGTATTTATGATAGCCTGAGTTAGTAGTTTCATCTATTATCTCTGAGACATAGATGTATGAGAAAACCTTTCAATCCAATTTTATTGTGATACTGATGGACATAAGATTTCTTGTTGTGTTGCTTGTGATAAAAGTAGTTTCCCCAATATTGCATTTGTCATAAGCTATTGGATTCTTCTTTTGGCATTAGGGATGGAACATCAATTATACTTTCAGATGATGTTGGCCAACTCTATATATTGAACACAGGCGAAGGGGAGTCACTAAGGGAAGCTAAATATGATCAGGTACTTTAACATTGCAGAAATCATTTTATCATTTTGGTGTATTATTCTCTTAGTTAGGTTATTGGAAACACTTTAAGAAGATTGTTCATTGTGTTTTGGACATTGCAATTATGCTCTACTTTGTGCGCTTTTTTGCAGTTCTTCCTTGGTGATTATCGCCCCCTGATACAGGATACAAATGGAAATGTGCTTGACCAGGTTAGTTCATAGCTGTGTACTGGTGGTTTAAGTTTTCTTTTTCATTATTAAACTACACTTTGTAGAGGAGCCCATGTCTGTTTGACAGACTCCCTCTTTTAGGATCATATTCCATTGAGTTACCCAAAATATAGAAACAACAACTGTTCTAGATGTAATGATCTGCTTCCTAATCTCGTTAACCAAATCAGGTTGTCAAAAGAACTTGCCATCATTATCAGACTGCGACCAGAGAATGGAAGACACATTCACATTTGCTAAAGAGTGTACTTTTTAGTTAGAAACCTCTAAGCTCTAATGTGATTGATGATGACCTTAGAAAAGTCCTTGTACATTTGAAGGATAGCATTTCAATCTTCTCTACGTCTTCATAGAACTTTTTATTGCCCTATCAATAACATTGGTTGAATCCAACTCTTTCATCATAATGAATGGAGAATGAGAATGAGAATTTACTCTTTTTAACCCTGAATTTTCTGACACCTTCTTGACTGATTTTAACTTTTGTTGTTGACCCCAAGTGCGAGTTATGCTTGTTATACCCCTTGTTTCTCTATTTATCTCTGGTTCATTCTTCTTTGCATGTCAAGGACAATATTTGAATGTTTAGCGCTTTAATTTTTTTAAAGTGTCTAGCTTTTTGACTTCTTTTAGTGACAGTAATTGCGCCAGTTTTGGTTGATAAAATGTAACTAAGCTTGTTATTTGTTGTATACTATACTTGGTTTTGTTCCGTCTTTCATTTCATACAAATGTCTGATTCAGGAAACTCAACTTGTACCCTACCGCCGAAATATGCAAGACCTCCTGTGTGACTCAGGTTTACTACTGAACCTTGACAACTTCAAAATCTGGCCGTTCCATTTTGTGCAGATAATTGAGATTTAATTATTTCTTGTTTTGTGTAATACCAGGCATGATTCCTTATACGGAACCTTACCAGAGTATGTACCAGAAGAGGCGGTTAGGAGCTCTGGGTTTTGATTGGAGGCCACCTTCAATTAGACTTTCTATTGGGCCTGACTTTAGCCTAGATCCTGAGTATCAGATACCACCTTTGGCTGATCTGGATGTATACCTTGAGCCACTTCCCGAGTTTGTTGATACCATGGATTGGGAACCAGAAAATGAATTGCAGAGTGATGACACTGATTCAGAGTACAATGTCACCGAAGAGTACTCTAGTGGGGGTGATCAAGGAAGTCTAGATTATGCTTCATCTGGTGACCCAGACTGTAGTGAAGAGAGTGAAGAAGAGGGCAAGGATGGGTTCCGTAGATCTAAACGGAAGAAACCAAAAACAGAAGTAAGTATTCACTGAATTTGATTTGAAGATATGCATTGTGGCATGAGATATGCATTGTGGCATGTTCTTGACTTCAAATTCTTCCCTATCTCTAACAGGTTGAGTTCCTGACTTCTTCTGGGAGACGTGTCAAAAGAAAAAATTTGGACGAATGTGATGACAATTTACTAAAAAATAACGGAACTAGAAAATCAAGGATGGGCAGGAAATTGTCAAAGAGGAAGTCTGCCACATCAAAGGCTCTGAGACCTCAAAGAGCTGCTGCACGCAATGCCCTAACTTTGTTTACTAAACTAACTGGATCAGCTTCAGATGGAGAAGAAGAAGATGACCTGGAGGGTGATTCATCAGAAAGCGAATCTATGCTGCAAGACTCAATTATTGACAGTTCTGGGTCTGATAGATCTTTCCAGAATGAACAAATCAGGCATTGGAAAGGGAAAGAAGTTTCCCTGGATGATTCTGACAATTTTGTTTGGTCTCATGAACTTCCTGTAGCCCAAACGAACGTTGGTGACAGGCAGAGATTGGTACTTAAACTGCCAATCAGGAATCCTAACAAGATGGCATCGCCAGACAGTGCACAACCTCAGTATGAAAATCATATCAATTTAACCGGACCATCATGTAAACCTCCTGCGGCAGCCGTTCAGGTGAATGGGAATCACAAAACTGCTCTGGATAAGGAGCCTTCTACAAAAGGAAATTGCACCCTAGCGGAAGGACAGGAGAGAGAGCAGATAAACAATTATTACCCGCATTTGTCTGATGGATACAGAAATGGGGATATCAAATGGGGAGGAGCCAAAGCCCGCAGTTCTAAGCGACAGAGGGTGCGAGAAGCCTCATCATCAGCTATACAAACCGGATGTGGAGTAGGTCCTGGGAACGATAATGAAGAAGAGAATAAGCTCAATGGGTACATAAAACATTCCCAGGATAAGATGGCTGAAGACACACTGTTTAATGGTAAACTCGATAAGATTGACAACTATGAGGACATGAATTATGTAGCCAACAGCAAGGATCAACCAGAATTTGATGTAGGTTTGGATTCTGATGAACTGCGGAATACGGGTTGGATGGCTGATGGGAATAGGAGCCATCCAGGACTCAAAGATAGTATTACTTCTGTCGCAACTAAGCTAAGAATAAGGCCAAACACCACTGTACAAGAGTTAGTAAATGGTCAAGGAAACAATATATGTGCTCCATCACCAGATAATCTTGCAGAGACTAATCTAACGCCTGTTTTTGAAGTGCATGACCATGATGGAACGGATAGTAACAGTCCAGATAATGAAGGCAGAAAATTACACAATTCCGATGCGCAGATTGATGGAATTACCAGGTCCAATTTGGATGAGGCACTGGAGTCGCAGGTACATCCGAAAAAAAGATATGATGTTGTTTATAGAAGGTCGAAATCATGCAGGACTAAGACCGGCACAGAATGTGATGGTGGTGCAAGGGAAAGTGCTTTATACGCTAGCAATGGTGACATTGAAACCATAAAAGACTGCAATGAAGGCACAAAAGTTACAGATGATAGACCACGTTCTACATGCATGAAGGAACATGTAGAGGGGCACAATACTCTTAGCAATAATCCTAATTTGGATAAGGAGCATGAATTAGAAGATACAAAAATTAACTCCCATAGAAGTTCTCTTAGCGGATGTCAACTTCCAAGCGAAGAGTGGGGATCAATCTCTAGGATGGCTGTTGGATTGAGATCTACTAGAAATAGGAGAACCAGTTATCATTTTCATGACACAAGTCCAGTAGATAGGAGGAAATCTTATCCCTCAGGCAAAAGAGGATCTTGGTTAATGTTATCAATGCATGAAGAGGGCTCTCGTTACATTCCCCAGCTTGGGGATGAAGTTGTGTATCTAAGACAGGTTAGCTGCAAGAATTCTGATGAAATGTTGTTTCTGACTCTTCAATTTTGATTTTATTACAGCTTGCATAGTTGCATATAGGCATCACAATTTTGATCTTGCAGCTTCTGTTGACTTAACAAGATTTCTTTGTGTGTCAGGGACATCAAGAATACATAGAATACAGTGGATCAAGAGAGGCAGGCCCTTGGAAGTTATTTAAGGGAAAAATTAGAGCAGTTGAATTCTGTGATGTTGAAGACCTTGAGTATTCCACTCTAGCAGGATCTGGGGATAGTTGTTGTAAAATGAGACTCAGATTTATAGATCCTGATTCTAGCACATTCCAGCAATCATTCAGATTAACTTTACCTGAAGTGACTGGTTTCCCTGATTTTCTTGTTGAAAGAACTCGGTTTGATGCTGCTATACAGAGAAATTGGACAACCAGGGATAAGTGTAGAGTATGGTGGAAAAATGAGGGTGAAGAAGATGGTGGTTGGTGGGATGGCCGAGTTCTTTCTGTGCAACCCAAATCCTCAGAATTCCCTGACAGTCCATGGGAGAAATATACTATTAGATATAGGAGTGATCCCCGAGAAACACACCTACATAGTCCCTGGGAGCTTTTTGATGCTGACACTTTATGGGTGCAACCTCATTTAGACGATGAGACGAGAGATAAACTGCTGTCAGCGTTTGCAAAATTGGACCAATCAGCAAGAAAAGTCCAGGTAGCCTGCTGAAGCACACAATTAAATTCAGTTTGGAACCATTCAAACATTTTGAAGATGTTTAAACTTCTTTTGTTTCAACTTTTTCAGGATTATCATGGGGTTCAAAAGTTGAGGCAAGTTTCCCAGAAGTCTAATTTTACAAACAGGTAAACTAGCTCTCCCATTTCTCCACCATGAATCTTAGCTTGTGACTAACATGTCGATTCTATTTTCCTCAAGTCATCTTTTCTCAAATTGAATTCGATTGTCAATGTCTGACGGATTTGAACTGTTGTTTGGATCCGCAAAACTTTTAGGTTCCCAGTCCCATTGTCACTTGAAGTGATCCAATCAAGGTTAGAAAACAACTACTACCGTACTCTGAAGGGAGTGAAGCACGACATTAAAGTGATGCTGTCAAATGCGGAGTCATATTTTGGGAAGAACGTAGACATTTCTAACAAAATTAGGCACTTATCGGACTGGTTCACACGGACATTATCATCCTTGTAGCGGTGTTGCAAAGATTTTTACCCTCCAGAGCCTATTTGGATTTCTACTCTTCTTTTTAACTTGTAGATAAGTTATAGCTGAAATTGTATTTTTAGTTTCCTCCTGCTTAAAATTTTGGAAATTGAGGTTGATTTTTAGATTCTTTTCTTTTTTTTCCCCCTTTCATTTGCCTCTGCATTCCCTAGAGCTAGGAAGTCTTTAGGAAATATTTAGCTGATTGCAGTGGAAAATTCCCACTGGGAGATGCATTGTTTGTATAGAGATGCCAAATCTTTATCCCATAATAATAGCAAAGAGATATATAGTAGTCTGCCTTCTCTTTTTGAGTTTTGAATTACATTACGCTTTGATTGATTGAACCAAGGTCAATCAATTCAGGTTCCTGAAATCTTAGTTCAGCTTCAGGCTAGTTGAAGCTCAGTTTAGATCCACGTTCCTCAGTGTTGATACCTCAAACAAGGACCATTCCTTTTGGTACAGAAGAAGCGTGTCTTTTATTGGATAAGAAAGCAAGGCAAAGAGGGTAAAACATTAGTTAAATAGCCTGAGATGAGAACATTTACAAGTTTTTTTTGTAACGCCATATTGTTTATTGCATTTTGGTTAGAAGTGTGACAATTTAAGGCTCTACTTTTCCGTTTTGTGTTCAAGAGTTTGATTCAAACCTAACAGATTAAATTTAATTTAATCAAGTTTAAGCTCAAATTTCCGTCTAATAGAACTTAAATTTAACAAAACCTTTTGAATTTGATCAATTATGACAAGTTTTGATCAAGATGGGATCAACTTGAAATTAATAAGTTAAATCAAATTTAATTAAATTCAAACTTGAACTAGAATTTGATAAACAATTTCAATTTTTCGATCAAGATAGTATCAATATTGTATTTAAGACTAATCAAACTCAAACTTGATAATATTTTTTGAACATGACTAATCATAACAAAATTAGTAGATTCTTTCTAATTCAACTAAGGTTAATAGGTCAAATTAAATTCGGCTACACTTTGAACTCGAGGTCAAGTTTGGACTATACTCAAATTTGGACTCGAGATTCGATATTCAACCCAAAATTTTCACCTCTGGCTCAAGCTCAAGTCTTAAGGGTCAAAACCTGACTGCCAGCCCTAACTTCATGTATCACTAAAATTTCAACTTAGGCTTAACCAATACCTTTGAAAGATCACAAACAATCCTTCGAAAGATTGTAACATTAAGAATGAAAAGTAAAATATAGAACAATTCTTGCACCCGAATGCATCATTTACGTTTAAATGTTTTGCAATATTGTCAGTCCCTCCATCGATAACCACAATTCGGGTTGCAGCAAACAAAGAACAGCGTCATGCCCTCCTCTCCTCTAGCAGTTGCCTGAAACATTTGGATAAAAAGCATCATCAGAGACCATTTTTTGCAAAGTCCCAGGAGGCATATCTCATATTATCCAAAATACTCTACAAAGAAAGAAACTTTTTGACCACCGCTCAAAGCTCTAAGAAGCTGGCCATGGAGGGTCACCTCCGGATAGCTAGTTAGCAGGCTGAGGTCTTGTCCGTAATTGAAAATAACCAGAAAAATGGCTCCACTAGCTAAGAGCAGCAATGCATCACCACCCATAGAGTCAAGAACATGCACTTTGTGCCCCTCACGGGGTAGCCTAGCGGTAGAAAGGGGGAGAGGATTGTGTGAAGGTTGTGGGTTCGAGCCATGGGAGGAACAGCCTTTATTTGAGGTGATGTAATCCCCTTGGTGGTGACCCATCTTTCGAAGCAGCTATCTCTGATACTGTCTAGGATCAGACCCGAATTTACCAATCTATGAGTCTGAGTGGGTGGCTCATAGGTCCTAGGATAGTCGGGCGAAGCCCGAAATTCGAGTTATCAAAACAAAAAAAAAAGAACGTCCTCTCTATCTGTCAACTCTTGCTATGAAAGGACTGGCTCAAACTAATTGACAAAATAACAAGCTAGACAACAATGACTAGCATACTACCCTGTGGGTATATTCGGACAACTGCTCTTGTCCTTACTCCCCTTCCTAGAACATGTTGTTTTTTTGGAGTTACTGAGATTAGCCTACAGCTAAAATGAAAAGCCTTGCCATGCCAGAAAGGGCATGCAGTTGTTCTCTGATAAGTGAGAAACCTAATTTTGGTAGAACTTCCCTGAAGCAAACAATTACTAACACATACGTTCTGTTGTAGTTCTTATTCCTCTCACTGTCACTGTCAGCCAAGAAAGTTGTAGACTACTGGCAATCCCAGGTAGCATACTAACATCTTTTCGTCTCACTACCATATGTATTCATTAGTTAAGATGCCAACCTGGAAAAAGACGGCCTCTGGGTGCTTGCATACCATGCACTTGACAGACTTGGTGCGAGGAAGAGTAGGATCTGCAGCTACATCCTGTAATACCTGAGTGCGCTCTGCGGCAGAGTGGTGAACCTCGTTGCGGTAGACACAGTTATTGTCAGCAACCTCCTGCATTGAAAAGGGAAGAAACACAATTCAGATACCCAAGAGGTTAACGAATAACCATCGTGAAATGGTGAAACAGCATTAGAATAAAACTAAATCTTGCATTAACACCACTAGTTTCAGTATTAACTACATTTTCAGAAACTGTCTCATTTCCATCAATAGGATATTCTCAAATAATACATACAGAATCAGCAAATGTGATTGTGAGTACGCAAGCACTTTGAGACAATTTTAAAAACAAGGAGAAAGTCAATGAGGAATGCTCTTCACCGAAAATGCTGGCACAAAAATAAAAAATTAGATATTTTTTATAATTATGATTACTGAAAAAGGATGATAGTTCCTCAATTTCCAAAGAAGTTGCTTAGGTCAAGGCCTCCCTAAGATTATTTCAACAAACTCGATATATACATTTCGGTATGTGGATTACCACTCTTGTTTTCACTTCAATCAGCATAAAATTTAACGAATCATCCCACAAAACACACTATGCCACTAGCAACTCCACATGATTTAAACCCCACAAAGTTGATAAAAACGCATTAATAGGTCAGTGTAAACTAGAGGCTTTTCACAGCTGCAACAACTTCATATAACCACTGAAATGAGGAAGAGCAACCAACACAGAAGCAGAAACTATGGTTTCCCTATAATAAAGGTAATCACCAAGGTTCGAAGCTTTGGACTTAAAACGTCTAATTGGATTCAAAAATCCAAAAAAGAAAGAAAAAAAGGAAAACCAGAGAGAAGTGTGTGAGATAGACCTGGTGATCACAGTTACGGCAAGCATAGAGGAGGATTTTCTGGGACTTGTCTTCCTTAGGATAGAGAATGTTGTTACTGTGAAATTAAACACAAAAACGCCTAGAAATCGTTAATTTCTTTGAAGACCCAAAAATACGAATATCATAAATTTTATACCACAGAAAGTTGAATGTGAATGGCTTTGACTGCAATAAACAGAATCAGGTTTCTGCTTTACCATTCCCGACAAAACTTCATAGTACTCATTGTTTCCAACCTCCAAGATAACAAGTAGTAGGACCCTTTGTCTTTGAGTGTGCTTTCTGGGTTATTCACAAGGCGTTGGTACAGATGCTTGCTCTCTGGACTTGCGACTGCCCGGTGACTGAACTTAGTTTGCGCAATATAAAAGATCTCTCAGTTGAAAACTATGTCGGCTCAATCTGGGCTTTTCTTTTAGTAGTTGTTGGGCCGATCAATGTCTCAACCGGAGCTCGAGAAAGCCTGTAATTGATCAAAATTGCTCATCGGTCCTATTGTCGCTTTGGGGTCCGGTCGAGTCACGTAGGTTCGAACGACGTTATTTTAATTTTAAAAACTAAAATAGTATTATCTAATAAGTTAAACTAAAATGACAAAATTAAATCAAGATAATATCATTTTAAAAATAATTTAAACTGTACAAATTAATTTTTAATTTTAAACTTATCGGTCAACTTAAATATAGTTTATTACCTATATATCAAATTAAATTAAATTGAACTTAATTTTTTAAAATTTAATTAAAATATATTTGTTTTAAAAAATAATATTAAAAATAATAATAACATATATATAATATAAATTTTGCATTAATGAGGCTTGTTAGTCGGCGAATTATTTATTATTTATTGTAGTTTTTTAATGATATTTTATTATTTATTAATTTTTTGATTATTTTTAGTTCCACTTATTATTAGTATTATTATTTTATTATTATTATTATTAAGGTTTAACTAGAATCGAACCTTTTTGACCTTTTTATGTATTTATTTCGTGCTAGTTTTGCCTTTTTTCTCTCCAATTTGCATCATTCTTTTATTGTTTTATTTGTATGTGAATCTATTGGAAACAACCTTTTTATTATGTAAGGGTAAGATTGCATACTATCAAACCTCTCAGACCTCGCTTTATTGCGAGACTTCATACTAAGTGATGATGATGAAGAAGAAGAAGAAGAAGATGATATAATATAAATATGAGGTATAAATCTCCTCTGAAATTTGGATAAATTAAACTTAATATAAATTAAAAATTTTAAAATTAATTATAATTATTTTAAATTATTAATTTAAAATATATTTTATTAATTTGAGCTAAATTTAAAAAATAAGTTAAGTTAATATATTAAAAATATTTAGTTATTAAGTCTTGATATTGATATCATTTTCAAATCACTTTTATTTTGTCATTATTTATGGCGTAATTTTTCAACTTTCTTAAAAATTTTTCAGTTTGTATTTATTTAATCAAATTCCATTTCAATCTCTGTCTTACCGAAGGTTGGGGCTGGGGACACACACTTGCAGACACGAATAAAAGGGAAAGAAGTAGAGAGAGAGAGAGAGATCGAAGATTCTTCACTTCATTGGCGGTTAGGGTTTTCTGTTGATCCTCGAAAACCGCAAATCTTCTTCTTCGTGGTTTTGCTATACCCTGTCTCTTCTCCTTTCTCCTTAACAAAAACCCTAAATTTTACGTCGTTAGAGCTGATTTCATCTCCAATTCAATCTTTGGCGAGAATTTGAGTCGTGTAGGGAAGAGATACTATGGGCGCGCAAGAGAAATCGCATGCCAACTCCAATTCGATGCAGGTGAGTTCGTACAGCTTCTCGGTTTCTTTTTGCCCTAGAATTGGATGTGATGCGAGTTTTTGACGCTTAAGCGGTTGATCACTTATCGACTATGGTTCGTTTGCTTCTGGTAGCGTCTTTGAATTTGCCCCCTTCTGGACATTTTTTAGTTTTAATGTAATTGGTGTGGTTATTGGGTATTTTCTTGGTTCCTTTTGCTACTAGTTGGTTCATGTAATCTTCTACAGATAGCCCTCTAGCTTATAGGTTTGTAGTTCTCTAAATAGTTATGGGTTGAACTGTATGATACAGTGGAAACTGGCTGTCTACTGGAGCATTTGCCAGAAATGTTTGTGTTAATAGTAGAGAGGATATTCATGTGGAGACGCCGATAGATTAAGGGATGTCCATTGTTTATGGAATTTAACATTTGAGACAGGTAAATGGCGGATTGCATTAGCTGTTAGCGGATTCTATCAGCGATTAGCTGATAGTTGATTATGGTCCTGTTTGGTAATCATCTTATTGCATTTAACTGTTAGTTGATAGCTGACTATATCAGCTGATTTGACCAGCATATTGCATTAGCTGTTTGCTAGAGATGCTTGATAAAATTAGCTGTTTATGTGTAAAATGACTTATGAGGATATGATTTTAAAAAAAATTATAAGGATATGAATATTATATATTTTATTATTTCAATGAATATTTTTATAAGAATTTAGATTTTAGATATTTAATTATGCAAAAATTAATTTTATAACATACAACACACATTTACACACATCACAACTTTGCACAATTATACAAGTACTCATTTATGCACAAATGTGTATATGGATTATGTATAATGCATGCTTAATAACAATCTCGGATAAATATCCTTTATTCTCATCACTTGATCATTCATATATCAAAACTCATATAAGTCTAGTTCGAACTTAGGTTTACACTTCAATAAAACAAATTTTATTCTAAATTCATAACTCAATCGATCATTCCAACTTTTTCTCAAAACAAACTTTTGGGTCAATTTTGCATGGTCATTAAGACAAGGAAAATGAAGTATTTAGGCATCATCTTCTTCTAAACAAATGTTCCCATATGTCTTAAGTTTCAAATGATACAAAGTTCTCACAATTTGGTCTAATATTCTGCAAGTTATACACAAAATATTTTAGACTGTACTCAAACTGCAACAGTACTCAGTACTCAACTTCAAGTCAAATTTTGAAATTCTTAGAGCAGAATTAAAATTTGATTCCTGCATGAAATTTGTAGCCATACGTCTTTAGTTTAATCTAAACTTAAAATCATCCCATTTGTATATGTCAAGTTATACCTAAAATACAGATGCCTGTTTAGTGAAACCACTCCATCTAGGAAATTCTAGCCCACTTCCTCATTTTCATCCTAAACTCATCAATCAATCATTATCAATCCTTTCCTAATGAATTCAAATAGAGGAAAGACAATGTGCGAGGAGTTTATAGTTCAAATTTCAAGTCAATCGGAGGTCCGGAGAAGAAGTTATGGTCAAAAGAATGAAGGATATTCAAAATTGTCAAAAATCTTTGTACTCTCATTATCACGATCGTGCACAATTGCTCACTGTCATTTCGGTGACTGGCTAGTTAGTCACCCCCGTGTATGCACGGTTTCCATCGTTATTATTTCTTCTGCAGAACTTGCAAAATAAGTGATGAAGAATCTTGACTCCATCTTTGCTACAAGGCCTCGTGTATTTTGTATGAGTATCTTATCTTATGGTTATAAAAATGTAGCTTTTGCCCCATATGGAGAGTATTGCAGACAAACGAAGTAGCTTTATATTTTGGAGTTACCCAGCGGAAGACGTGTTCAGTTGTTCATATCAGTGAGGGAAGAAGAGATACTAAACTTGGTCAAAACCATTTCTTCCAAAGCAGAGTTGTCATTGATGATAAACCTAATTGAGATGGCAAATGACTTAACACTTAACATCATTGCAAGGACAACCTTCAGTAAGATAAGAGAGAGGTAAGAAATTGTAAAGCTTGTTAAAGGCATAGTGGAGATGACAGAAGGGTTTAGTTTTCTTGACGTTTTTCCTTCAGTTAAACCTCTGCATTTAATACTTAGAGAGAGGTCCAAACTCCTAAGAGTGCAACGAGAAATAGATACCACATTTTAAAAGGTCATCAAGGAATGTAGAATGAAGAATGATTCGTCCATGGGAACTAATAGAGATTGCATTATTGACGCACTTTTTGAGGTTGAAGACCAAGGACTTGATCTGGTTTTACTGTGAGAACCAAGAAATGTGAGAGATGCAAGGAAAGAGCCAAGGAAAGGAAGAAGATTCTAGAGAAAACGAGAAATGAGACGGTCAAAGAGTAAAGTATAAAGAGGGCAAAATCGACATCAAAATAAATATTATTAGATGATTACGTTAAAACACTCCTGTAGAGAAGCTTCTTCAAAATCAGCTGGTCGGGTTGAATCAGCCAACCCAACTAGCTCATAGCGAAACAACGCAAACAACTTTTTTATAAAGTTAACCAGCTGATTTGGGTCATTCAGTTATTTTTTGGTTGATCAGCCAACAACCAAACAGGATCTATATCAGCTGATTTGACCAGCAGATATTATCAGCTATTTATTAAAGATGTTTAGTAAAATTAGCTGTTTAGTATTAGATGACTTATGAGAGCATGATTTTTTTAAAAAATATAAGGGCATGAATATTATATTTCTTAGTATTTTATTGAATACTTTTATAAGAATTTAGAATTTAAATATTTAATTTTACAAAAATTAAATGTATAACTTTAATAAAAAACACCATCATCATCATCATCATCATCATTATCATCATAATAATAATAATAGTTCAATGTTAAATTCTCTATTAATATAAATGATACAGCGAGCTACATCATATTAGTATTTTTTATATAATATATATAAATTTTATTATTTAATAAATTAAAAATATCTATAATTATAGTATGACAGAGATATGATATATAGTAGTTATATACTAAAAATATTAATTTGATGCGACTCTTTATGTTCAAAAACTTAATATTGTGGTATTTTAAAATGTAAACTAATATTATAAAATTAAATAAAGATTAAAAAGTTTAACTCTTTTATTATATTCTTCCAAACTTCACGACACATAATTGTACGATAAAAAAAGCTAACTTTGAAAGCATACAGAGCAAAAGTAGATAGTAAAGTGGAGGGCAATACTGTTATTAGGCAAATAGCTAACCTCAAACGTTACACTTAAGGAGCTTTTAAAAAATTAACTGGTTAGGTTGAATCAACCAACCTAACCAACTCATAACTAAATAGGTAAATAGCTTTTTAACATTGGTTAAACAGCTAAAAAAACAACTTGTTGTTTACCAAACACGCCCATCATGTTTTGTGGAGGGTCCATGTTAGTTTCGTTCTTTTTTTTCATTTTTGCATATTATTCTTAACATTGGAATTTGTGGATAAGCTAATGATGTATAGGGGATTTTTGGAACATAAGTTTCAAGAAAGTTTAGTTACTGTACATTAAAATGTTGGCACTTGAGCGCGTTAGATACAAATGATGGAATTGGAACATTCCATTGGTTGTGGCATGGGTTGGGTAGACGAGTTGATTATGGCATGCCGTTGATAGTGCATGTATACTATGTTTGGAATTATATTGTTCCTTTTTTCTGGCTGGATGTTCAGGACCGCAGAATTCTTGTTTGTAATGTTGTCAGAATGAGGATATTTAGTCATTGTTGTCCTCATCTTGTTGCTGCAGATTTGTTGGAACTTTTGAGTGTTTTTCCTGTAAAATGACAGGATAGTGATATAGGCTTGGTGTGCTTACTTTCCTTTTAGCTGATATTGTATGCATCTATTCCATTTACCTTCCTTTTTTTATCAGGCCTTACAATTGCTAAACTTGATCAACTGATTTGTAATAACTTCTTGGGGCCAAGTAACTGCTGTTATTTTCAAGACTTAAAGGCACGGAGTTGTGGATTGGTGTGATTAGTAATTCTCAATGTTGCTCTGGTTTACCGGTGATCATGGACTGGAATAGAATTAATATTCACCTGTCATAGAACTATTCCAAATAATCTTTCGATTTTTTGAGCTTCTCTGATACATCTTGTACCTTATAAATATATTTGGGATCCTTTACTGTACTCTTCCTCTTGAGTTTAATGCTTTAGTCAGCATTTTGTTTCTGTGGATCGTTTATTTATCTATCTTTTAGGATTCCGTGCCTTCATGTTTAAATTTTTGTTTAAACTACAAATTGTACGGTGAACATTTTTAAATATCCAGTACTTTTGGTTTCTTTTTTTGGGTAGGAAATTAGAGGATTTGGGTTCAGAAGAGATAGAAAGAATTTACTAAAAGTACATAATTATATTATAGTCACGTTGAGGATTTTTAAGAATAATTTATAATAGTTATATCCTTATGTCATTTTAATTTATTTCACTGCCAAACCCCTTTCTGAGAATGTTATACTATTTTTTAAATAACCTTGATTATAGAATTTATGCTTTTTTTAATTTATGGCATTCTGACTTAGTACATCTGCTGAATGATGTGACTGAAATAGATATTAGCACTAGAAGGTTGGCCACGTAGGGCTATTAATCAATGGAATGGTGAAGCTATGAGTAAAGTTTGGGGCCTTAAGGCTATAATTTAAGTTTAGGGAGTGACTACGCGGAGGAGTTTGAAGGAATGGATTAATTGCAAATTCACTCTTTCTGGAATCCCACATTTTGCTAATATCTATCTATTGCAATGGCCTATACTTAGCACATTAATTTTTTATTTTGGGATTTTTGGCGTTGTAACTGTGCTGTAATTTTTCTCTTTATTTACAGACCTTGCTCATGATATGTGATTAATGGGTTATATGCAGCTGTTGGTTGGATTTAATGGGCCCTTGAGCACAATCTTGAATACTTTTGTTCTTTATAAATTGTGTTGAGTTGGTTTTAAGATGTAGCTGTCATGAGTTTCTTTATTTTGTTGTGCCTATGACATTGACTACTTTCTATTCCTCCAGCATTATATTCAATTCCTGTTTTTTTTTTTCTTTTGACTTTTCCCAATCAGATGTGAAACTATTGACAACTTTGTGTGTACTCTTTATCCTAATTTTCGAGGAGTTTAGTTTTCTGAGCATGATGTGTAGCACTAATCAAGTTGTTTCTTCAAATTTAGCACTTCCAAATTTTTTTCCTAAAACTTTCTGATGTTTTTCAACTTGCAGCGGGTGAAGGTCTACCGTCTGAATGATGATGGTAAATGGGATGACCAAGGGACTGGTCATGTTACAGTTGACTATTTGGAGGTTGCTTCTAATCATTGATTGAATTCTCTCTGTTCTTGGTGATGCAATACTTTTTGGGGTAATTTGTTCTTGTGAGTTATTCTAATAATTAGGTCTATTATGTTTTCAAATGCAAATTGTGTTGTACAGAAATCTGAAGAGCTGGGTTTATTTGTATTTGATGAGGAAGATAATGGAACGTTGCTTTTGCATCGTATTATGCCGGATGACATCTACAGAAAGCAAGAAGGTACTATAATATTTTTTTTCTTCAAATCCCAAGCTATCATTAGGCAGTATGTGTACAACACTTACGACTTAATGGTATTCTCCATATTTGTGAGATGAGTGCTTATGAATTGTTCCATTTCCATGTATAATTTGCTTCCTATCCTTAGATACAATTATCTCATGGAGAGATCCAGAATATTCGACTGAGTTAGCCCTAAGCTTTCAGGAGACCACAGGGTGCTCTTACATATGGTATGATCATTAGGTCTCTCATGAATTTTCGTTTTCTTACATATGGTATGATCATTAGGTCTCTCATGAATTTTCGTTTTTACTTTGAGATGTAATGCTACTAAAATTTATTGATTTCATTAGGGATCATATATGTAATGTGCAAAGGAGCTTGCAGTTTGGTCCGATGAACAGTAAGTACTTCTGGTATACGGTTAAATAATTTCTTGTCATGCAATTTTTTTGCTAAACTATAAGTTTATTTCCTAATTGAAATTGAACTCTAGCTTGACAGAGACTATTCTACCTAAACTACTAAATAAATTTAAGAAAAGAAATCTAAATAGTTAGTGGGAATTGATCTGTCCCATACTCTTCTCTCTGTCCTACATCAAATTGTTTGTTACCAAGGGACACGGTTAGATTCAACTTTAAAACAGTTCTGTTTTTTGTATGTATGCTTATCTGCTGTAGATTGTCTGAAAATTTCTTTGGTTAGTTGTGGCAGGTATTGAACCTTTCTTTCTAAATTTTGCAGACGAGACATTTCACAGCATGAACAGTGAGTTGAGGGAACTCCCTGCAGTAGAACTTTCCACACTCCCTTTGATATTGAAGGTCTTGATTGACTGTGTTTTAGTTTTTCTTTTTAATTTTATTATTATTTCTTCTGTAATTTTCCTTTCCTTTGTTCCTGATGTGGATTTTGTGTGCATACAGATGCATTAACTGATAATTCAGTTACAGATTTTACCATTCCCTGTTTTTCCCCATCTCCTTCTCTTTTACCTGCAATGAGGGTTTTGGAACACTGAAACATGATTTTATTTTATTGCTTTGTATTGTGGTACTATAGTTATTTTTTTCTTTGTGACGTAGGTGTTTTGTTGCCTGTACACTGGTATGCTGGATAGTAGGACAGGGACCTGTGTCTGGCCCATTGACTTTGGGCTGGACCGGAATTGCCAAACCTACTGGATAGATGTAGATTTTAGGTTGAAATTTAATTATTTGTGGAAAAATATTATGTTGGCCAAGGATCAGCTGTGTTTTTGGTTATTGCTTATTTGAAATTAAGTGTCTTGGTGAAAACTCCTTAATAATATATTCTGTCAAACTATTTAATCAAAAAGAAAAAGTTCTATAGACAATTTCAAGTGGGGTTCCACTTGGCCAGAGTTAAAAATTCCCTTTTGCAAATCATTTACTGGAACAAATGTTAAGTTGTTCTTTGCTGCTGTTAATTCTAATGTTCAAGTTGATCACACGGGCGAAAGTGTTGAATTCAATCAGAATGCCCGTGTTGAATTCAGTCAGAAGAGGTCAGATTTTAAAATGCAATAACCAAATTCATCTCTGTCGACTGTTTCTTGGAGTGGGTATAGTTAAACTGTTTAACTTCTTTGTAAGTTTTAAGATGGACATTCTCACAGAGTCGTAGGTCTTTTGATGGGTGGTGCTATTTCCTTATGAGCCGAGGCCATTTGCAGTTGGTACTTTTTTTCATTGTGCTGTCTTTCTTGCTGACTGATTGCATTTGCTAATCCACGCACTCGTTCAATGGAATCAGATGTCTTCTCTATTTCCTTTATGTTCGTGTGCCCTATAAATATTTGTCATTTCCCTTGTCATTTGTGACATTCTTTGATTTTTGAATGGTTGTGTTGCAGACTGTATCTGAGAGTGGAATTGCAGATCAGATGAAGCTGACAGAACTTATATTGAATGATGTATGTTTTCTACACGTTAAATCTTGAAGTTTTTATTAAGTCTATGGTTCCTATTTAGGCTTAACTGACATTTAAACACAAGCTTTACCTGCCTGTATAATTTTCTCTATATGTTCTATATTTTTTAAATTATATCATTCATATTTTGAAATTGTGATTGTTTAAATTGTGAAAGAATTATGATTGTAGATGCATATATATAACCATAAGATCTGGTTTTGTCTCCCCGCTCAAGTTAAGTTTAAAGATAAATCCATTATATATCAAAAATCAAGCCTTTGAATTAATTTCCCGTTCTTGGGATAAATTTTTCTGAAGAAAAACTAGATGTTAATGAGAACTCATTGTTGTTTCTTAATCTTGATCTGTTAGATTGTTAAGTTAAACTTGGGCAACATAAAGCAGATCAGACATGTCAAGGGTAGTAGCTTAGAAATCTATATCATAAGAAAATTTGTGCAGTTAGAACTTTCTAGCAGTTTCTGGATAGAGGTGGTGTGATGCACTCTTTGTTCATATTTGGTTCTAGTACTTCTTTCCATTTGTCTTGTACACTTCGCACAATCTTGGCCTTTTTCAACTTGGTAGAGATTAAATGATCGATTTGAAATTTCCTGTTAAGTTTTTCCTCTCTGTTGATGCAGCAAGATTTTTTCCAGAAGCTGATGGACCTGTTTAAGATTTGTGAAGACCTAGAAAACATCGATGGCCTACACATGATATTCAAAATTGTCAGGGGGATCAGTCAGTACTATATTCTGATCTATATACTCTTTTTTTGGCATGTTGTTCATCATTTGTGATTGAATTGTTCTGTTTACTGCAGTTTTGCTCAACAGTCCTCAAATTTTTGAAAAAATATTCGGGGATGAACTTATAATGGATATTATCGGTGCACTTGAGTGTAAGTTATCATCTTGTTTCTGGTTGCCTTTTAATAGAACAAAATATCTTCCTCCATGTGTCTGTTTCACCTCGGTCGACAAGTTAGGTGATTGCTCAGTGGTGTTATTGCATGATCCCGTATATTTTATCTAAATCACTCTATTTTCATGTCAGATACCACTTCCCATCTGACATTCAAGTAATATAAAGCTCAACCATCAACATTTTTAAGTGGTTTAGATGTAGGTAGGAAACTCTGGTTCCTTGAATCTTATATCTATAAGACCCCGCAAAGAGATTATTGAAATATGTTTAGTGTGCATAGCTCATGTGATCTAGTGCCTTTCTGCAAGTAATGAGGGAGTGGTATTTTGTTGGTTGAAGCTTTACACTTTTATGACAATTAATTTTGCAAAGTGGGTAAGCTGGTAATTCTGCTGGAATGGATCAGGAAGTGATCTAGTGTCTTTCATTATGTCTGCATGAGGTATATCTAACCAACTTGTGTCTAATTGATGTTGTATACATCAGTGAAGGTGATTGCTGTTTCTCAGACATTTCTATTCATGATTATTGTTCAACATCCAACCATGCTAATCTGGACATTTAGGACAGACATTGCCTATTGTATGCACTGCTATTGATACTAAGCTATATGACTACACATGCCCACAACAGGAAATATGTGATTGCTTTTGCACTTGGGTCTGATAGTTGCTTCTTAACTGATTGACCGACGCTAGATTCTGTATCATACTTTCAGATGATCCTGAGGTTCCTCATGTCCAGCATCATCGTAGTTTTCTAAAAGAGCATGTTGTTTTCAAGGAGGTAAAATGAACTTTGCAATTCACTTTGGATATGGCTACTCTTACAAGTCCTGAATTTATGTTATGAGAATCATCTATTGTTACTGACATACTCTCGCTTTCTCTTGTTTGATGTTTTAAGGCCATACCAATCAAAGATCAGCTTGTCCTGTCAAAAATACACCAGACATATAGAGTCGGCTATATGAAGGTTGGATTCTGAATACTGGAAGTTCTAATGTTTTAATCTCTTCTTTAGTTACTTGTGTAATGTTTATGCTTTTAGGATTTTGTATCACCGTCAATGGATTATATGCTTTCCCATGGATGTGCAAGTCCTCACCTGATTTCATCCCTTTCAGGATGTTGTTTTGGCTAGGGTATTGGATGAGGCCACAGTTGCAAACCTCAATTCCATTATTCATGCAAATAATGCCATTGTAAGCATTTAAATTAATCTATTCTTTCAAAATTTTCCTGTTTTGCTTGAGGATTGCATTATTTTCACTTCTGTTATTTTTCATGTAGGTTGTTTCTCTGTTGAAGGATGACAGTACTTTCATTCAGGAATTATTTGTTAGGTTGAGATCACCTGCCACATCGGCAGCATCAAAGAAAAATTTGGTAATCATTGCTTCTATTTTTTTAATCATTTGTCTCCCTGAACAACTGCTACTCTGGAGTTGGAGTTTTTGTGTACAAGTAATTGCAAACCATAAATCAGTTTAGCTAAAGTTGTGGATATACAATCTTTTTAAACATTTTTCACAGTTTTTGAATTCCCATCCATGTTTATAGTCATACTTTCAATGAATTGAAGATGTGATCTAATTTTCAGCATTCATATTTAGTAGAGCATGTCATACTGACTAAGTGGGAAATAAATCTAGTTGTCCATATATTGCTGAAAAATAAGCATGAAAGTAGATAGGAAACATAATGCCTAACTAAATAAGACTCATGGACTGGATGCTCCTGAATCAACTTTTCTACTTTTTCTGCTTGTTTTTTAGTTCAGTTCTTCAGATGAATTAGTTTTGGATTACCATAGCTTTTGATTACTTAATAGCTAGGGCTTCCCTAATTATTTGTTGAACTTTTGCGATAATTTTACCTTTCTATCTCTCAGTGATTACTTGAGAAGGGAGGGTTGGGGTGGCAAAAAATTTAATTTGACTTCCCAGAGTTATCAGATCTAAAGTTTTCTTATATATTTGATGTTTATGCACTTGTTCATATTTGCAAGATGAGAAGCTTGAGCTGCATTGTACTGCGTAAAGTATTAGAGAGATTCACAGGTTAAACTAAAACTGTCATATCCTGGCATGATATTTTGATAGAGCAATGATGCATTGTGTTAAATTTCTCAGTGCATCTAGAGCTTTTTCTTTTTTCTTTCCCTTGATATTGAATTTAATAGTATTTATGGTCATTGCTTTTCTAGCCAATTTTCCATGTCTTGCTGTGGTTGACTTTGTTTATGATCCAGGTATACTTTTTGCTTGAGTTTTGTAGCCTAAGTAAGAGCTTGCAGATGGTTCAGCAGCTCCGGCTGTACAGGTAAGTAACAACAGAAATTGCTTATTCAAGGATTAAATTGGGAACTTCTTTTCTGATCTCCACTTACGAAATTTTAAGAGCTGAAAGCTTCTCTCATCTTGTAGGGATCTTATGAATGAAGGTATCTTTGACATCATTGGTGAGGCTTTGCAGAATGAAGACAAAAAACTTGTTTTGACTGGGTAATGTTGGCTTCCTGCGCGAATTGACTTTTAGTGACCATCATGCTGTTCTTATCTTTCATATTGGTTGCTTAGCCTAACAGGATTTTATTCTAATGGATGCAGGACAGATATCCTTATTCATTTCATGAACCAGGACGCAAACCTACTGCGTTCTTACGTTGTTCGACAGGAAGGGATCCCACTTCTAGGACTGTTGGTATGTGCTCAGTGATTTTTGGTTACTGTATGCACTTTTGTGGAGATTCCTTGTATCACTTGCGGTTGTAATTGCACCCAAACCGGTTTTCATTTGTGTTCTCTGACAACACTCTTTTTGTTGTGTTATGTCTGCAAAGTTGATGCGAAATAGCTCAAACATGATCATGGAATAATGGTGGTTTTCTTGAAGTAAATTAGTTATAACCTATTTTCCTTTCCATAACAATCATAAGCTTTAAATAAAGCTGTTGCCTCGTGGCTATACTTTATTTAGGTGTTGAGTGGAGTGTATCCTTGTCTTAATTGCATCTTTGATTCATTATTGGTTGTCTCATTTTCTTCTCAGCTACGTAATCCCATTGAATTGTCACGCAGGTGGCAAGGCTGTAAATTTTTTTTTTGCTAATATTCCCAGGGAATATACTACTAGGTTATCTTGGATCAAATGCTGTTGTTTTGGTGACATTATTCTGTTAGATCGTTGCTTTTGTATTGGTAACGATTGCCACTTTTTCTTTTCTGAGAACTAAGTTTTACCTCGCTTTGCAGGTTAAAGGCATGCTAACAGACTTTGGAGACGACATGCACTGCCAATTTCTTGAAATTCTACGTAGTTTACTGGATTCTTATACTTTGTCAGGGGCACAGGTGCCTGCCTTTATATTCATTCCGTTATGCCTCCATTATAACTTGTCCATTAAGTTTGATTATTGGAATTCCAATATGTAAATACTGTGTTGGTCTTTGACTTTCGTTTGATTTTCTTTTTTTTGTAAAATGAATAAATTGTATTAACACTAGCAAAAGCTAGTTCAACATTACAACTTCCTTTTGATTGTTGCTTCAGCGTCTGTACTAGGGCGTGTTTACTACTCTTTCCATGTTTATGTCCTTACTGAATGAGCTCTTTTTCACCCTCGAATAAAAGGATAGTAAATCTCAAGCTGATCTATAGCTGTAGAATGTGTAGGGTTAACCAATATCATGGGAAGGGTAGGGTCTTCACAACTTAGCTCATTTTTAGGCTTTACTTCTGGCAAAAACTAAATGCAACAGATGATAGTTTCTACATCGCAGTAGCTTTGCTAGGTAGCTCTTCAATAAATTATCTTGAGTCCCACTCATGGAAAGGGAGTTTACTGAATGCAAGTCTTCGGCATGTTAATTCATATTATTGCTAAAGCTGCCGGTTGGAATTTTTATTGGGAATGTATTTCATTTTATATTTTCAGTTTGCCAGCTGTTCATTGAAGTTCCCATCTTGTATGCAGAGAGACAATATAATAGAGATTTTTTATGAGAGGCACTTGGGCCAATTGATTGATATGATAACAGCTTCGTGTCCTACCGAAGGTGTGGCTGAATCAAGTGGTAGATCTTCAGAGTTCGCTAAAAATCAGAATTGTGTGAAGCCAGAAATACTCTCAAACATATGTGAATTGCTATGTTTCTGTGTTCTGCACCATCCTTACAGAATAAAGTAAGTTTCGAGCATTTTCTCCCAGTGCACAGGCTTGATTGATTCATGAAAAGCTGCACAATATGAATGTCTTTTTATCTCCTTCATTTACAGGGGTAATTTTCTCCTCAATAATGTTATAGACAAAGTTTTGCTACTCACACGAAGAAGGGAAAAGTACCTTGTAGTTGCTGCAGTCCGATTTGTTCGCACTATTCTGTCCCGACCTGTAGGCTACTTCGCAACTGTCATTCTCTTTTCATTTGGGAAAATATTTTTTCCATGACTTACTTTTTGCATTTGCTTCACGTATTTTTAAGTTGGTTAATAATTGCGGTCTCACACAGCTGTAGCATCTCATATTTATAAGTTGGCCTAACGTAAATGGAATTTTTTGTGAGGGCATTTCTTGTCCAGTAAGGATATTCTACAACAACCACCTATATACATTTGGGAATAGTTCATTCAATGTACTTAATATTAATTGTTGGCAATATTGATTTCGGTGTTAAATTTCTTGAGCTGTAAGTCATCCATTTACAGTTTTTAGATTTAAGTTACTATGATTCTGGGAGTCGTAAGTGCATGCATGATCAAGCCTCTCTTTTGTAGGTTTGCTTTGTTCTTATAGTTGTTTTGGGATTGTAAAGTCGTTTTCTTGTGGCCAACCTTTTTTCATAGAGAACACCTTTAATTTTGCTTTTTCATACTCCCTGACTTGTTATTGCTTTACTCGAGTGGCTATTCTCCAAAAATTCTAGGAAGGCATTATCATCATCAATTGCACCTTGCATCGTTGTTTCTCTTATGATTAGCTGAAATTAGCTTTTCATTGCGCTATTTGGTTCTGAAGTGTCAGGATGAGCATTTGATAAATCATTTTGTGAAGAACAATCTCCTCAAACCAATTATTGATGCTTTTATTAGCAATGGCAACCGTTATAACCTACTGAACTCTGCAGTATTGGAGCTTTTCCAATATATCCTCAAGGTTTGAATCTTTGTAAAATGCCTCGTGTTTGCACCAATGAAGCAAACACAAGTTTCTGACATCTTGTTTACATGTAGGAAAATCTGAAATTACTGCTCAAGTACATAGTTGATACTTTCTGGAATGAATTGGTGAAATTCGAGCATTTGACTTCAATAAAAGCTTTGAAAATCAAATATGAGCAGGTACTTTACATTTCACTGTCTTCCTGATTTTCAAGTGAGATTGTGGTTTGCCAGTGCTAAGTAGTGCATTAATTCCAGTGCATGGATAATTCTGGATCAAAGAACACTGTAACAACATCAGACCCAAGAAGAAGAATCGATGAGCGTGCAATGGAAAAAGAAGAGGAAGATTATTTCAAGGAGGACAGGTATGTTGTTGCAAATACTTCCATTTGTTGATGCATTGTCCGACCAAGTTGCTGAGTTTGAACACATAAGCAGTGATGAAGAGGACACAGCATCTGCAGCACATTCTCAAAAAATACAACCTCAACCTGTTTTATCCAATGGAGTTGCTACAAGGTATGACATTTTTTGCCCACATGTGAGACCTTACGACTTCAAAATTTTTTGGTAAACTTTTCATTTTCCCCATTGCTTTGGATTTTTAGATCTGGTGGACTGGTTGATTATGATGATGACGACGACGACGAAGACTATAGACCACCACCAAAAAAACAGCAAGAAACTTCAGAAGAAGATGAGGGAGTTATGGAGTCGCTTAGATTGAAGCGCAACTTGCCTATGAAAGATAAGGAGTCCGAGTTAGCCAAAAAGCAGCGACTGGTGAAGAACTCTAAGTCGAGGGAGAGTGTTTTTGCGGCTCTGTGTTCAACACTGAGCGTATTACCTATTAAGAAAAATGCGAATACCACACAAATAGCTCCACGCATATCAGAGACAAACAAAGACTCGGATGAACAAAATTATCAAGAGAAGGAACCTGCCAACTCTATTGATAACAGCAGTAGTTCAGGTGAGGAAAATTGTGGGGAGAAGGAACCTTCCACATCTAGAAGTTGCTTCGATAGTGTGCACAACACCTCGGAAAGCAGACAGTTAAGCGGAGAGGATGGTTCTTTAATACCACCAAAATCCTCACCGGAAATGACTGTAAGTGGATCATAAGCCATCTGATAGATTAATGTTCGGAAAGGTGGCTTTTTTGTTTGACTTGAACAAATGTGACAATTCAGTGCCTTAGACCACTGGAAGAACGGCAAGAAAAAGGACCGGAGGGTGGTGGTGAGTGAGCGGTTTATGACCTTCCTGTTGTACTACTGTATAGCACTGACTCCATGATCAAGAGGAAACACTCAGTGCGAAACACTCAGTGCGGTGGGCCAGTCTATGTACGGCTTTGGGCATTTTGACTTTGTACACCGTTCCTCAGCATTAAAATTTTCCTTTCAATGTCGTTTTGTTTCATTTTTTCTTCCTATTTTGTCAATTGTAAGCTTCAGTGGACAGATTGGTAGACAAAAGGGCATGAATACTATATGCTCCTTATAGGTTGCTTTGTTTTTTCTTTGATTACCAGTGGGTTGTAATGTAACAGAGGAAGGTTTTTGGCGATGTGGGTCAGAGACCAAATTTTCTCAACTGTACTAGCGAGATCTCATTCATAGAACATTGTAAATTACAGTTTGTACTTATTATGTTTCAGGGACAGGCATTTCAAGTTAAATCTTTTGGTCTCGTCACATGTTGTCTCCAAGTTGCCTTACTTTGACTGTGTATGATGCATTTGTCTGAAATTCATGCATACTTTGCTCTTGATGATGTTCTTTACAGATTATATGATTTTTGGAAAACTTCTGTTTATATATAAATGTATTGACATGTTATTTAGTATTTTGATTTTTAAGTCATTTTCCTTTTGAAAGGAGTCATTATGTTGTCATCATTTTCTCTCCTTTTTAACAGAGGAAGGTCTCGTGTGGCAGACCATTTTGGACTAGTTTTTCTTCACCGCTCACTAAAATATTGTAATGGTAGAAGATATCCCTTGGCTTGCCATCGAAATTGGTATAGTCTTTTGAACCCTTTTTTTTATTCATTTACATATAACAACGAAGACAACATTTAGATGATGAGGTTTAATAATATACAACTTCACTTCCTGTCTTGGTAATTAATCTATGATGTTAATGACATTGAACACTTCCTTACGGTAATAATAATTATTACATCATTTACACAAAATTTTAAATATCAAAATCATAATTTGTTTTGTTTTAAAAATATTATGATTTGATTATATGTCTCTGTCTGGTAATTTTTTATTTTCATTTATAGTTCTGTATTTTGGTGTAAAAGAATCACACCAATTCATCCCAATTTTTTAAATTTGATTATTAATCTGTACTCCAGATCTTACTTTATTGTGTGACTTCAGACTGAGTATGATGATTATTATTAATCTCTATTGTTGTGAAAAAAATTATTATATTATTTGTACGTTATTAATATTCATTATTCTCGTACGCTTTATACTTAAAAATCTTAATTAAGTTTTAGATGAAAATTTGTTTTAAAAAGGAGAAGAAATAAAGAAAATATATATGTATGCATAATTTTGAATTTTTTCTACTTTTTTTTCAAGCAAATGCATTTTTTGTTAAAAAATAATTGTAGGACACTTTTGAAAATATAAACATTTCAATGGATGGATTTTTTCATGTATTATTTTTAAATTGCCTTCTAGTAATTAATAAAATCATTTGTCGTGTATGAACTTGTACAATATAAATATATAAACTATTTTCTTAAATATATCTATTTTAAGAAATTAAAGATGTTGATTCTTTACTCATGGGCTTGACTAAGCCCAAACATGGATCTTGTAACTTGGGCCTAGAACCATTTCTATCCATTAATTTTATATAAATAAAAATCTTCAAACTCTCCTTTTCTCTCTCCAAGGAAGACGCGATCTTGAGGTATGAACATGTTTACCCTAATGTATTTCGTTTGCAACCTCCACTGCAGATATTAGTTATTTTATCTCTATGATTTCCTATTTCTTATCATTCGTTGTTAGGATTTTTTTAGTTTTTTGTTTAAATCTGTGCGATAATTGGAATTTTGGGGTAGAAAGCACATCGAAACTAGAATTTTTTTCATTTTTTACGTAATTGGAGATCTAGGGTTTGGGAGTGATTTTTTAAGTGGCCGGTGTTTTTGAATGAAGGGTAATTAACGGTTGGAGTTGACTTTGTGTTGAATAAGGTTTTGGCATCATGATCTGGGGTTTTGACTATTGTGCTGCCTATGGTTTATAGTTTGGCTTGGATTTTGAAGACTGTTTGAATTAGGGGTTGTAACTTGTGTGGGAATTTTAAAGATTGTGTCGATTTGGGGTTTTGTATTTATTCTGGGGGTTTTTGAAGATATTCTGGATTGTGGTGTAGGGTTTGTAATTTTTCTGGTGTTCTTGAAGATATTCTGGATTTGGGTTTTACAGGTAATGTCCAAGAAAGAAGAAAAGGGTCAGGCTGCAGCTGAGAGGATCAAAGCTGCAGCCTTGAGTGCTGCGAAAGGTCTCAGTCGTGCGCAGGCTGAAAGGGCAGCTGCTGCAGCTGCTCGTAATGTCAATGCTTATGGGCAGAAAGAGGAAGGGCCTAGCAGATGGCAAGAGAAAAGGGAAGCAAAACGGCAAATGTATTTGATGAGTACTGAAAAGCAAGTGAGATTGGGTGAAAGGAAAGACCTTAAAACAAGTATATCTGCAGTTGGTGGCACTGCCCAATGCCAGAAATGCTTCCAAACTGGTCACTGGACGTATGAGTGCAAGAATGAGAGAGTTTATATGGCACGACCTTCACGAACCCAGCAGCTCAAGAACCCTAAATTGAGGATGAAGCTGTCTATTTCTTACGATTTGGATAATCCGGAGGCTGATAAAGAAGAGAAGATCAAGGAGTCTAAGAAAAGCAAGAGGAAGCATAGATCAAACTCTGACTCTGGTAGTGACAGTGAGGCTTCAGTTTTTGAGACTGATAGTGGGTCATCATCTGTGACGGGGTCAGAATCTTCTTCTGGGGAGAGTAGCTCAGATTACAGTTCATCCACTGATTCTGAGGAAGAAAGGAGGAGGCGAAGGAGAAAAAAGCAAAAGAAGAAGGAGAGGCGAAGGAGGAGCAGTTCAACTTCTGAATCTTCTGATTCTGACACTGGTTCAGATTCTGATTCTGATGATAGGAGGAGCCGAAGGAAAAAAAGAAACAGCAGAAGGCGTTGATAAATGCACTTGACAGAGAGGAGCAGCCTACTGTGTCTTGGTTTTTTTGAATTTGGAATCCAACTCTGGGTTTATCAGGTGAAAGGCTTGGGCGTATAACCGATTATGCAAAAAATAAGGTTGCAATTGTGTGTTTTCCTTTTCTAGCTTACTTTTGTTGTTGCATTTTGATGCAGTAATCCGAAGTATTTACTAGAATGCTAAATTTGGTGCATGTAGACATGATCTTGAGTTTCCTTTACTTGCGTTTGCGTAGGATTTGATTGGTGATGCAGGTCCATGACTTATTATTGTTACTCTTATCCTATACAATACATGCTCGGGTTCTCTTAACCACTGCTACTATGATTGTTTGATATCAACCTGGACAAAGCTTCTACTGGCAAGGGAATCATCACTTTATATGCGAACTCTTTAGATAAAGTAACATTTTATGTTGGTAGGAGTCTAGCCTTGTATACATTTTTGTCTTTTATGGCTTAAAACGTGAAATATGCCAGGGACATCAAGGTGGCTGCCGGCCATTCAAGGCTCTTCATCAGAAGCCAGAAATGCGCTTCTCAATATTTCCAGCGTCAATATAATACAAATAGCTGAAGGTTATCCATTTGTTTTGGTGATCCATTTACTTGCAGAGAAATAGAATAGATTACTTGCATAGTTATTCTCAACTTGACCACGAAAGTGCCATGAGAGAATGCTGAGACCTTTTGAAGCTTCCTTATATTTAGAGAATACTTGTACGTTAAACTTATCTTCCTGTCCTTAAGTATGAATAAGATATTACAAAACACTAGTTCCTTATGGCACCTCTACTCCCTTTTTGGCTCTCTAATCAAGTATTGTATTCCCTGGTTAAAAAGACTATGACCATTGACTACTTGGGTTCCAATTCATCCCCTCAAGGCAGGTTTTAATGGAGGAACTATTACATTTTGTGAAAAAAGAGTATTCTCTAATAAACTTGGAACAATCTAAAACCTCTAACAAAGAGGAACCTTTTTATCCAAATATTGCAATATCCCAAAATTCCACGTACACAATATGCTGAAGTTCGTTAATGGTTGGCTTGAAAAATAGAGAGATGGGAGCTCCGAATGCAAATTGTTGGAGTGTAAATGAACTTGGAAAATGGCTTTGGCCTTCATGACTTTGTAACCAACTCACATGTTCTCATTGTTATGGTCCTTAACACTTGCAAAACTAAAAACTTAGTAATTAAAACATATGATAGTCCTTAAATTTTTCATAAAAGTTCACCAAATGTAACGATTCATAAATTAACTCTTACGGTTGACACCTATAACTTAATAATGGGCACCTTAGACTTTCGTGAAAACCAAACTTTGAACAAACCAGTAGTTCTAGTTTCAGAACTACTAAGCCAATATAGTGTAATTACACGAAACGTTGCACATAGGAAATCACATTATGGAGCATAATCATTAGAATATGGAGGGTGCTTATCTGAATATTAAAAGCCAGACACACACAAAGAACATGAATTGCATATACAAAGGTCCAAACCTTCGATTCAATCAACCACAACCAAATTGGATTATAAGATCCAAGAAGCTGGCCATCCAATAATAATGGTCTCAAACAGAGATAACTGATGAAGGGAAATCAAGATAATAATAAAATGATTCATTTCATGATCTAAAGTTCAGAACTTGCTTCTAAGCAAGTGGATAAAGACGAAAATCAAACATTACGCTATACTTCTGATAAAGATTACACGTCACATAAACTCTTTAAGATCTCAGGAACCCATATCAAGCAGGAAATACAGGCAGTTGCGTTTACTCTTCCACTGTAGCTGCTTCACCGCTCTTCTTGTTGTGCTTCCTAGCATACCTCTGGTTCCTCAAGAACTTGGGGTCCATCTAACAACACCAAAGAAAAGAAGAAACAAATCAAGATCCAAAAGGAAAAGATGAAATATAGACCTCGAGATAAGCAACATAATATCAGCCAAACTTCTAAACTACCCCTTTGGTGGAGGTGTGGCGTTGCTTCTTAGGCTTCTTGATACCATTCTTGTGGGCCTTGTATGACTGGTTGTGAGCTGTATGATT